>CM061063.1:47014241-47441695 GCA_030762895.1 Sophora flavescens
ATTGTAGCGGATTAAGTCAAAACCGCCGCTAAAACGAAAGTGATTGAGGCGTTTAAGAAAACCGCCGCTAAAACGAAAGTGATTGAGGCGTTTAAGAAAACCGCCATGTTAAGAGAACTTTTTATCATGGTCTCTTAACATCTCCGTTAAATTAAGAGAACATTGATTAAGAGAACATTGATGGAGTGTTATAGTTGTTGGATAATTAGAGATATTTCAAAAGTTTAATGTTTATTTTTGGTTGTGTAATTATCACACAACAAGTGTAATATGAATCTGGTTGATTTTATTATTTAGTCAAATTAATTTTTGTGAAAATAATTTTATATTTTATTTGGTAATACATATTTTGTTTTGTTTTGATCTTGTTGGAGGCTGAGCCAAATTTTTTGGCACTTTGGCAAAGGCTGCTGCACGTTGGATCCTATTTTTTTGGATCCAACCTTATCCAATTATATAGAAGTTGAACGGCATTTTTTGCTATTTCAATTAGGAAGTACTGCGTGTCAGAGTATATAAATATACGCTTGTTCCAAAATAAAGAGAGGTTTTTCCTTTTAAAACCATCATACCAAAAAAAATGTTGTTTTTCTTTTTTTAAAAACCTTCTCATCCATTCTTCTCATCCTGGGTTACATTGTCTGATTCATCTTTATCATTTTTCTTGACTGTTCTGATACCTCGGTTTAATTTGCCACGAGGGGCCTGTTGTATCCTGGAGGGTTTGCACACCACGCGGATAAACCCTTGAGGACAGTGTGATTACACACACCTCAGGCTATTGAGATTTGTTCGTGTGTTCGTGACGAGTTGCTGGTTGGAACGTGTCATTTTAGCAGCATCCAAACAATGTCAATGACTGCATTAAATGGTCCTGAAACCTCCTGTAGAGATTGATGGCATTTTGCATCTTATAGAAAAATCAAAGCTTTCTCTTGTTGCAACAGTAAAGGCAACTCTTGTTCTTAGTGCATTCACATCATTGGAGAAGGAAACTAGTGGCTTAATAGTAATTGGCCCAGAAGGCGACAAATTATTATTTTTGACAACAATCTCAAGGGTTTATGATGTCTGACAACGTAACCGTCGAGGAGCAACAAACACTAAGCAACAATGGCGCTTCTGTTGTCCAACCGCCGCCGCCGTCGGCCATCAATTATGCAAAGCCATTTCCTGACATCTCCAAAATCGAAGTCTTTGGTGGCCAGAACTTTCGAAGGTGGCAGGAGCGTGTCTCTACTGTCCTTGACATGCATGGAGTAGCGTTTGCTCTAACCGATGCCAAGCCATCATCGGCCAATTCCAAACAGCTTGAGAAATGGACATATTATAATAAGGTATGCCGTCACCCAATAATTAGTACATTGTCTAATGAGTTGTTCGATGTTTATTGTTCCTACAAGGGTGCAAAGGAGATATAGGACTCAATGATATTGAAGTATCTTTGCGAGGATGCTTAGGAAAGCAAAAATTTGTCATTGGAAATTACTACCATTGGGAAATGACTGAAGACAAGGACATCAAAGTTTAGATCAATGAATACCACAAGCTCTTAGAGGATTTGAAGTCAGAAAACATCAATCTACAGGATGAGTTTGTAGCTGGCCTTCTGATCAAAAAGCTGCCTCCTTCATGGAAGGATTACAACCAACAACTGAAGCACAAACACAAGCAACTCTCTCTGTCAGAACTGATCACTCATATAATAATCGAAGATATCGACAGGAAAGAGTGTCAGGCTGCAAGGGCAAAGGCACTAGCTGCTCGTGCAAACATCATTCAGAATCAATCTCAGAAGAAAAGGTACGATAATAAACTTGGTCACAATTATAATAATAGAAATTATAATATCCCTCGTGCATCTAACCCCAACTTCAAAAAGAAAGGCATGTGCTATGTTTGTGGTAAGTCAGGTCATCATGCACCGCAATGCCGACATAAAGTGAGAGGTGACATTCCTCCTAAGCCTAAGGCCAATTTGGTTGAGGGTGAAGGAGATGACATTATAGCCGCGGCCGTTTCTCAAGTCAATATGGTGACCAATGTGAACAAATGGGTGGTAGACTCTAGGGCTACCAGACACATTTGTGCGACCAAAGATGCCTTCACCTCTTACACTGCTGTGGAGGATGGAGATAAACTGGTTTATCTCGGTGATTCTCGAACCGTTGTGGTCTCGGGAAAAGGGAAAGTATTGCTAAAGCTTACATCGGGAAAGATTTTGGCTCTTAATGAGGTGTTGCATGTGCCTGGCATAAGGGCAGATTTAATTTCTGTGGCCCTATTGGGAAAGTTTGGGGTTAAGGTTTCGTTTGAATCCGAAAAAATTGTAATGACAAAGAATAATGTCTTTGTGGGGAAGGGATATTGTGACCAAGGACTCTTTGTACTCAATGTTGCTGAAATTCTTAATAATGATGCATCTTCTTCTGCGTATTTGGTTGACTCGTATGATATGTGGCATGCTAGACTAGGACATACTAATTCTTCGTATGTTAATAAATTGCAGCGTCTTGGTATGATTACTTTAAGTAATAAACAACTTGGTAAATGTGATGTATGTGTTGAAACAAAATTAACTAAGAAAGTTTGTCCCCCGGTGCATCGTGAAACTGAATTACTTAATTTAATTCATACCGACCTAGGAGATTTAAAACAAACTATGACAAGAGGAGGTAAAAAATATTATGTCACCTTTATAGATGATTTTTCCAGATACGCTAAAGTTTATTTGATTAGAAATAAAGATGAAGCTTTTGACATGTTTCTTTTATATAAAGCTGAAGTAGAAAATCAATTAAATAGAAAAATTAAAAGGGTTAGATCTGATAGGGGCGGCGAATATATTTTATTTAATGATTTTTGTGAAAAGGAAGGCACAATACATGAGTTAACTCCCCCATATTCACCCAAATCTAATGGTATAGCTGAAAGGAAAAATAGGACTTTAAAAGAAATGATGAATGCTGTGCTTGTTAGTTCTTCCGCACCTGATAACCTTTGGGGTGAAGCTATTTTAACTGCATGTTTCTTGCAAAATAGAATACCTCATAAGAAAACCGGTAAAACGCCGTATTAGTTGTGGAAAGGTTATATGCCTAATTTGAAATATTTGAAAGTGTGGGGGTGCCTAGCTAAGATTATGGTTCCTGAGCCCAAGAAAAGGAAAATAGGTTTTAAAACTTCTGATTGTATGTTTATTGGATATGCTGAACATAGTGCTGCATATAGATTTCTTGTTTTGAGAAGCAGTGTACTTGATTCTAACACTATTGTTGAGACTAAAAATGCCGAATTTTTAGAACATATATTTCCTTTGAGATCTGTAAATATTTCTATAGAAAATAATTCTATTGAAAATATTTCTTCCGAGAATAATTGTGAAAACTTATATGAGGATTTGAGAAGGAGAAAAGACAGAGAAAAAAGACATCGTTTGGAAATGATTTTTACACTTACCTTGTTGAAAATGATCCTTTGAGTTTTTCTGAAGCTATTTCAACTACTGATGCCCCCTTTTGGAAAGAAGCTGTTAAAAATGAAATTGATTCCATTTTGAAGTGCAACACTTGGATTTTAGTTGATTTACCCCCGGGAGCAAAACCTATTAGTTGCAAATGGATTTTTAAAAGGAAATTTTTTCCCGATGGTTCAATTGAAAAATATAAAACTAGATTGGTAGAAAAAGGTTTTAAGCAAAAACAAAATATTGATTATTTTGACACATTTGCTCCTGTGACCAGAATTTCTTCAATTCGAATTTTGATAGCCTTGGCTTCAATTTACAAACTTGTTATTCACCAAATGGATGTGAAAACTGCTTTCTTAAATGGTGATTTGGAAGAAGAAATTTATATGACACAACCTGAAGGATGTGTTACTCATGGTCAAGAAAATAAAGTGTGCAAACTTCTCAAATCCTTATACGGTTTAAAACAAGCACCAAAGCAATGGCATGAGAAATTTAATCAAACATTGATTAACGATGGATTTTCTCCTATTGAGGTTGATAAATGTGTGTACACCAAAATATTAAATGGGGAATGTGTTATTATCTGCTTATATGTAGATGACATGCTTATCCTTGGTACTTGCGATGATGTAGTGATTAGAACAAAATATTTTCTTGCATCAAAATTTGATATGAAAGACACGGGTGAAGCAAGTGTAATATTGGGAGTTAGAATCATTAGGAAGAGTGATAGCATAATGCTATCCCAAGGACACTATGTTGAGAAACTTCTTAGGAAGTTTGGTCACTATGACTCAAAGCCAGTGAGTACCCCTTATGATGCTAACTCTCATTTGAAGAAAAATAAAGGTGATCCTATTAATCAGTCTCAGTATGCCCAAATTCTTGGGAGCTTGCTACATTTGATGAATTTTTTGCGACCTGACATTGCATATGCAGTAGGACGATTGAGTAGACTCAAAGTCCTAGTCAGGATCACTGGGAGGCACTCGCTAGACTCATGAGATATTTGAGAGGTACCATGAACTATGGTATTATATATAGTAGATTTTCCACTGTGCTAGAAGGGTACAGTGATGCTAACTGGATATCTGATTCAGATGAGACAAAATCCACTAGTGGTTATGTATTCACACTTGGTGGTGGTGCAGTTACTTGGAGATCAGCCAAACAAACAATAATTGCTAGATCTACTATGGAGTCAGAGTTTGTAGCTCTGGAGTTGGCTGGTAGTGAAGCTGAGTGGTTGAGAAACTTCTTGGGAAATATTCCTTTAGGAGTTAAACCAACTCCATCAGTGTCAATGCATTGTGATTGTCAATCGGCAATAGCCCTTGCAAAAAATAAGACCTTCAATGGCAAAAATAGACATATACAATTGAGACATAATGTGGTAAATCAATTGCTAAAAGATGGAATAATATCGATCGATTATGTGAAGTCAGAGGTGAATTTGGCAGATCCTCTAACAAAGCCCCTGGGAAGAAAATCAATATGTGATACATCGAGGGGAATGGGAATTAAGCCAATTGAAATTAACGAGTGATAGGAACCAAACCTTTGTGATTGGAGATCCCGCGAAGAAGGTTCAATGGGTAAGAACAAGTCACTCGTCAGTTCTGCTAGCACACAAACCTAATCTTGTTTTGTGTTCCTTTCCTATAGTGTAATTGAGAAAGTGCTAGATACTGCATTATTGAGAGGATAAGCTTGTAAAGCTTTTAATGATTTTCATATACCTTATGGGTGGTGTATGATTTGCAGCATACACTTGATGAAATCACCTATATGAGTGTCAAGTGGGGCCGCTTGCATGAGATCATGGAGAAATCTCTAGAGCACCCATGAATACCGGGCGCGAGCATGGCCTATTAGCGCAAAACGGCGTAACAACAAGAATTGTGGGGATGTAGTGTGATTGATAGACCTCTAGCACATATTAAGTGTCCTGGGTTCTATAGCTTGCTACACCAATTCACTGTGTGTAAAGTTTATTAGTCTAGGTCTGGTTCCAATGCTTGCTATACAGATCCGACGCGTTACATCCAAGATGTTAACCCAGGAATTTTATTTTAATCTCTTAAATGTTTTCTTTGACTTTTGAAATATGTGGGGGATTGTTGGATAATTAGAGATATTTCAAAAGTTTAATGTTTATTTTTGGTTGTGTAATTATCACACAACAAGTGTAATATGAATCTAGTTGATTTTATTATTCAGTCAAATTAATTTTTGTGAAAATAATTTTATATTTTATTTGGTCATACATATTTTGTTTTGCTTTGATCTTGTTGGAGGCTGATCCAAATTTTTTGGCACTTTGACAAAGGCTGCTGCATGTTTTGGATCCAACCTTATCCAATTATATAGAAGTTGAACAACATTTTTTGCTTTTCCGATTAGGAAGTACTGCACGTCAGCATATATGAATATACGCTTGTTCCAGAATAAAGAGAGGTTTTTTCTTTTAAAACCATCATACCAAAAAAAAATGTTGTTTTTCTTTTTTAAAAAACATTCTCATCCATTCTTCTCTTCCTGGGTTACAAACTCATTGCCTGATTCATCTTTATCATTTTTCTTGACTGTTCTGATACCTCGATTTAATTTGTCGGGAGGGGCCTGTTGTATCCTGGGGGGGTTTGCACACCACGCGGATAAACCCTTGAGAACAGTGTGATTACACACGCCTCGGGCTATTGAGATTTGTTCGTGTATTCGTGACGAGTTGCTGGTTGGAACGTGTCATTTTAGCAGCATCCAAACAATGTCAACGACTGCATTAAATGGTCCTGAAACCTCCTGTAGAGATTGATGGCATTTTGCATCTTATAGAAAAATCAAAGCTTTCTCTTGTTGCAACAGTAAATGCAACTCCTGTTCTTAGTGCATTCACGTCATTGGAGAAGGAAACTAGTGGCTTAATAGTAATTGGCCCAGAAGGCGACAAATTATTATTTTTGACAACAATGGTATTATTTAGTTTATATTTTAGAGTATTCCCTATCTGATAAATAAAAAGACAAATATCTTAAAATGCAGTCAAATGTGAAATGCCCTAAACGATAATTCCTTTTAATGATTTTTTTTCATCCAAATATATCATTAAGAATCTAGGTTACGTGCTAACTTAAGGGAGACTTCCATTTAATATATATCTTTATCTTAGTTAAAAAAACTAAATAATAGATATTGCGACATGTAAGAAGTGAAGCACCAAACGGCAAACAATGCCTTAGTGAAAAATAAAAATTCCCAACATGCAACAGTTCATTGTCTATCAAGAAATCAATCATGCTCCATCCGACCTTATTGAAGAGTTATAGAAAGCTGTTTCCGGCGCAACTCTTGGACCTTTGTTCCCCTGTCTACCCAGCTTAAGATCCTTCGAGGCCCCTCTAGACACATTACAGGAAAGCAGGCAAGAAAAGCATATGATCAATATTAATGTTTCCTCCTTTTAGCATCGCACACACATAAAGGTACACTTACACGTACCCAAAGAAGGTAATGAATACCATCAACTGTAGCAAAGAGAATTTTATCTTTTGGTCGAGGGTATGGAGTGGTGACGGAGCAATCATCCAAATTGATCCTCTCCTCTAAATATTTTTTAAAGATAATCTATATATATGTAATAATTAATTATCTGTTATACGTATATAAAGACCCTCGTTTTAATGTGTTCTGAATATGTCCCTATAAAGAGGAGTTGAGAGAAGGAGCAGCAAAACACATGCTACGTACCACGTAATTAAACGATGATTAAATTCAAAATATTTTTATAAATGGGATTTGATTTAATTCAAATGTTGTTGTCACGTTCGATTATAAACTCTAGCCAATAAATGGCTATAATAGTAACTTCTGAAACTTCAATCACTAAGGTCCTGATTAATCTTTTTTAGGACATTTGACAACGATGGAAAGCTTAAAAAACGATAATATAATATTGTGTTAGCTAGCCACAACGTTTTCCTTGATATAGCATTCAGTCATTTGTTAAAAAAAAAAAACTGACAAGTACTTGCACTAAAGGCCCTATCAATCAATTAATTTAACTAGGGTTGTCGACCCGTGCTGGACGTGCGGGTACAATTTTTTTTAAAGTAACAACAATTTTTTTTTATAAATAATAGTAGGTTTCAATTTTTTTTTGGTTAAAGATAAATATTAGTTTACATAGCATAAATCACTCAAACCCAACGAATTTTACTAATTTACAATAAGTCACTTAAAATGAGTTAGAGTTTAATTGATATACACTGTCAGTGTAAAGTTCTTATCACTGTCAACCAATCACAAATCATATTATGAATGACTTTTAAGGTGGTTTGGATAAGAATCAAAGATTTTCAATGATGTGTCGATTATTATTGGTTGACGGTGTAAAAAAATCTTTACATTGACAATACATACCAATTAAACTCAATGAGTTACCACACCTCTTCAATATTCAATAGTTCAATAGTTCAATAGTATACATGTATTAATTAGGAAACACCCCAAATTATATAAATTTAATTTAGTGAATAAAATAGTGATAAATTAACTGTTTATTTGAGTTCAGTAAGTCAACCCTGCTTTCTCCCATGTTCAACTTCCCCGCACCCAAACTATCTATTAAAAGTATACATATATAAGTTTCGTTTTCTCTATAATATACTAAAGTTTCCATCAACTTTCCTTTTCTTAACTTACAATAGTCTCCTTGCCAACAAAACTAAAGATTATAATTTTCAGAAAATAAGAAAAAAGAAAATGGGATGAAAGAAACCATATATGTAGTTGTCATAGATTTGTATCCTGTGGGATCAAAGAGTTGCGGGTGATTAGCCATGAATATCCTCTGCTCAACAGCAATACCTTCACCTATTCAAAAGTTGAAACGTTGTTAGATTCCACATTCATGCCACTATTGTGACACATGGTATTGTATTTTAAATCGGTTGGAAAATCAATGGAAATTAATAAACTTGTTAAATAAGAATCCAAAATAAAGACCGTAGTTCAGAGTGAAAATCGAATCCACCAATGTGATGAGGATTTTTCACTGGCATTGGGATCAAATCCACCAGCTGAGAAGAAACCTCATTTGTTGACCTTTCATCCATTATTCATGTCACAAAAAACACATGATTGCAAGTGACTCGAAAGGAAATAGCCTTGTCCTATAATCTATATAGGTCATTGCCTGAACTTTGTGCACTCTATTTTCCTCATTCTGCTCTAGTTTGCTATCTTCATTTATCTTGCATTAAATTCTATACCATAATATCTCATCCTTAATTTTCATCTATTCTATGTAGTTTTGCACTCATTGTAACTGTTACTCTTTCTGTTTATTTTGTCTTTGCCATTTTGACTGCATAGTACTAAAGCAAAAGTAATAATAATTGGAATAGGGCAATCAAAAGTTAAGATTCATCTTGATTCTTCACAATTTTGTTCAACAAAATCATTGATGCAGAGAAGGGGAGTTAAATGCAACCATTTGATGGGACACCACCTAGAGTGTATATATCAAACATTTACATCACACTAAGTCAAGTTGCACACCAGGGTCAAAACCCAGTAAACAATGCAAGTAAAGCACAGCACTATGACTTACCCCCAAAGCATAATGTATTCATCTTTATCTACCCCCAAATCCTACTATAATCAACTTCATCTATCTCCCAAAACCTACCCTATTCTTCAACAAAGATAAAAAAAGAATACAAAAGTGATTTGTCATCTGAAATGCAGCAGAAATAACCTATGGATATGACGGGTAGTGTAATGTCATTGCTGGTCTCATAAATCTTTCCCATAGAAGTTAAATTAACATGAATGAAAATCACAGCAAAAAAGTGTAGACCCTCGAGCACACAATTTGCATTTAAAATTTATTGAGAAAATAGCATCGTCCCTATTAACTACAACAATATGTAAAACCTCTTGTTCCCCCTAGGTGTCTATAGAAAAATTATCTTTCTCCCTGTTAGCCCATACTTTGATCCTTATTACAATGTTTGATTTTTATCATCTATCAACCATTGTTTTAAGTTTAAGGTTACAAAACAATGAAGTGACATGGATACATGATTTTCCTTAGGTTTAGTCTCCTGGGCACCATTTACTGCATTCAAGTAAAAATATGGACTAAAATATGAGACTTTAATTTTCTTCCTATCTATGTTCTAAGTTTTGACAGATATCTCATAGGGCATTCAAGGAGAGGAACAAATCCTCTAAGAAGCAGAAAATGCAGCTGTCCAAATTCTACATTGGATGTTTATATGGGCTGTCAATCACCCATTCACTTGCCTAGAAGCTAATGCAACATAGTTTATACCCTCAGACCACATTTCCAGCTATTGAGCAGCAACCACATGGTCCACATCTCAACAATGCATGGAGCATAATTGATGTGATCGTGTATTCCTTTTCACATAGTTGTACAACAACATTGATTGAGTACCTAGCTATATTTGAGTACTATGGTAACTTTAATGCACAATCGTTGTTCACGTAATAAGAAGGCTTTGGTTTATGGCCATGGTCCTTTTCAAACGGTTTATAGGATCACTAAATAAAGTTTCACGATAATGGAAACATGCATTCTTGCTGCACCAACTCCTTTGATTTTTTACATCCATTAAATCAAATTTTTATTATGCAGAATTTCAATGTGCCAAAATTATAATCTTCAAATAATTGCACAATTTTCTCTTTGGCAAGCAGAAGTTTTTTTTGCCAATACTCAAGTGTGGAATAACCTATGCCCTCATATTTTCTTATATTTCTATCGAAAGCGTACACTTTATACTAACATAAAAGAGTTGGTAAAAACCCTTTATCAAACTCTATTATCTACCATGTCAAACTGTTATTTCTATTAGATGTTCTAAGGACATAAGAATCACAATAAGAAAGCTATCAAATACTACTATTGCTACTTGGAATTGTAAAGAAATATACATAAAATTATAACACATACCAATATAGATCCCTCAAGATTCATGCTATGTATATATGTTAATGCATCCTCAATCACCCAGTTTTCTTATCATAGCTCCTACTCCCTGCCATTACCATAAGCAGAAGTGCAAAAAACAATATTATTTGTGAGAAAGCATAGAATTTAAAAATGCTATCAATTGGATGCAAGCATAAAACAACACCTGATTATCAAGATCATTCCCAACATAAACTTCCTTATATGCCCATTCACCCTACCACAAAAAATATGAAAAAAGATTATGAATAAACTAATTAAGATGACAGAGATTGCATATATAAGAGTAAAAGATGAAGAGGTTTCACTGTTTCAGATTCTCTACACAAGTCATGAATTTTTGTTTTCCTCAAAGTCAACACTAACAGAAAGAAATTTCACAACATCTTTGGTGGTGGTTTTTCAACATAATATAAGGTATACAATGCTTGGACTCGTGCAAAGAATTACCCGTCCAAAGGTTATTTAAACTGTTTATAATTTAATTGATAAGTAGACTGGTTTTTCCTTAGTGGACGAGGCCATAAATGAATACCTAAATAACTTGATAAGAACAACAAGTCCAAAGACTTGAAAATAAGCGCGTCCATCTTGCCACGTCAGCAGACGAGGGTTATTCTTGTAACTCAAGTATACATCCATAATGCCTAACTAAAATCTAGTAGACGTCCACAGTGCCACGTCACCGGACAGATTTTCTCTCAAGGGCTTAGCAAGTCCAAAGACTTGTGTGGACGAGCGCTTCTGCAATTGTGTGGATGAACGCTTCTGTCACTTGGGTGGACGGGCGCTTCTGTCACTTGGGTGGACGAGTGCTTCTGTCACTTGTGTGGACGAACGCTTCTACCACATCAGTGGACGAGCAGAATAAAATCTTGTATAGATGCATTCTTAAATGGGAATTGTACTACAATGTACAAAACGTCAAAAGAAATTGAACAAAAAATCATTACAAATTGAACTAAACTTCAGTTAAAGACTGAAATATAAACATGAAAATAGGAAATACAATAAGATGGTACAAAAAGAAGAGCAAATATATCACTTAAACATTCATTCAAATAGCTGGAAGACATGAAGCCTTTACTCAGTCATAACAAATAAACCTATAAGAAATAGATCCATAGTTATGTTTCTTATAAGATTTATTATATCGGTCCAAGCAAAAGGGAATGAAGCATAAATATATGTATATCAGTCCAAGCATCAATAGGTAAACATAAATATATGAATATGCAAAAGTTAAAAGAAACATTTGAAAAGAGCTGAACTATGACATTCCAAAAAGAAATTTCGAAGGATAAATTGCTTTAAGTTTAAAGGGTATAAACCAAAACAAATATGGGAACACTTCATCCATTGGCGAAAGTTGAAGCGTGGGTAGAAGGAGGAGAAATGATGGGAACAGGGTTGAAGGAAGGGAGGAGGAAAAAAATCACACACCCATTTCAAAAAAAAAACATAACTTTAGTAATGAGGAAGAAAAAATAGACAAAATCACATACCCACCAACATCGACCAGATAACCGTCCTATTCGCCACAATCTTCTAGCTTCTTTGTGTGTGTCCCAATAACAGATCTGCATCAGATCCCTTCCACCATCGACATCGTCGGCGATCTTCCCGGTAACCACCCACACCATCAGTCACCGACATCTATGGCAATCCGGAGAATAAAAGTGCAGGGGGACGAAATGAGAGAAAGATATATCGAAGAGGATAGGGTTTCATTTTGATGTAAAAGAAAAAGAAATGGAAGATAATATTGTATCTATCTTAACATTAGTTTCATCCTATCCTATGGCTTCAAGCTTTACGCCCCTACCTGTATCTATCTTAGCTTTAAGCTTTACATCCATTCCTATTTTGTTAGCTTTGGTTATTTGACTGAAAATAAAGTATACCCTACAAAGAAAGAAATGATGGTTAATAGGCTAGTTAAGCTATCATCTTCAACAAATGACCAATAAAAAACTAATTTAACCCTTAAATCATGGTTAAGCTGACAACTAAGCAAACAGTAAAAAGAAAACCCAACAGTCATTATAAAGTTACGATAGAATTTGGTAAGGAGAGTTGTGTGTCGTTGAGGTTAAGTAGGAGTAAGCCAGGGTTCAGATGAAATTCTGTTGTTGCTACTAGAGTCATTTCTCTTCCGTCCTCTCTGAAAACACTTTCAGCATGTCAAGACTAAAAATATTTGGACACACAATTTGGACACTTTGTATAAACATCATAGAACATAATTATAAGTGATTTAGGAGTTATGAAATACATGATGAGATAGAATAAACATTAAATAAATAGGGAGAAATACTTTTATACAATGTCGACACTATTTTTGTGTTTATATATATATATATATCCACCAAAATAGTTGCTATTTTATTTTATTTTTATTTTTTGTCAAGTGCGACAAGTAGGGGTGTCTGGATTGATTAAAATTTGCCAATTTGGATGGTTCATAATTTTTTTTTAATTTTTTTTATGGTTCATAATGGATACATAAAAATTATTAACACATTTAGGATCAATTATAAAATTATCAAATTTTAAATTAGGGTAAAGAAGCGATGGTTAAAATCAAAGACATGTTGTTCTCAAAAAAAATAAAAAAATAAAAAAATAAAAATCAAAGACATTCCAAACAAATAAAACGCCTTTAGGTTTGATTGATTGCTTAATTCTTAATTAACGGTTCAATTTCCAAAAAGTTGTTAATCTATAATTTCTTAACTGCCAACCCTCTGAGATAATTTGAGAACTAGCTAATTCTGTAATCCAATTCCAAATACACAAAGGCAAGCACAAATAATTTATTCTCACAAATCATCTATTCCGTGAAAACTACATATTTAAACTTGACACGAGGAAATGTATTGCTAATTGATATGCAGAAGTGTTATTCCAATTGCACTCCTGGTTTTGCAACAGTTGGAAAAAATATTCTCAGAGTTGAGGATAGACTGAACCGTGAAATGCAGTGAATATTTGGTTTTACGTTGGAAACCTTCACAATCGATTATGCTCTCTGTCAAACATGATTTTAGTAAAAATGTGTTGTTTTTATTATTGTTAGGTATAATTGATTTTGCCTCCAAAAATGATTTTGACTAGAAGCTAAAAAAAATAGTTTTTGAGTTGAGTTGAGAAGTTTATACTAAATTTTACATCAAACTTATTTTCAAAATAAAAATATCCAAACATAAATCGTTTTACTTCAAAATAAATTTTAATTAAATCAATTTTATAAAATCAATTATATTTAAAATCAATCTTATAATGTTATAATCCAAATGGACTTAATTAATGGTCGGGGTTGTGGAGTTAGAGATTAGAGTTGAGAAATTACTATTGAAGCAAAGACGAAGCGCGTGGGACCCCGAGTGACGAGACATGTTACATATTCTGTCCAAGTCTTGTTGCATTAACATTGTGAATTTGTGACATTAACCAACACAAATTTGATTTCAACCCCTTTCTGCCTCTCTCACTCTCTCATATAAACCCCTCCTTCTGGTCCCTTCTGCCACCAAAATCTTCTCTGCTTTCACCACCTCTGTTTCTGAAACTCACTCTTTGTCTCTGACACAACGATAACAAAACATTGAGAACCTTCTGGTTTTGTGCTCTACATCATACACAACTGATATTGAGATAGGTTGATCCAAAATCAAGAGCTCTGCCATCCGATTCTGTTTTTGTTATGATCGGAATCAGAACCCAGTATCCAAAACTCGGTCTTTCTTCTATTTTTAAAATCCTTGACCATATCTGATTCTGGGTCCTGAAGTTACTTTTTGTGTTTGGATCATTTTCATTAAAATTCTGTTTCTTATTTTTAACATATGCAATACTGAATACTCATCTCAATTTCTTTGTGCACATAACCAAAAAAGGCTCTTTAGTTTTTTGAGGTTGAGAGAGTGAGTGGAAGGTATTGGTGATGATGGCTGCATTTAAGAACAGTGGCGAATCCAGCAAGGGTGTTGATGAAAGTGAAAGCCAATATTTGGAGATGAATAAGGGGAAGAGGGTTGATTTCACCTCACAGAGGCGGCAATGGAAGCCAGTTTTTGATGACATTTCTATGTCACAACATAGGCCTCTTAAGAAAATCCGTAGCCCTGAACGCCAAAACCAATCCTCTATGCAACAACCTCCTTCATCATCCACTTCTTCAAGAATAGTGTTTCCTTTTGCTTTTGAAGGGTCTCAAACTCAAACTCCAATGCAATTCCAACACCAAGTTGGAACCTCAAATTTGCCTCTTTTTCCTCCACCGCCTCTTCACCCAACCCAACAAACCCAGCAACAACAACAGCAACAAATGCTATCTTTTGGGTCACAGCACAGCATGGGGTATCCACAACAACAACACCATCACAATCAGATTCAGCAGCAGCAATATTGGAATGATGCACTGAATCTAAGTCCAAGAGGAAGAATGATGATGATGATGAACAGGTCAGGGGGAGATGGAAGACCAATGTTGAGGGCCCCATCACAAGTACCTTTGAGTGCTACAAAGCTCTATAGAGGAGTGAGGCAACGCCATTGGGGCAAATGGGTAGCTGAGATTCGTCTCCCTCGCAATAGGACTCGCCTCTGGCTAGGCACATTTGACACTGCTGAAGATGCTGCAATGGCTTATGATCGTGAGGCCTTTAAGCTGAGAGGAGAGAATGCTAGGCTCAATTTCCCTGAGCTTTTTCTAAACAAGGAAAAACCACCTTCAACAACAACAGCAGCAGCTGAATCTGAAGCTTCAGCTTCAGCTTCAGCTTCTGCTTCTGCTCCCCATGAAGTTTCAACTTCAACATCAAGCCAGAACACAAAACAACCTGAGCCAATTCTAGAAGACTGTGATATTATGCAATCACTGGCACCCATATCAGAAGAGAATGCTGATAATGATTCAGGGGTGAGTGAGGAAGTTCAGGTAGCTGCTGAAACCAGGGAAGGAATTTCACAGTCACAGGAATTGGTTTGGGGAGAAATGGCTTCTTGGTTCAATGCAATTCCTGCAGGTTGGGGTCCCCATAGCCCTGTGTGGGATGATTTGGACACCAATAATAATCTCCTTTTCCAATCACAGCTTCCTTTTGTGAATCCAAATCAGCAAGAACTCAATGATCCTGATGCTGCTCAGAGGCAACAAGATAACACAGGACCAGGTTCTTCCTCTTCCTCTTCTCCCATGAAGCCCTTCTTCTGGAAGGGTCAAGATTAAAAATTAAGTTTTATCTTAAAATAGCATCTTTTGAGTAAATCAAAGTCAGTGCCTTCCACCTTAATCCCTGGGTTCATACCTTTATCAGATAGGTTATCAAGCTTCTCTTCCTTTAGATATTAGGACAATTCGATTGCTACACCCACCCAACTTTAATTTGTCCCCACAGGTTGCAGATATTTTAACCAAACAACCTGTGGATCTTTGAAGCATAATTTCATATCCTGAAAATTTCTGCTGTAACAAGGCTGCATATTTTTCCTTGCCTTGTCAGCATCTGGCTCTTACTCCATGGGCCTTAATTTTACCTTTGCTCCTAGGTATAATTTCTCTTTTCTTTTTTCTTTTTTTGTTAGCTCTTATGCACTATTTGCTGCTTTTATTTATGTAGTAGCTGTAGTTTAGTATGACCAGAGTAGAAGGAGACGTTTTTGTGATTTCCTTCTCAAGAGCTCCATCCGTTATGAGCTATGTTTTTCAGCTCCAAGGGTGGATCAGTAGATGTATATTAGTACTTTATTTATATATAGTTTGTGTACATTGTCAAGTTTATTGTAGTTTTCACTGCTGTAATGTTCTGTATCTTTTATGTTGTTATAGCATATCGACAACTTTGCAGAATTGAAGCATATATCACTGTAATTACCATACTTTGTTTATGGTAGGCCCTTTCAGCTTTCTTTTGTTCTGGCATAAGCTAAAAGCTATAGTTAATACTACTGCTGTAGTTTGGATATTCCTTCATGGCATCCAAAATATAAAAAATAAATAAACAAAACTTTAGATTGTCCTTCTAACATAATTGCATTTTATCAATGTTATTTGAGACAGAAAATTTTTAAATACAAGAGCTGTACAATGTGTCCTGTTAATCAAATGTAAATTTGTGTATCAACACTCTTGTTCTAAGATGAGTACCGGGAGAATTTTAGTCCTCAGATGAGTTTTCTTTACTTGACTCAAATTAATCATAATTCCAAAGTAATCTCCGAACATTTGGTCGTTCATTGTTTTTAATGCTGACGATCATATACTTAATGCTGGTTTAATAATTTACTAAAAAATTTAAGGTATTAAATAAAATAGTTTTTTGTGTGCGTAAAATGACCGTTAGAGAAGACACTCTCAAGATTATCAGGATGCAAATGACATAATGAGATTGTTAACATAGACATGGACCAGAAGATTACTACACAGGTCATGCCAATAGTTGGTTTAAGTTAAGATGATGATGAACTAATATGACATGATCGGTGCGATGCTAACAAATACAAATAGATGTAAAGTGTATCTTGAAAATCTCATTTGAGATTGAAATGTTTTTTTTACATCAATTCCCGATAATAATATGGGATATCGTATATTTTTCTTTCACATCTATTATTAGGCCCGGTAAAATTTCGTATAAATACGATGTTTGACAACTATTTGTTGTTTAAATATCATTACTCTTTTAATTTTGAGAACTTCAGCGCTGACTAAATTTTGCATACATCTAAAACAACCAGAATTTCTAGTTGGCACTTGTTTGACCACAATGATTGTTAAGTTGCATAACTCTGTTCTAATTAGAATTTAATTAATATGTTAGTATAAAGTTTTTTATACTATTAATTAATTATAAATTAATATATAATTTAAAATATTTGATTTTTATAATAAATATTTTAATAGTCCCACATATGATTTGTAATTGATTAATAATATAAAAGACTTCTCATCAAAACTAAAATCTTTTATTTAAGAGCATTTGACAAATGATTAATGAAATGCGTGAACCAAAATGTAGTACATATTTTCAAATGGAACGAAACTTAATAATAATAATAACAATAATAATAATATCTTGAGAATTATTTATGGTGCTTCACGATGAGAGGTCAATTTAAGCAACATAAGCTAGTGTAGTGTACTGTGTACAGGACTTGCCATGAGGTTGATAGTTCGCATGACATAGTCATAGTCATTAAGAATATTGTATGCTTGATATGGTGCGCTTGAGCCTTCTATTGGTCCTGGCCTTGTCTCTCCTGTTCTGAAGTTCTTTTTGGCAAAATGGACCGGGGGAGGGGGAACTAGGCTTTTTGATCAAACTAGGTTTTTTTTAGAAATTATTTATCAGTTTAGGGTTATTCTGAAACTATTTATCAATGGGGGGTCGTTTTGGACACGTGGCATATTTGATTTTTTTTTCACTCTGACGGGTCAAAGGCGTCAGTCAAACTGACGCCTTCAAAGGCACCAGTCCTACCACTTTTTTTTAAAAAAAAAATACAAAAGGGAGGCGCCACTGCAGATGACGTCTTTAAAGGCGCCAGGCGCAGTGGCACCTCCCCTGCTGTGCACCACGTGGCACTGCAGGGGGCGCCCCTCAAACCCCAACCAAAAATTGGACGCCTGCAATTTTAAAGGAACAACGCTACAATTTTAAAGGAACAACGCTACAAAAAAATTATACTATAAGTATATGGAGTAACGATGACATTAATAATAATGTATCTATTTAAAACAAGAGGCAATAAAAAAAATCCCGTAATAATGAGTAGCAAATAATATCAAGGAGCCATAAAAAAATAATAGCAATAACAATTTACACCAATAAATATTCATCAATTATTACAGTAGTAAAAAAAATTACCTTATAAGAATTAAAAGAAAGTCACATGCAATTTTAAAGGAACAACTCGACAAAAAAAATTATACTATAAGTATCGGGAGTAACGATGACATTAATGATAAAATATCTATTTAAAACAACAAGATGTAATAAAAAAATTACCCTAATAAGTTTGACATGATGTTTCCTGTTGTTATATGGAAATTAGTTTCAACAGCATTGTTAGAGTAAATATTATTTATTACTTGTGATAGTCATTTTTAGAATAAATTTCAGGAATGTTTATGAACTTTTGAATAGTATTTAACTCAGACCAATACTATATATATTTCTCTTCCATATCATTTATCTCGTTTTCATCTTTGATTAATATGATTTTTTCTTTTGCTGGCATCTCTTATGCTCTTTAAAATTGTTATGCGCTGTTTTGTCTTCATTAGATTCATTGATGCTGGTCTGAAATCTGGATAGATGGAAAGCGTTGATGATCATTGATTTAACGACTATGATTTCCTTGATTAAGAGGCAAATTAACTAATTTAATAATTATTATTATAAAAAATATTATATTTCATATTTATGAATATAATTAAATTTGATTTTTGAATTTATACCTTTAATTTTATTTGAGATTTTGTTATATAATTTACAACATTTACTCCGTGGTTTGATTTAAATAGTTTTCTGACATTTGTACCATCCAAGTATGTGAATTAATTTTGCAAATAAATTGAATGAAAGTATAATTCGATAATTATAAAATGATAGTAGCAAATTATATTTAAATTTGAATGAATTCGAATTAAAAATTCTAAATAAGAACCAGACTTGTGTATTGATAAAATATTGTATCACACTCTGAATTTTGATCAGTAGATGCCCGAGGAAAGTCTGATCCAAATAAATTATAATATAATTATTTGAGATATTCCTTGTGTTGTTTTGAAGTAGATACGATAAAAATATTAATATTATAATAGTATAATTTTTTTGTCGCATTGTTCCTTTGAAATTGCAGGTGACTTTCTTTTAATTCTTATAAGGTAAATTTTTTTTTACTACTATAATAATTGATGAATATTTATTGGTGTAAATTATTATTGCTATTATTATTTTTTTGGCTCCTGTGATATTATTTGCTACTCATTATTACGAGATTTTTTTATTGCCCCTTGTTGTTTTAAATAGATACTTTATCATTAATGTCATCGTTACTCCCTATACTTATAGTATAATTTTTTTTGTAGCGTTGTTCCTTTAAAATTGTAGCGTTGTTTCTTTAAAATTGCAAGCGTCCAATTTTTGGTTGGGGGGGCGCCCCCTGCAGTGCCGCGTGGCGCACTGCAGGGGGAGGCGCCACTGCGCCTGGCGCCTTTGAAAGCGCCATCTGCAGTGACACCTCCCTTTTGTATTTTTTTTTAAAAAAAAAAGTGGTAGGCGTTGTCGCAACCAAAAATTACGGCAGGGACGACGATAAAAAGATATTTTAAGGAAAAGTAGAGTCGCCACCAATTTAATTTAATTTAAGAAAAATTGGAAAACCTTTAAAAAAAATGGTCTTTGAAACCAAGTTGAGTTCGGGAGTCGGTTGCGAGTAGGGAAGGTGTTAAGCACCCTACATCACCCATCCTACGAATGGTACCTTGAATTAATCGTGCAAAATTAAATTATTTATTTTTTACCCCATAAATATTTACAAGGAAGGATTTATTTATTTATTAATATTTTTTATTTTTATGTTTCTTTATTGGTTTTTTGCATTTTAAAACATTTTTTAAAAAAAATATTATTGGTAAATCCTAAATGAGGTTGAGCATGGCACATAAGTCCATAGGGCAACCTCAAAGCTAGGGGATTGAGCATGACACATGTCATAGAGCATCCCAAAAGCGTTGAATAAATTATTAATTAATTATCCACATTAAAACGAATACAAAAATAAAGGAAAAAAATTAATTTTGGCTTGAGGAGATGATTGGTCCCGCTCCTACGTATTCCCTGCTTCGATGGGAAACTCAAAGCCACGTAGTTCTTATAGAAAATATTTTTTTTGTTTGTTGATTGATTTTTGATTTTTAGGAAAATGTTTTTTTTTATTTATCTTTTTTAGAAAGAAAGAAATTTTTTATTTACTTTTATATATATCGAAAACTAATCAAGATAGAACATGGCACATGAATCCACAAAGCTATCACGAATATAAGGATTGAGTGTGAAACATTTCACAAAGCAATACCAAAAAATATTTTTCAGGTGTTTCTTTTAAATTTTTATTTTATTTATTTACTCTAGACTTTCAAAATAAATAAATAAATAAATAAAAATAAAAATAAATATATATATATATATATATATATATATATATATAAATGCCGTTTCTATTTATTTATCAGCCCAAACCCATTTGGTGAAACCTTATTTGATTTGGGCCAACCTAATGCCCCTTAGTGATTTGGGCCAACCTGATACCCATTAGCAAATAACAATTGAAAGGATAAAGTACAACTAATATAACATCATCAGAGACAGAGGAGATACGATCAGATTGTGAACAAAAGACTAAACCTCCTTCTTCACCTGCACACCCGAGAACGGCGAGAGGAACAACAACGGCGACAATGGCTAGTTTGTGCGGATGATGTCACGGCTGCGAGGGAGGCAGTGTGGCAAGACGCCGTGGACGGCGCGACGGTCGGATCTGAACAAGGCACGGTGTGGACGGCGATGGATGGTGGAGGGATCTGGGCAACGCGGTGTGAACCAGAGGAATAGTAGGAGGAAGGCTTGGTGGCTATGGTGTTTTGGAGAAGAAGAAAGAATGGTGGGGATGGATGAAAAGGAATGTGATTTTGGTTAAAAGAACATGGGTTTTGTGCGTTACAGAGAGGAGAAATGGGTAAGAGAAACTTGACGGTCCATTGTCTGCGTGTGTGTAGAGATGAGTGGTGTTTTGGGAAGAAAGTGATGAATCTTTCTGGTTGAATGGGTAAGAGCCAAAAGCTAAAAAAAAAGTTTTGTTATCAGGAAGAATGGGACGAATTTTTTCCTTCCCTTCTGATGTTCCCCTGTTGTGATTTTATAATCCCAATTCCTCCCCTCCTGATCCTAAAATCCCGCCAAGATTAGGATTGTTATCTGATCCTAAAAATATGCCCAGTATCTCTGATTTGAAAATTAAATTCAAATTCAGATAAAGTGGTTGCTGGGGAGGAGGATCAGATGGTTTTTTATTTTTCTTTTCAAATTTTTATTTTATTATTTTTATTTTTATTTTTATTTTTTGGAAATTTTTAGTGAACTAAGAGGCCCGGTCAAAATGGGGTGTTCACAGTTGCCCCTCTTTACTTGTCCATTACTAGAATACATGAAGAAAGAACGATTTTTTTATGTGGTAATAGTAAGGAACTAGTAAAGAAAATGAACTCACAGTTTGGCCGGGATGGGAAATAGGCTGGAGAAAATTAAGCTTTAGAGCTTGGAAAATAAAAGTGACAGTGGGTCTCAAATCCAAGTATAAAATTAGCAGTGAGCCTCAGAGCTCGAAAAAATTAATTTGCAGCGGGCCTCAAATCCCAAAAATATATTTGCAGTGAGCCTCGGAGCTCGAAAAATAACATTGCAGTGGGCCTCAGATTCCAAAAATAAATTTGCGATGAGCCTCAGAGCTCGAAAAATATATTGCAGTGGGCCTCAGATCCCAAAAATAAATTTGAGGTGGGCCTCAGATCCCAAAAATAAAATGCAGTGAGCCTCAGAGCTCGAAAAATAAATTGCAGTGGGCCTCAGATCCCAAAAATAAATTTGCAGCGAGCCTCAGAGCTCGAAAAATAAATTGCAGTGGGCGTCAGATCCCAAAAATAAATTTGCGGTGAGCCTCAGAGCTCGAAAAATAAATTACGGTGGGCCTCAGATCCCAAAAATAAAATGCAGTGAGCCTCAGAGCTCGAAAAATAAATTGCAGTGGGCCTCAGATCCCAAAAATAAATTTGCAGTGAGCCTCAGAGCTCGAAAAATAAATTGTGGTGGGCCTCAGATCCCAAAAATGAAATGCAGTGAGCCTCAGAGCTCGAAAAATAAATTGCAGTGGGCCTCTGATCCCAAAAATAAATTTGCAATGAGCCTCAGAGCTCGAAAGATAAAATGCAGTGGGCCTCAGATCCCAAAAATAAAATGATGGTAATTTGCTTTCTCTTAAAAACCTTTCTTTTACCTTTGCCTCAATTATCATACGCTCCATTAAAAGACTTCGACCAATCAACCCTTTGTTTATCAACAACTCTGAGTCAGTATCTTTTGATTAGAGGGGCTTCTTTTTTCAAAACGGTAGAGTGATTATTTCCTTCAAGACTAGGGCTCGTGGATACTTTTATTATTGCTTTTCTTTTCTCCTCATTATGCACCGTTATCTCCCTTATTGACTTTGAAATGCTGGGCTTTCTTTGGTTCAAACCATTTGTTGAAGTAACCATTAGAATTATTCAATCATACCGTTAAACTTAAATTTACTTCAATTGAGACATGATTTCAATGCGCAAGCATGATTTAAGCACAATAGGAAAGATGGATGAATAAAATCCTTGCCTTAACATGAGAATTTACATTGCACACAAGGAAATTGGAAAGAAAAAGGGAAATACAAAAAGGGTGCATGGGAATTGTATGAAAATAGATAATAGGACGAGAGAAAAACCGCATAAAAATTTGCCCCAGCATTGGTTCCTTGATCCTCTTAACTGATTCCCAACAACTGTTTGACGTCGCAGATCCTGGTCTCAGCTTCCACATACATCCTTTCATTAATATTTCAATGATTCTCTTTGCCCCCTCGTAGCCAGTCACAAACAAAATTGCCCCAATGTAGCAAGTTATGAGCAAAATTGCCCCAGTGTGGTGGATATTGAGATATTTCTTAAACTGCCTTTGCGGGTTTTCAGCCTAAGATTCAACTTCTTTGTCCTAATTTTTGCTTAGGTCGCCCTTTCGGGTTTTCAACCTAACGGACTTCTCACTCTCTCTTTTTTCTTTTCTTCTTCTTCTTTTTTTTTTATGCCCTAACTTTTGCTTAGGCCGCCCTCGCGGGTTTTCGACCTAACGGACTTCTTTTTTATTTTATTTTATTCAAGCCCTAACTTTTGCTTAGGTCGCCCTCGCGGGTTTTCGACCTAACGGGCTCTCCCTTTTTTTTATATCAGGCATAGAACTTTTTCACGGCATCAGAGTTTACAGGTCTCGGCAGCTCTCGTCCGTTTTCATCTGTTAGGACCAAGGCTCCGCCTGAGTATGCCTGCTTTACTATATATGGCCCTTCATAATTGGGTGCCCATTTTCCTCGGGCATCTTCTTGGTTGGGGAGTATTTTCTTTAACACCAAATCACCTGGTTGAAACTCTCTATGACGGACTTTCTTATTAAAGGCTTTAGCCATTCTCCTTTGATATAGTTGTCCATGACAAAGGGCCATCAGTCTTTTTTCTTCGATCATGTTCAACTGATCATATCGAGATTTCACCCATTCTGATTCTTCCAAGTCAGCCTCCATCAGCACTCTTAATGAAGGGATTTCGACTTCTATAGGAGAAACAGCTTCCATTCCATACACCAATGAGAAAGGCGTTGCCCCAGTGCTTGATCGTATATTGGTACGATACGCATGCAAAGCGTATGGCAACATTTCATGCCAATCCTTATAATTTACGACCATTTTAGCAACAATTTTCTTGACATTCTTGTTGGCCGCTTCTACCGCCCCGTTCATCTGAGGTCTATATGGGGTGGAATTATGGTGCTTGATTTTAAAAGTCTCTAATAACTTCTTTACATCCGCCCCATTAAGATTGGCAGCATTATCTATAATGATTCTTTCTGGTATTCCATAGAGACAAATAATATCTCTTTTCAGGAACTTGGTAAACATCTTCTGAGTTATATTGGCATATGATGCTGCTTCTACCCACTTAGTGAAGTAATCTATTGCAACCAGGATGAAGCGATATCCGTTTGAAGCCTTGGGATTGATTGGTCCAATGACGTCTATTCCCCACATAGAAAATGGCCATGGAGACACCAGATTGTGTAGTTGGAACGGTGGAGCTTTAATCTGATCTGCATATATTTGGCATTTACGGCATTTTCGGACATACTCCAGACAATCAGCTTCCATTGTTAGCCAATAGTGACCATTTCGTAGGATCTTGCGTGCCATCATGTGACCATTAGCATGCGTTCCACATATCCCTTCGTGAACTTCAGTCATGATAGTCCGAGCTTCACGAGCATCAACACATCTTATGAGGACCCCATCATAGTTCCTCTTATATAGAACTTCGCCATCTAAGTAAAAGGACATTGATAATCTACGAATCGTCCTCTTGTTTACTTCATTTGCTCCAGCTGGGTACGTTCTACTCTTCATATATTGCTTGATGTCATGATACCAAGGATTACCATCGAGCTCTTCTTCCACATGTGCACAGTATGCTGGCTCATCTTGTACCTTCACTTGAATAGGCTGGACGGTGGTATGGAGACCCAGCTTAGTCATAGCAGCTAATGTGGCTAAAGCATCCGCAAATTGATTCTTGTCTCGAGTCAAGTGCGAGAAAGTAATCTCATCAAACTTCGCAACTAACTGAGTCAAGTATTTCTGATACGGGATAAGCTTGTGATCTTTAGTTTGCCATTCGCCGTTGACTTGATAAATGATTAAGGCTGCGTCTCCAAAGACCTTTAGATGTTTTATTCAAAGACCAATTGCTGCTTGTAATCCACTTGCACATGCTTCATACTCAGCAATATTGTTGGTGCATTCAAATTGGAGCTTAACAGCCACTGGGTATTGCTTGCCCTCCGGAGAGACGACCACCGCTCCTATGCCGCTTCCATGCATATTAACTGCTCCATCAAAATACATCTTCCACATATCATCTTCCTCTATTTCACCTGCATGCGTTCCACATATCCCTTCGTGAACTTCAGTCATGATAGTCCGAGCTTCACGAGCATCAACACATCTTATGAGGACCCCATCATAGTTCCTCTTATATAGAACTTCGCCATCTAAGTAAAAGGACATTGATAATCTACGAATCGTCCTCTTGTTTACTTCATTTGCTCCAGCTGGGTACGTTCTACTCTTCATATATTGCTTGATGTCATGATACCAAGGATTACCATCGAGCTCTTCTTCCACATGTGCACAGTATGCTGGCTCATCTTGTACCTTCACTTGAATAGGCTGGACGGTGGTATGGAGACCCAGCTTAGTCATAGCAGCTAATGTGGCTAAAGCATCCGCAAATTGATTCTTGTCTCGAGTCAAGTGCGAGAAAGTAATCTCATCAAACTTCGCAACTAACTGAGTCAAGTATTTCTGATACGGGATAAGCTTGTGATCTTTAGTTTGCCATTCGCCGTTGACTTGATAAATGATTAAGGCTGCGTCTCCAAAGACCTTTAGATGTTTTATTCCAAGACCAATTGCTGCTTGTAATCCACTTGCACATGCTTCATACTCAGCAATATTGTTGGTGCATTCAAATTGGAGCTTAACAGCCACTGGTATTGCTTGCCCTCCTGGAGAGAGACGACCACCGCTCCTATGCCGCTTCCATGCATATTAACTGCTCCATCAAAATACATCTTCCACATATCATCTTCCTCTATTTCACCTTCTTCCAATGACAGTATCTCTCCATCAGGGAACTCAGACATAATTGGTTGTCCTCCCTCAAGAGGGTTTTCAGCTAAGTGATCGGCAATTGCACTTCCCTTAACGGATTTCCGGGTCATATACTTAATATCGAATTCTGATAATACCATTTGCCACTTTGAGACCCTTAATGATATGTGAGGACTTTCAAAGATGTACTCCAAAGGGTCCATTCGAGAGATTAACCAAGTGGTGTAGTATAACATGTATTGTCTGAGTCTCTTGGAGGTCCATACCAATGCGCAACAAGTCTTCTCAATTGCCATGTATCGGGCTTCGCAGTCATTAAACTTCTTGCTCAGATAGTAAATTGCATGTTCTCTCTTGCCGGACTCATCATGTTGCCCCAACATTGCCCCCATTGAGGTTGGGAGGATCGTGAGATACAGTATCAAAGGACGACCTTGAGTGGGCGGCACCAACACTAGTTGGTTTAATAGATATACCTTTATTTTGTCAAAGGCTTCCTGACATTCCTCATTCCATCTCCCCGGATTGTTCTTCTTTAATAGCTTAAAAATAGGCTCACACGTGCTTGTCAAGTTAGCAATGAATCGGGCAATGTAATTTAATCGCCCTAGAAAACCCCTTACTTCTCGTTCATTCTTGGGAGCTGGCATGTCCCTAATCGCCTTTGCCTTTTCCGGCTGCACCTGTATTCCTTCCCTGTTGACCACAAAACCCAACAATTTTCCAGTTGAGGCTCCAAACACACATTTTGTGGGATTGAGTCTCAGATTGTACTTCCTTAATCTTTCAAATAACTTATGCAAAACTGCTACATGACTTTCCCCCTCCTTAGACTTAGCCACTATGTCATCCACATATACCTCTATTTCCTTGTGCATCATATCATGGAACAATGCTACCATAGCACGCTGGTAGGTAGCTCCGGCATTCTTCGGCCCAAAAGGCATTACTCTGTAACAAAAAGTTCCCCAAGGGGTGATGAAAGTCGTCTTATCTTTGTCATCGACGTCCATGAGAATCTGATTGTATCCCGAATACCCATCCATGAAAGAGAATCTGTGGTTCCTTCTCATCTTGTCTCACGAGGACATCAATATGAGGCAATGGGAAGTCATCCTTCGGACTTGCTTTGTTCAGATCTCTGTAATCCACACACATTCTTACTTTTCCATCCTTCTTTGGTACTGGTACGACATTAGCGACCCACTCTGGGTGTCTCGACACTTCCACGAACCCGGCTTCTAACTGCTTAGTTACCTCTTCTTTGATCTTTAGTGACATATCTGGGTGCATCCTCCTCAACCTTTGCTTCTTCACCACCGTATCTGGGTACAGTGGGATTTTATGTGATGCTATCTCTGGATCCAATCCTGACATATCTTTGTAGGACCATGCAAACACATCAAGGTACTCCTTAAATAGCGCGACCATATCTGCACGTTCTGGATTATCCACTATTTTCAACTCCTTCTTGTCTTCCTCGGTCCCCATATTAGTCACTTCTATAACTTCATCATTTGCAGTGAACCCATTTTCTGAGCGCTCTATTGACTTTGTAAATTCCTCAATGACTTCTTCTTCCTCACTAATCCCAGAATCGTCTTCGTCAACAGCCGCTAGGGAATCAGTAGATGAGGTGTCAAGGTTCCTTTTGTGAGACAAACCTTCGACGGTGGTGAGGTTCCTGAAAGAAGATGTTTGGAACAAGAAAAATATAGGCAAGGATATTATTCAAGAAATGACACGCAATTGATACAAGATAAAGGGTAGGGAAAGGAAAACACCAAGAAAAATGCTGAAAAATCATACTAACTCATTTTATTCATTTCTCAATCAAAGTAAACATCAGTTTATACGAGATACAAAAAGATAATTACTTCATGGAAATAACATCAACAAATGGTTCAGACTGCCAATTGCCAAGGACCTCATTGTCAGCAGAGAGATATATAACAGGGTTTCTTGCTTGCTCCTCTTCAAGTGCACTGATAGTAAAATGAGGAGAAGTCGACTTTTTTGGCGAGATTACTTGATTGATCTTTGAGAAAGTATCTGTCAAGTGAGGGATATAATCAAATTCCTTTCTTTCTTCTTTCTTGCCTCTGAGAGTCAGGTACTTCATATCTTCTGCTAGAGAAGGATTGTATCCTAGCCCATGTCTTCCATCTCTTGTAACTGCTGTGATTGGTTGAGGGATCCCTTGGAGGCTTGCCCCTAGGCCTCTTCCTTTCTGATACCCATTCCTTTCCATTATACGGACTGCCACTTCATTCACATTTTGCATTGGCAGCTCCTCCTTCTTGCTCTCTGGCTTCAGGATTTCAAAACTACGTAGGGAATCATCCTCGACTTGCTCTATACTTTCTACATATGGCACCGAAACAGGCTTTGAAAGCATGATTTCCTCTTCACCGCGGATGGTAATTACAGCCCTATCCTGAATATATTTCAAACACTGATGTAACGTTGATGGAACAACACTAGCTTCATGAATCCAAGGCCTTCCTAGGAGCATGGTATAAGCTGGCTGGATCTCCATGACTTGAAAGAGAACACGAAAACAACTAGGCCCTACTTCGAGGGGCAGAGTTATTTCCCCTAAAATCCCTCTCACTGTCCCATCAAAGGCTCGCACAATCATCTCTTGGGGTGTCAAATCCGTCAAGCCTATGTTTAGTTGCTCTAGAGTGGACAACGGAATCACATTCAATGCCGAGCCACCATCTATAAGCACCTTCGCAATCACAAATCCTTTGCACCTTAGGGTAATGTGGAGTGCCTTAGGACTACCTCTAAATTTTAAAAACACCTCATCTTCCGAGAAATTGATCATGTTGATCCGCCTCACCGGATCCACCATGTTTACTACATTTTCTGACATAAGCTTCATTCAACACCTTCAATAATGCCTTACGATGCATTTCTGATGTGAGGACAAGCGACAAAAGCGATATTCTTGCCGGTGTTTTCTTCAACTGCTCTATCACATCGTATTCACTTTGTTTCATGATCTTCAGAAACTCTTCTTCTTCTTCTTCTCCCTTCTCTTTTCCTTCATTTTTGGTATTCTTCCTTGCTTCTTCTTCTACCGGGTCATAGTATCGCCCATTCTTTGTGATGCCTCCAATTCTCGCAATATTAGTAACCTGGGCCTTCGAAGTTTCTCCTGCCCCTCCTACTAGCTCAACTTTCTGTTCATAATTCCAGGGTACAACGTGTGTATCATTATAGGCAAAAGGAGTTGGCTTTGTCACCTTCACAATCACTTTTTCTGGAGCCGGCGCATCATTCATAGGTGGTATCCGGAGCACAACTTTTTCAACCACACTAACTTCTTCAGTCGTACCTCGCCTAGCTTGGATCACCCCCAAGGTAAGTAATCCTTGGACTCGGACCTTAAAGTCCCAACAAGTTTCGATATCATGCCCTACCTGCCCATGATGATAATCACAACTTAAATCACCATCATACTTCTCTTTTTCCCCACTCAGCTTCATTGGTGCAACAATATCGTATCCTGCTTTCTTGAGCCCTGCGAATACTTCTTGCATCGGGGTTCGCAATTCCAAAACCTTCTTGACTTGAGGCCCTTTTACTTCCAAATTATTCACATTATTTCCCGCATTATGGTTTGGGATTGGGTTATTAACAATGCTAGGCCCAGAATCTTCTTCGAAACCCAATCTTCCACAAGCAATCAATTTTCTTACTGCTGTCTTGAAGGCCTCACATTCCTCAATGGAATGTCCCAGGGCATCCATGTGATACTTGCAAGTCAAATTTGGATTGTACCAAGCAGGGAAAGGTGGTTCCATAGGCCGTACAGGGTTTCCAGCGATTAGGTGACGATCAAATAGTTGTTTGAACAAATCTGCATTGGAGATAGACAGTCTTGGGAAAGGAGGCAGATTTTGATATTGGGAACGTCCTTGATTTGGAAAATTCGAGCGAGGTCGAGGGTAGCTTGGATGGTTTTGTTGAGGTGCAGGTGAATAAGGAGTATATGTTGGGCGAGTGGGGTTGTATGGTTGAGGTATAGGGATGTTATTTATTTGGTTTTGTGGTTGGGTGATGGTTGGCGAGGCCTGTTGAGGTGGGTAAAATGGTGTTTGGATCTGATATGGTGCTTGGTACCTTGGATATGAAGGAACATGTCGAGGTCCAAAGTTTTGCTGGTGTTGCACATAATTTGCTTCTGCTTCCTTCTTCTTGGGCTGGAACCCCTTCTTGGATGCACTGCCTTCCATGTCAGTTGGCAATTTCCTGGCTCTGGCTAGGATTTCAATTCTTTCCCCTGCCGCAATCAAGTCAGAGAAATCCCTATAAGCTACTCCTGCCATTGCTCCGATAAAGGGGGAACCCAGGGTTCCCAAAAGGTATGAGCACATTTCGGACAACATCAGTGGCGGCTGAACCTGAGCAGCCAAACTCCTCCACCTTTGTGCATACTGTTTGAAGGATTCATCACTCTTCTTCTGCATTGTAGTCAACTGTTCACGGGTTGGAGCTATGTCCAAATTGAATTTGTATTGATCCATGAACAAATCGGTTAATTCTGTCCACCGAGAGATCTTAGAATGGTCTAACTGAAGGTACCACTCTAGTGCGATTCCGGTCAAACTTTCATGGAAAAAGCCAATGAGGAACTTGTCATCCTTAGACCAGATGGCCATTTTGGTGGCATGGCTAATCAAATGGAATTGTGGGTTCCCACTTCCGTCATATTTGGAAAAATCAGGAATTTTGAAATCCTTGGGAATCACGACATTTGTGGCAGGACAAAGTTCTTCAATCTTGAGAAGGCCATAAGCATTTGAGCCATTGATCTCTTTTATTTGTTCTTCTACCTTCTCCATCCACTCTTCCTTCATCTTATCGGGTCCAAACTGGACTCCTCTTGATTGTTCAGGAATGAATGCATGGGGTTTTTCCCATGTGTAGCCAGCAGCCTCATGATACACATTCTCGATTGGGCGATATCCTTCCCTGATGGGGATTACTATGGGTTCCGTGTAACCCGACATTCCATGAGTAAAGCTATGGTTTATTGGCGCCGTCACCATGGAGAGGGCCGGCTGTGCGCTCACATGTGGGTCATCTTCGTTTCCACTTCTATTTACACTAAGCCTGCTAAGAGATTCCCTCATATCCTGTAGTATAGCCTCCAACCTTACTTGAGTTTCAGAGATTTCAGCCACCCTTCCCCTCACTTCGTCTACTTCTAAACTCAAGTTCCTTCCTGTCTCAGGATTGTTGGCAGCCATCCTGGTCCGGTATCTTGTGTTGTAAACTCGGGTTTGATTGGTACTGTCTTTCTTAGGTCGCGCAATGATTCTCGAACCCTCAGATTCGTGTTTTTAGCTCTGTTTGAAAAATCGTCAATTATTATTATTATTATTAAAAGAAAGATAAAAGTATACTTCGAAAAATCATGAATTCTTTCTTTTGCAAAGGAAAGACCATTTTTTGTAGCAAGCAACTTCACCCTGACACATAACTCTAGGGGCACGTCCCCCTTAGGTTAATGCGTGGTTGATGGCAAATCCATGGGGACATGTGTCCCTCAATAGACAGCATCATTCACTAGCAATGCAATCATACAGGCCTACTTGCAACACACCATAAGATAGAGCAGAATTTATTGATGGATGTAACCCCTAAAAAAAACTTTTATTTCTTTGAAGAGAAAATACAATGTCTCCCATCTAACAGAATTACATCAAAAGTTTTAAAGTCTTCCTTTTGAACCCGCTAGCAAGACCCCTACAATACTTCATGAAGCGAGCTATTTTTGGAGGTATTGTAGATCCGTCATTCATACGAGTTTGGACTAGTGCTTCCTCGAGGTGACCCACAAACTGATAGGTATGGTATTGCAAACTTCCTGAGAGGTGTTCATATCTTTTCTTCCAAGCATCTCTGTCAGCCTTCAAATCTTTTGCCATGGATTCCCAGTTCTCTAGCCATTCTTCCTGTTGCCTGATCTCATCCTCATATTGTTTTTTCTCCCTTTCGAACATCCGGAGCCTCATCCACAACTGCTGCTCTTTCTCTTGCGATTTTTTCAATGATTCGCGTATAGTCGCAGCTGCATTCCATCCTTCATCAGAGTAGCACTCGGCATGAGTTAAGGCTTCTTGTAGAGATCCTATGCTCCCCTCCAACATCTGGATTGTCTGAACGTACACTTCAATTTTTGCCCCCAAGTCTTCTTTTTCTTTGAAGATTTGTGCCAACGCCTTTTTTTGATCCTCTATCCTTGTTAGTAATCCTTGAACTTCTGACTCTTTCATATTCCCCTTCCTTGCTCTCTTTGCTGGAGCTGCGGCTTCATATGCATCGGCACATTCATCTTTCAAATGTTCTATCCTCATGTTTAACTTATGGATCTGGTGTTGGAGCGCATCGATGGTGATTTGATCTGTTTCATTCTTTTCCTCTAGCACTCTCATCTGGGCCATCATAACCTCAATCCTCTTTAACATTTCTGCTTCCATTTGCGGATTTTCATCTTCATGCGAGATTGGTCTCGAAATAACACGGTTGACTTTCCTTGCTTTTCTCCATGCCTCGTAGTTTTTAGTACGAGAAATAATTTGTCTTCCCAACTCATTGGATCCCAGTACCCGGATGTTGCTCCAGGCGGATCTAACAGCTATTGTTGTATTCTTGACAACCTCGCATTCTTGATATAAGAACGAAATTCCACCTAATACTTCTTCAAGTGGTTCCTGTTGAGTCCATTTCAATTGTCGAATCACAAGTGCCGGAGAATATGACACGCAACCCCTTCGTCCCATCAAAGGAATATTCGAGAAATTCCCACAACTGAAGATGACTGTATTTCCTTTATACCAAGGACACATCCAGCAAAAAGCTTTCGAATCAACCTTATCAAATTCTTGTCTCCATTCATTGGGTTTGTGCGGCTTTATCGGAATGTGATGGAATCTCCTCAAAGGGTCATCAATCCCACTAACATAATTTCGAGCATACATGTGAGTCACGACCCAAACATACAACATTTGTGCACAACATCGTAATTTGCCTTGTTGATTTTCATGGCAAACTTGTAGTGATAGGAAAGTTTCTGCCAAAATTGCGGGAACAGGGTTCACATTATATTCTTCGACCTTGTAGTAGACATCCAAGGCTGCGTAATCCACCATGTCTGGTATAAAGGGGAAAAGCACCAGCCCATAAATGGTTAAAGCTAACACCCGCTTGAAGATAACCCAATTATTTTGTCGTGCTAGCTCCTGGAGATAAACTTCAAGAAATCTTCGCCTCAGACCTCTGACAGCTCCTTTTTCCATTTTATCTGATGGCTTCGGTAGAATTCCCAACAACTCTGCAACCTTCCCATCACTAACATGCTGGCCATAATAGAAATAAACACGAGACTCCCTTGGAAGAGGCATCCGTAGCATGTATGCATATTCTTCTATAGTCGGTGTCGTATCCAAATTTGGCAACTCGAAACACCTCAAATTATGGTTCCAATATTGGGCCAAAGCACTCAAGCCCGAAGCATCTACATGTATGTTTAACAAGTCCAAAATCTTCCCATACTTGCTTGCAAACTCTGAACACACTTCTTTTGGCATCAAGCGACTGATTTCCATTAAAGTCTTCACATCATTGATTTTCACGTCAATCCTAATATTCTTCTTCAGGCCAATTGCATTGCTAGAGTTAGACATTTTCGTTCCTTGCTACACAGATAGTGTCTTTCTTCACAAAAGAGAATCACCTAAAAAAAATATATATTATTTTTACAAAAAGTAAAAAGTAAAATAAAATAAAATAAATAATAAATTAAAGCAATATATATATATATATATATAATATGTATTTTATTTATTTATTAATCATTTGTTAAAACACGAAGGGAAATGAAGTAAAAATAAATAAATAAGTAAATAGATAGAAAAAACACAAGGGAGATATGGTACGCCTCCAAGTGTCTTAAGAGGTAGGGCCTAATCAAGGGTACCTATGACGGCAACTTCTAAGTCGAGCAGTCACTAAGTCAATTTAGGAGTATAAACTTTAGGACGGGTCTAGACTTCTAAAGGTCATGGTCCCCAGATTGCCCTTGTCAAGGACCTAGTTCATGAACCTAACCACAAGTAGGGATAAACCCTCCAGGATGATTAGTCCATGACACTAGTAACAATCTGAGTGGTGAGTCAACAAATATCAGAGAGGCACTAGGCCTTCAATGATAATGCCGAGTCACCGCCTAATCCTTAAGATCCCACAAGCTCGGGTATAGAGCTAAAAGTGTGTGAATGAGTGTCAGTGTTGTGTGTGCTGGAGGCATACAAACCTGTACAATCCAAAACTAATTGAGCCTGAAAGACAAGCAAACAACGAATACCATGGTCTTCTATCATAGTGTAAAAATGATTATTAAAGCAAAAAGGAATCAAAAAATAAAAATAAAATAAAATAAAATAAAAATAATAAAAATAATAATAAAAATAATAATAATAAAAATAAATAAAAATAAATAAATAAACAAATAAAATAAAAGAAAACAATAAAAAGGGGTAAACAGTAAATACCAAAATGCACAACTCATTACTTAGGCTTGACTCTCGAAAGGTCCCCAGTGGAGTCGCCATCTGTCGCAACCAAAAATTACCACAGGGACGGCGATAAAAAGATATTTTAAGGAAAAGTAGAGTCGCCACCAATTTAATTTAATTTAGGAAAAATTGGAAAACCTTTAAAAAAATGGTCTTTGAAACCAAGTTGAGTTCGGGAGTCGGTTGCGAGTAGGGAAGGTGTTAAGCACCCTACATCACCCATCCTACGAATGGTACCTTGAATTAATCGTGCAAAATTAAATTATTTATTTTTTACCCCAAAAATATTTACAAGGAAGGATTTATTTATTTATTAATATTTTTTATTTTTATGTTTCTTTATTGGTTTTTTGCATTTTAAAACATTTTTTTTAAAAAAATATTATTGGTAAATCCTAAATGAGGTTGAGCATGGCACATAAGTCCATAGGGCAACCTCAAAGCTAGGGGATTGAGCATGACACATGTCATAGAGCATCCCAAAAGCGTTGAATAAATTATTAATTAATTATCCACATTAAAACGAATACAAAAATAAAGGAAAAAAATTAATTTTGGCTTGACGAGATGATTGGTCCCGCTCCTACGTATTCCCTGCTTCGATGGGAAACTCAAAGCCACGTAGTTCTTATAGAAAATATTTTTTTTTTTTGTTGATTGATTTTTGATTTTTAGGAAAATGTTTTTTTTTTATTTATCTTTTTTTGAAAGAAAGAAATTTTTTATTTACTTTTATATATATCGAAAACTAATCAAGATAGAACATGACACATAAATCCACAGAGCTATCACAAATATAAGGATTGAGTGTGAAACATTTCACAAAGCAATACCAAAAAATATTTTTCAGGTGTTTCTTTTAAATTTTTATTTTATTTATTTACTCTAGACTTTCAAAAAAAATAAAAATAATATATATATATATATATATATATAAATTCCTTTTCTATTTATTTATCAGCCCAAACCCATTTGGTGAAACCTTATTTGATTTGGGCCAACCTAATGCCCCTTAGTGATTTGGGCCAACCTGATACCCATTAGCAAATAACAATTGAAAGGATAAAGTACAACTAATATAACATCATCAGAGACAGAGGAGATACGATCAGATTGTGAACAAAAGACTAAACCTCCTTCTTCACCTGCACACCCGATAACGGCGAGAGGAACAACAACGGCAACAATGGCTAGTTTGTGCGGATGATGTCACGGCTGCGAGGGAGGCAGTGTGGCAAGACGCCGTGGACGACGCGACGGTCGGATCTGAACAAGGCACGGTGTGGACGGCGATGGATGGTGGAGGGATCTGGGCAACGCGGTGTGAACCAGAGGAATAGTAGGAGGAAGGCTTGGTGGCTATGGTGTTTTGGAGAAGAAGAAAGAATGGTGGGGATGGATGAAAAGGAATGTGATTTTGGTTAAAAGAACATGGGTTTTGTGCGTTACAGAGAGGAGAAATGGGTAAGAGAAACTTGACGGTCCATTGTGTGCGTGTGTGTAGAGATGAGTGGTGTTTTGGGAAGAAAGTGATGAATCTTTCTGGTTGAATGGGTAAGAGCCAAAAGCTAAAAAAAAAGTTTTGTTATCAGGAAGAATGGGACGAATTTTTTCCTTCCCTTCTGATGTTCCCCTGTTGTGATTTTATAATCCCAATTCCTCCCCTCCTGATCCTAAAATCCCGCCAAGATTAGGATTGTTATCTGATCCTAAAAATATGTCCAGTATCTCTGATTTGAAAATTAAATTCAAATTCAGATAAAGTGGTTGCTGGGGAGGAGGATCAGATGGTTTTTTATTTTTCTTTTCAAATTTTTATTTTATTATTTTTATTTTTATTTTTATTTTTTGGAAATTTTTAGTGAACGAAGAGGCCCGGTCAAAATGGGGTGTTCACAGGCGTCAGTCTGACTAGCGTCTTTGAAGGCGTCAGTCTGACTGATGCCTTTTGACTGGCGCCTTTGACCCGTCAGACTGGAAAAAAATAAAATATGTCATGTGTCCAAAACAACCCCCATTGATAAATAGTTTCAAAATAACCCTAAACTAATAAATAGTTTTTAAAAAGAATCTGGTTTGATCAAAAAGTCGGGGAACTACCGTGCATGAAATTTTACCGCAAACATAATAAAGTTTTTGTCGGTTGATTCAGTATTATTTTTAATCAAAATATGAATTTAGGATTAAGTTTTGGTTTTAACAAGGATGGAAGATGTTAAAAAAAAATAAAAAATAATAATAATATTACATTTGTAGTTGATGGGCAAGTCAAATGTAAAACTGCTCCAAAACCCATTAGGAATCCCACCAAACGGGAGAATAACGAATTGTCTCGTACTCATCCATCTCTTGAGATAAATTAAACGAATATTTAGATGATCATATGAATGAGTGTTCTTGGGACATCTTTTAAAGAATTAAAAAAAATCATTGAAAAATTAAGGGTCTGTTTGCTTTGTTTCTAAATTCTTGATTTCATTTATTATTTTCAAAAATAATGACAAAATTGTCACCTTATTTTTATTTGTTTCCTGTTTTCAAATATTTGTACAAGAAGCATTAAAAACAAGAAAAAATTGTTTTCAGTATTTCTGTACATATTTGTGAAAACAGAATATAAAATAAAAACAAAATGATATTTTTGTAAATATTTTTAAAAGCAGAAAATAAAAACAGAAAACTTAAAACAAAGCAAACAGATCTTAAGCATTTTACTTTTTCAAATATTAAATTCAGGATATACTTTCTTTTCTTCATTTAGTGCCTTAAGCATTTTGCATATTTAAATAAGAAAGACAAAATTAAACTCGCCTTTTGAAATTATTAATAAATAATTTTCAAACAAATAATGGCCAGATGATGGACAAGTGTGGGCCCAGTCACCGGCCCACGAGATCATCAACATTTCTTACTCGTAACGGCACGACAGTGATGAGTTTGGAAGTTTTATATGTTATTAGATTAGATACTTATCCAACAAAATAAAATATTAGACACTTTTTTTTAAAAAATTATTTAATACATTTTTAATATATTCTACCTAACCGTTATCACTTATTATTATTATTATTGAATTTTCATATCAATTAATTATATTTATTTTTTTAATTCGAATCTCACTCTCGATATGAGGATCTCGTTGGTGAGTAATCTGTAAGTATCTCTTTAAACAATTTTTGAGTCATGAGACCTATCCTATCATTGATAAGCCCCAAAACTCAACTCACCTAAACTTTTACTCATAAAAATCCATCAATTAATAGTTATTACTACTAAATCCATTCACATTATTTATTGTCCAATTTTTTGTAAGGTTTTTTGTGCTTATGATTTTAACTTATCGAAAGTTGTTATTATTAATCTTAACAAGTTCTAATAAAGTCTGTCAAAAATTTCTGTATGATCCTATTCTTTTATTTTATTTTTTTTACAAGAAGGGACTAAAGTCCAAAGGAAAGAAAGAAAAAAATTTATCTAGGAAGCACTAAACGGGGTAATGTAGCCTCAAATAAATCATTAATATAGCAAGGACAAGTCTCCATTAGGAGTGTCAATTTATGATCCTATTCTTTTAAAAGAGTAAGATAATGAATTTTTAATTAATAGTTGAGTTTAATTACAGTTTTGATCCCCAACTTTTGATTATGTGCGATTTTGATCCCCAGTGTTTGTTAGCATATTTGGTCCCTAATTTTTTTCAATGTTACAATTATAGTCCCTTCATCCATTTGCCGTTAATTTTTTAACAGAACTTGACTGTGTGACAATGTGGGACCCACACTTTTGTTTACCTGAAAAATATTATTAAATATTTATTTTATAATAATATTTATTTTATTTTTTAATAAAAAATTATAAAAATTGAGTTAGTGGGTGACGTGCAAACTTGCACGTATCCCTTAAATGATGTTAATCGCTCCATATTATTGTTATTTATGAAAATTAAATATCTTTTTTATTTCAATAATATTTTTTGAAAAAATATCATTTCTGATGCCAAAAACCATACTCCCCGATCTACATCTTCTTCTCTCCTTAGGGCTCGTTTGGCGGTCAAGATGGGATAGGGATAGATAAAATAAGGGAGCAGGATAGGAGTATGATATGATTTGAGAAGGATAAGCTATTATCATATCTGACGTTTGGTGTCTACTAGATAACCAACTGAATAACATTGTAATTTTAGTATGAATTATAAAATTTTCGTTTTTGTTTTGAATGTTTTCATTTTTTATTAGATTTTAGTTTTTTTATAATTTTTATTTTTTAAGATTATAAAAAAAAACAAAATTGTCCTTATGATAAAATTAAATATAATATTTAAATTTTTTAAAATATCTGTTAATTTAAATTATTTTTTTTATAATTTAAAATATTAATTTTTAGTACTTTACATATAGTTAAATTATTATAATAATTTTATTTATTTTTCAGTTTTTTAAAATAATATAAAGTAACAAAATTAACCTTGTGATAAAAAAAATAATTTTTATAATTAATTATTAATATTTTTATTATTTTATATTTTATTATACCTTTTTTGTAATCATATTATATTTTATTATACTTTAATTATTTTATGTATAATTTTTTTTATACTTTATTATATTTTAAATTACCTCATCCTATTCGAGTTCTAACCCAACAACCCCCCTAAGGATAGAATTTTAACTAGATGGACATGATAGGATAAGAGACAGGAATGGTTTATCCTATCCTACTGGCGCACCAAACAATAGTTTCAGACATAATATGATAACTTATCATATCCTGTCTCTCTTATCCTGATCACCAAAAACAGCCATTACAGTTTCATAATCGGAAACCCGTTTGCCCACCACTACTAGATCGTGGCAAACAGCCCAGTCAAGACAGCTTACATTGCCACCAGTCATGGCCGCGAATGCGCTCAACCCAGATGCGTTCCCCCTTCGAGCCACCCTTCCCCTGCCATGCGACCAGCACACAACCACCACCAAATCCACCTAGGGCCACCTTAATGTGCCCGGATCTATCATTGTTGTGGTTTTCTCCTCCACCGAAATGCTATTCCCCCTTCTTAGTTCTTTACCTCAACTATGTCTTTATCCTATTTTCAGATTTATACATTTTTTTGTTCAGATCTTTTCCCTGATTTTTCTTATTTTTTGGCTAGCAAAAAGATAAAATGCAATATTTCCCCTTATTTTTCTTCGTGGAAATCAAAGAGAGAGTGAAGTTTGAGAAACGGAGAGAGGGGGGGAGTGTGTGTTGGTGCAAGAACACTTTAATCTTACACACACTCACAAGGAAGAATTAGAGAGAAAAAGGAATATCACAAACTGAAATTTTATTCACTAATATCACTTCACTATTACACTTCTCTACACAATTGTATCACTTATTCTAATTCACATCACACACTATGTCTATTTATAGGCTTACACATATACTAACTAACTCTCTTAATAGCTCCTAACAAATCTCTTTAGTTGCAACAAACTAATCATACTTTAACAAACTCCTAACAACTAACTAATTTTTGGATTATCTCCAACACACCCCCTTAATTCAAATTAGCTAAAAAACACAAAATACAAAACACAATTTTACACTCAAATTTGCATTTCTATAATGCACACCTTATTATCACTAACACACACATTTGTCCATCAGGATCCCATGAAAAATTCAACAAGAATTGGTCTTGGTCCATTAAAACAAAATCTTCATAGTGTTGGCCTTGGCCCAATATTCCAAAGATTGAACTCCCAAAGCAGAAAAATAATTTCTGCTCCTCCTCCATAACTTGGGCTTGGCCCATTAGGTCATAAAATGAACCTAATTTTCGAAGTGGCATCACTGTCCCTGCCATCATCTTCTTCCTTACGCCGCCAACACTCGGCTTCACCTGGAGGAAGGAGCACCACTGCAGTTTTGTTATCTCCGGCGTCGAAGGGTCCGAAAGCTCCACTGTCGACCTGCCACACCGCTGCACTTCCTTTCTATCATAGCACCACTGCAGCTCGTCGGGAAACACCTTGTATTCTTTGTACGACACAGCCACTACTGCTCTTGTCGCCGCCACGTTACTGGCTCACTCAGGTGGTTCCGTCTCTGCATAAGCATTCTGATCCGGTGGTGGATCACCTGGCTTGTTCGAGACCCATAACTTCGTATTCACCGGCAGCAGCGGAGAGTTTGCCTCGCACCTCGGAACCACCCACGGGCGCTTCTTCTACGACACGGCATTCTAGTGAAGGATCCCTTCACCCACTGTTTGAATGTCACTCCTTCTTACGTGCACCACTGCTACCTTCAGTCGCAAGAGGCCCTTCGACCATCATAGTACAGATATCACGTTTCGGCGGTGGTGGTGGGTTGATAACTCTCCTGACTTGCCTTGGCGCACCCTTTATTGCATCTTCTTCCGCCGTATGAGGGTCACGGACTGGCAGTTGCGGCTTCGTTCCACCATTGCGAGCGGCGATGCTGGCATGGGTTTGCCGGTCGATCACAATTTCTCCTCTTGTCGTCTCCGCCCGTGCTTCACCTTCTTCCACGAACTCTAGCTTCATAGCCACCATGAGTCCGCTATCAACCTTCACATGAGCCATCTCTGTATGCTCGAGCTCCACACCAGCAAGCCTGTCATCATCTTTACCCTCAATTTCATCATGAGCATACATCAACAGTCTTTCTTGCCCATCATTAGCCACATCGGAGACCTCCCTCTTCTCTGACACCGTCACTGTCTCCTCTTCTACCTGGGTTCTGTGACGCGAGGATGACAACATAGGTTGATTTGGGCTCAATTGATCTTCACCTCTAGCCATCTTTGTCTGTGGTGAACAAGTCTCGGAATCTACAACCTTCTTCGTGCACCCTCTTGCAGCTTTTCTTTATTTCTTTTGCTTATGCTTCTCCTCCTCTTGTGAACTTTGATCACTCTCCACTCCACTTTCACCTTCTCCTATCCTTTCTGTGCAAGAAACCCTTTGTCTCTCAGCTGCTGCTACTGCCTCTCTCCTCTCTTTCAGCTCTTCTTGCATGAGAAACAATTCTGTTCTCTCATCCTCTGCCTCTTGCAAACCCACTTGCTGTTCATAAGGCTTCTCTACCTTCTTCACTTTATCAGCTTCTTCAAAGGTTTTTTGCAAGATGTTCCATGCTTCGAAGGCTGTGTTAGTAGCAGCAATGTTCTTGAGATTTGCTTCATCCACACATTGATGGATGATGGAGAGAGCCAAGCAATCTTTCTTCTTGGAAGCACTCCCTTCCACATCTAGCATTCCCTCTTGCACAATTTCTAGAACCTCATAGAAATCAAAGATCACATGCATCTTCACAACCCAATGATTGAAGTTCTTGCTATCAAGAACAGGTAGAGGGATTGAAAAATCCTCACTCAACTCCATCTCCATGGACACACTCTCCCAAGATTGTTATAGCTCTAGATACCACTGTTGGTGCAAGAACACTTTAATCTTACACACACTCACAAGGAAGAATTAGGGAGAAAAAGGAATATCACAATTGTATCACTTATTCTAATTCACATCACACATTATGTCTATTTATAGGCTTACACATACACTAACTAACTCTCTTAATAGCTCCTAACAAATTTCTTTAGTTACAACAAACTAATCATACTTTAACAAACTCCTAACAACTAACTAATTTGGATTATCTCCAACAGTGTGAAGGCAAACAACAGTGTGAAATCAAAGAGAGATGGCAAACTAAAAATGCAACCACAAAACCAGTGCAATCCAAAAATGCAAAGACAGAAGGCAAACAACGCCCACAAGTGAATAAACCTAATTTGCGCAGAAAGGGGGCAAGACTCGCAGGAAGAAGGGATTCAATTCAAGGACCCTAGACCAATTTTTTATATTTTTTCTATTAAAAAAATAAAAAATAAAAAAATATAAAATAAATATTTAATAATATTTTTCAGGTAAACAAAAGTGTGGGTCCTACATTGCCATACAGTCAAGTTCTGTTAAATTTAACGTCAGATGGATGGGGACTATAATTGCAACATTGAAAAAAATCAAGGACCAAATATGCTAAAAAAAAACTCGGGAACTAAAATCGCATATAGTCAAAAGTTGGATACCAAAACTGCAATTAAGCCTAATACTTATTACAGTGCTATAGCAATAATGATATTTGGTACGAATCATATTTCGTATCTGAGTGCGAAGTTTACTATTTAACAGCAGATGAACCGTGATTTCCGTCAAATCAAACATTTGATTGGTCCATCTTATCTTCGTCTCCTTTTGTCAGGGTGCTTTTTCGTATGTATAACAGGACTGTTATTATAGTGAAAGACACTTAGGGTGTGTTTAATTTATAAAAATTCAGGGATTGAATAATACAAAAAATTTTGTTCCCTGTTTGATTTGAAAAGTGGTTAATGGACATGACAAAAAAGGGGTTGAGGGACAGGACAAAATTAATTTTGTCCCCTGCCAAAGGACAACCTTTTGTCCCATTGACAGACTAACAAAAGACAAAATTATCCTTACATCTCTCTTTAGTCTCTCTCCCCCTATCTTTTTCCTCTCTCTCTCTCCTCTCTTTCTCCCTATCCCTCCCTCTCTCTCTCCTCTCTCTCTCTTCACTATCTCTCTCTCATCTTTCCCCCTCTCCTTCCCTCGCTCTCTCCCTCCTCTCTCTTCTCTCCCCCTCTCCCTCCCCCGTCGCCCTCTCTCCTCTCTCCCCTGTCTCTCCTTTCTTTCTCTCTCTCCCCCCATATCCCTCCCCCACTCTCCTCTCTCTTCTCTCTCTCCCCCTCCTCCTCTCTCTCCCCTCTTTCTTCTCTCTTTATCTTCTCCCTCTCTGTAAATGACACAGCTCACACATAACTCAAGTTTATATATATATATATATATAATAATAAATTATATATTGTGTATATTTATATATTAAATAATATATATTATAAAGGGTATTCCGGTAAATTTAATATTATTTTGTTCGTGTTGTTCATTATCCATCAAACAATGTACAAGACAAAGAATTGTCCCGTAACTCAAAGATTTGTCATGTACTGTCCTGCCTGTCCTGTGTTGTCCTAATACTTTTTGCAAATCAAACGCACCCTTAAATAATATGAAAAACTCTTACGTGGAATTATATAAGTTCAATGTTGATCAACAAAAATATATAGGCAAAATTATACTTTTGGTTCCTTAAGTTTTTTTTTTGTGACAAACTAGACCCTTAAGTTAGGTTCATGTTTCAAATGGGTCCCTTAAGTTTTTTTTGTGACTGTAACACCTCAAGATTCACCCTTATATTTATATGTGTTAGTTCTGGTATATATATGTTTGATATTTATATATATGTGTATATATTATTGCATATGATAATATGTATATTAATATATGATTATTTGCATTAATATGAGATTATGTCTCTTAATGTTTGATTTTATATGTTAATATATGATATGTGATTTTATTAATAATAAGGGATTAAGAATGATATGATAATATATCATGTGATTTAGTATTTAAATAGAGATAGTGTTATTCTTATATTTTAGCCCCTCAACCAATCAGATTTGAGTCCTTATCAATATAGGATCATCCTCTTTTTGTTTATATCTTAAGACCTTATCATAATCTCCTAAGGATCCTATCTAAGAATAACTACCAAATATATCACTAAACTTCCATCGAACTTTTGACCATCTTAGATTCCGATTTAGGATTCGATCATTAGACATTAATTTGTATATATTTCTCTGAGCTTTCTAACGACACCAAGAAAGCCTCAATAGGAAACTTGTAGCTCAAGTTATGGTCAAAATACCGAACTGTATACAGTTTGGGCTGAAATAGGAACCCGTTATGACCCAAACTCATATACATACCATTAAGCTCGACCTAAACCTAGTTTAAACGACCCCAACACTCAAAACTGCCTCCCTCCTTCCTCTTTGAATCCTTATGGTTTTTCTCCCTAAAACTCTCTTTAGGGAACCCGTTCTTGCACCGTTCTTCACTGCTTCTTGATAGGAGAACACGGCTACGAATAGGGGTTCGTTGTGCTTGCTGTTTGGGACTTTAGGAAAGGTAAAATTCATGCACCTTCTCCCTTGTGTTCTTTCTTTCAAGTTCTAGATCTCTTCCTTTTGATTTATTGATCTTAGAGTTGAACCAAAGTGTCTTTTTGGCGTCCTTGAGGTCGTAGACAAGCGCTAGTGAGACGGGACCCTAGTGGATCTTCTTTCTTCTTTTGAAACACGAACCTCGTACCAGGTATGGGAGAAGAATAATGTATACACTAGGCTAGGGAATAACGTAAGATGAGGGGTTCCCATAGCCCCGTTTATTGTCGTTATAATGTATTGATGCCATGATCTGCCTGGTTGTATGACTGAATTGTTTATATGTTTAATTGGATTAATTAGTATGCCTATTTGTTATAATTGTTGAGTTGTTCATGATGTGGTATGCCCATTTGAATTGTCTTATGCCATGAGTTTTGGTTGAATTGTTATGAATACCTATGATTATGAATGTTGTTGCTATGACATGGATTATGTTGATCACATTGACTGGATATGTTGTTGATGATGTTACCGTTATGTTGAATATGTTAATAAGACTCTAATTGACTTAATTATGACTCTTAGTTAACATAGGAATTAAGGGATTAATTCCCCAAGCTTCATAAGACATGAACTGTGTTAGTGAGGGGTGAAGTTTCATGCCGAATGTTTTAGTTAAGACCCTAGGATCTGATTTGAGAGAATTAGGAAGTCTAAACTCCAAGAACACGTTAAATTCTGCCCAGAACGGTATGGCCCTACCCAGGAGCATGATCGTGCTGAACAGGGAGCAAGACCGTGCTCCCAGTGAAGGGTGAAGTTTCATGCCGAATGTTTTAGTTAAGACCCTAGGATCTGATTTGAGAGAATTAGGGAGTCTAAACTCCAAGAACACGTTAAATTCTGACCAGAACGGTATGGCCCTGCCTAGGAGCACGACCGTGCTGAATAGGGAGCAAGATCGTGCTCCCAGTTAAATTCTGGAAGGCATGCCGTGCATTGAGCATGGTCGTGCAGGACAATGAGCACGACCGTGCTGGGGGTTTAGTACGCCTGTGCTTCCCCTTGTTGGTCAGAACTTAATATTAATGAATTAAAGGGGTGTTTACCCCAATTATCCCCAGATGATGTAATAATACACTAATCAAATGATAACAAGTTAGATAACTTAATTAAATATTAATTAAGATAACAAAGACTGATAAGCTGGTTAAGTCGGTACCTGATGGGTTATCGCACGTTGTCACGCTTTGGTGCTTTTTGGCCAAAGTGCTCTCGATGCTTTTTGGTCGATATGTTGTTATGTTGGACCTTAGTGCTTTTTGGACAATGGGTCCTTGACCCCACGGTGTGGGTCTAAGGTGTTAATGTTGATGTTGGTGATAAGTCTTGGGTGCTTTTAGGTCCAAGCAAAGGAGGTGGTTGCCTTGTGTGTTTTGTGCCATTTGCTTAGAGCACTGGAGTTGATGTTGAGGGGGATGTTCAACATAGGGGAGATCATCCTAGTTATGATGATCTGCCCAAGTCTCGGGTGGTTCACCCATGGTTTGGTGAACCGTGCGCCCCCGAGGTGGCGTATCCAGTTATGATACGTCGGCTATCCAAGGGGTTCCTCCATGGTTTGGGGAACTGCCGGTGTTGGTGCTTTTTGGGCAATATGGATATGTAACTCCGAAGTTGACTTCCTGAGTTAGTTGGATCCACATGTATTGATGGAGTAGTGGAGTAGGGTTGCATTGTACCACATAGCATATGTTGGATGATTAACATGTTGTTATGGTATTATATGATGATGTATAAATATTGTATGTTGTCATATTGCTATGCCATGCTATGATGTATGTTCATCTTATTCCATATTCCCATGCCGTTGTGTTTACACGATTTCTTACTCCCTGTTTTCATGTTTCTGCTATTGCATGTATTTCCTTATGCAGAGGACAGTGAGCAGACAGTGGAGGAGTGACTTTGAGGAACCGCGGCTCTTGTTATAATGTTGAGTTATAGTTGTTAGTTTTGTTAGTTGTTTAGTTTGTTTCCGTGATGTATCCGGATTTTGGTTATACCAGCTCTGTATGTGACATCGGGGTTGGGTTTTTCTTTATCTGTCTTGTTTATGTTTTACTGTTTTAAAACTATGTTATTTCCGCATTGTTTTTGTCAAGATTTGAAAACTTTTTATCCAACTTTTTATTTTTTTTTCAAATAAATGCATGTTTTATAATTACCTCTTTTAAGTAAATATTTTATATTAACACGCGGGGTAGAAGGGTGTCACATTTAGTGGTATCAGAGCAGTTCGGCCCTGTCCGGACGTGGTACGAGTCTGTCGTGAGTCTGTTCTGTGACTTTTGTTTGAATTGTCTATATTTATATAGAAAATGTTACGTGGTACTAAGTACCTATAGCTTTGCTTTGGCTTGACTTACTGCATTTGGCGGTTTGTCTTGAACGATCCAAGGAGCCTTCGGTTGCTTCTTATGTTTAGGAAGGTTGTTCTATTATCTCTTGATAATATAAACTCTGCAGCTGATCTTGTGCGCTTATTTTTTAAAAAAAACCGCTCGATGTTATTCTTGGGATGATCTGGTTATCTTCCAACCATGTTCCCTTTATCTGTTTTGATAAGACCTTAGTTTTTGGAACTCCAATGGAGTCTAAGAATCCGGACCTTCTCTCTGCCAGCCAATTTCAAGCTTCGATGAAAGACGAAGCCCAAGTGTACATGATGATAGCTTCCTTGGAAGTGGAGAGCATCCCTTCTGATGTCGCCAGCTTGCCTGTTGTGCGAGACTTTCCTGAAGTGTTTCCGAGGGATGTTTATAACTTACCCCCAGAGAGAGATATTGAGTTTGCCATAGACTTAGTGTCTGGCACCGGGTCAATCTCCATAGCACCCTATAGGATGTATCCTCTAGAGCTAGCTAAGTTGAAGGAAGAGTTGGAAGACCTAATGAAGAAGCAGTTCATTAGGCCTAGTGTGTCTCCGTGGGGAGCACCTGTGTTATTGGTGAAGAAGAAGGATGGTAGTATGAGGTTGTGCGTCGACTATCGACAGCTCAAAAAGGTGACCATTAAGAATCAGTATCCCCTCCCCAGGATTGATGATCTTATGGATCAGTTGATCGGAGCTTGTGTTTTCTCGAAGATAGATTTGAGGTCAGGGTACCATCAGATTCGGGTTAAGTCTGAAGACATCCCGAAGACAGCAATTAGGATGCGTTATGGTCACTATGAGTACTTGGTTATGCCCTTTGGTGTGACCAATGCCCCTGCCATGTTCATGGACTACATGAACAAGACCTTTCACCCTCACTTGGATAAGTTTGTGGTGGTCTTTATAGATGACATCTTATTGTACTCTAAGACTAAGGAAGAACATGAGGAGCACTTGAGAGTTGTCTTACAGACCCTTAAGGTGAAGCAGTTGTATGCCAAGATGTCTAAGTGCGAGTTTTGGTTAGAAGAGGTTAGTTTCTTAGGTCACATGATCTCAAAAGGTGGGATAGCCGTCGATCCGGCTAAGGTTGAGATGGTGCTCCAATGGGAAGCGCCAAAGTCAGTGACCGAGATTAGGAGTTTCTTAGGTTTAGCAGGGTACTATAAGCGGTTCATAGAAGGTTTCTCTAAGTTATCCTTACCCTTAACCCGTCTCACCAAGAAGGGACAGATGTTTGTGTGAGACTCTAAGTGTGAAGAGAGTTTCCAAACCCTTAAGAATAGGTTGACATTAGCACCAGTTTTAGTGTTGCCCGATCCTAGTAAACCTTTCATAGTATATTGCGATGCTTCCAAGTAAGGTTTAAGTGGAGTGTTGATGCAAGATGGTAAGGTAGTGGCTTATGCTTCTAGGCAATTGAAAACCCATGAGAGGAACTACCCTACCCATGATCTAGAGTCAGGGGCCGTGGTGTTTGCCTTAAAGATTTGGAGGCATTACCTGTATGGAGCGAAGTTGGAGGTCTTTAGTGATCATAAGAGTCTGAGGTATCTCTTTGATCAAAAGAAGCTGAATATGAGGCAGCGTAGGTGGATGGAATTTTTAAAGGATTATGAGTTTGATCTAACCTACCACCCAGGAAAAGCCAATGTAGTGGCTGATGCCTTAAGTTGAAAAACCTTGCACATCTCCGCTTTGATGGTTAGGGAGATGGATCTAATTGAGGAGTTTAGAAACATGAGTTTAGCTTGGGAAGTTACCCCTAAAAGCATTAGGCTTGGAACCTTGAAGGTTACCAATAGTTTGATGGATCAGATTAGAGAGGGTCAGAAGTTAGACAAGTTTCCCTTAGATCAGCGAGAGTTGCTTGCGCAGGGTAGATACCTTAGTTTTAAGGAAGGCAGCGATGGAGTCTTGAGGTTAAAAGATAGAGTCTGTATACCAGACATCCCAGAACTTAGAAAGTTGATTCTTGAAGAAGGACATATGAGTGGACTGAGTGTATACCCAGGTGCCACTAAGATGTATCAGGACTTAAAGCGCATGTTTTGGTGGCCTAGGATGAAGAAAGATGTGGCTGAGTTTGTGTATGCTTGTTTAGTGTGTCAAATGGCTAAGATAGAACACCAGAAGCCATCAGGAAAGTCACAACCGTTAAGTATCCCAGAATGGAAGTGGGATAGTATTTCCATGGATTTTGTGTCTGGACCCCAGCTGGTTTTGAGGCTATATGGGTTGTCGTGGATAGACTGACTAAGTCCACCCATTTCATCCTGATGAACATGGAATACTCTTTGGAAAAGTTGGCTAAGCTATACATCAGGGAGAAAGTTAGGCTACATGGTGTACCTTCTAACATAGTTTCAGATAGAGACCCAAGGTTTACCTCTAGGTTTTGGATTAGTTTGTAAGAGGCTTTAGGAACCAAGCTTAGGCTAAGTTCAGCTTATCACCCTCAGACCGATGGTCAGTCTGAGAGAACCATCCAGTCCTCAGAGGACTTGTTGAGAGCTTGTGTGCTAGAACAGTCTGGTAGTTGGGAGGAGATGTAGGACACCTTTGTGTTGGAGTGAACTTAGTGATAGTGTGGTGCTAGGGCCAGAGATAGTCCAGGAAACAACAGAAAGGATCAGGATGGTTCAGGAAAAGATGAGAGTGGCATAGAGTAGGCAAAAAAGCTACCATGACAAAAGGAGGAAGGCGCTCGAATTCCGGGAAGGTGATCATGTGTCCTTGAGAGTTACTCCAACGACTGCGGTTGGTAGAGGGATGAAAGCAAGCAAGCCATATCTTATCAGGAGATCCGAGTCTTTCCTACCTTGGTGAACAAGTGCAAAATATTCGAGGATGCTTACGAGGCCAGGATCACAAGCCGCAAAAGTTCAGAGATCCAGAGCAGTAAGGGCGAAGATCAGAAGAACAAGGCGAGACAATGTCATCGGCATAGACTTCAAGAAGAATGGCAAGGAATCACAGTTCTCAGCAGGTAAGCCCAAGGATTGGGATTCTCCTAAACATGTAACATTTGGAAAACGTGGAGAAGGTCACTATACCCATCAACGCAAGGAGCCGAACATCACTTGTTTCAAGTGTGGCAAATACGGTCACCTCAACAGGAACTGTAAAGGAGAAAAGTCAACCACAGAGTGCTACCAGGAATCAGAGTGCACAGCGGAAGCGTAGTGGAGCTGGAGCCTCCAAGTCCGAGGACCCAACCCAACACATGCGCCTAATTGATGAAAGTTTAACCAATTAAGGTGATAGAAATTTCGAGGACTAAATTTTTATAAGGGGGTGAAATTGTAACACCTCAAGATTCACCCTTATGTTTATATGTGTTAGTTCTAGTATATATATGTTTGATATTTATATATATGTGTATATATTATTGCATCTGATAATATGTATATTAATATATGATTATTTGCATTAATATGAGATTATGTCTCTTAATGTTTGATTTTATATGTTAATATATGATATGTGATTTTATTAATAATAAGCGAGTAAAAATGATATGATAAGATATCATGTTATTTAGTATTTAAATAGAGATAGTGTTATTCTTATATTTTAGCCCATCAACCAATCAGATTTGAGTCCTTATCAATATAGGATCATCCTCTTTTTGTTTATTGATGAGTGTGATTTCACCTCATATTTCCTTAACATTTTGCATGCATTTTCATATAGTTTAGGCATATTTAATTTGATTTTTTTTAGTTTTTACCTTGGAACGGGTAAGGTGGTTTTGGGGTGTTTGTGTGCAGGAATTGAAGATTAGAATGCTCAGGATCAGTTATGTTGGAGCTTGCATGAAGACGGAGCTTGAAAAGCAAGAAAATGAGTCAAACAGAGCCCGTCACGGCCTGCCCGTGATGGCCATCACGGCCATGATCGAGTAGGGCTGAAAAGAAAGAAGGATAAACTCAGAACCGGTCACGGCCAGGCCGTGACAGCCATCACGGCCGTGACATGCCAACTGAACCAGACCCTCACAGGCAGAACTGATCACGGCTAGGCCCTGATGGTGGTCACAGCCGTGACAGACTAAGCAGCGAAGCCATCTCCAAGTCAGAACCCATCACAGCCTGGCCGTGACAGGCATCACGGCCGTGACGCGCAATATCTGGAATTTTAAAAGCTGATTTGATATGATTTTGTAATTGCTTGGGATTCAAGTTACCCTACATTATAAATAGTCTTTAAGGCTCGAAAATAGATATATCTGGACTGCTACCTATAGGCAAAAACTAGGATTTCTCTTCTTCTCAATTTCTTCTCTTCTCTAGGGTTTTCTTTTTATGCTTTTGTTAATTAAGATTGCTATGAACATGGCAATGCTTGAGTAGTCGTTTTATTTCTAGGAATTGGGGCTATGCCCAATATTCGTTTATTGTGATGAATTGACGTTTTGTTTCCTGTTAATTTCAATTTTGCTTTCGATTTGATTTCTATTGCTTGAATCACTTGTAAATTCGGTGGCCACCTATTTGCTTGTCGTAGATACTCTAAGGACGAACTTAGCGGTGAACTTAGGTGTCGGATCTATAGGGATTGAACTTAGGACTTAAATCACGAGAGTTAGAAGCGACCCTTCGAGGGTTCACTGAGTTGTCACAAAGTTTAAAGGGTTCGATTTAAATTCAATTACCACGAGTGTAGGGGTTGGTTTAATCGGGCACGGTTCTTGTATCCCGAGAGGGAACATTAACTTATTTAGGATAAATTCACCTTCAAAGAAAATTTCGATAATTAACAAGAGGGGTAGTCAATTTAGTAACATGAACAGTCTTGTTGGTTACCCAATTCCTGGAAATCTCTTTTGATATTGAAAATCCCATATTTGATTTGATCGTGTTTAGATATTTGATATTGTTAGTTAATCTTTTAAAAAGCAAATCTTTTCCAAATTAATTTTTTTTTTCTAGTCCAGTTTAATTGATTTAATAATTGATAGTTATTTAAGATCACGGTCCGTGTGGATTCGATCTTTTTATTACTTGGCGACGAAGCCGTTCACTTGCGGATTCGAAACCATTAAGTTTTTGGCGCCGTTGTCGGGGACTGTGTTTTCTTAAATTTCAATTTAATTTTTTAAATTGATTTTTCTGGATATTTTTTTTTATTTCCTTTTATTTTTCTAGTATCTATCTCTCTCTTTGCAGGTATTTTTCTCTTTTATGCGAAGATCCCAAAGTCTTGGAAATCTTGTTGAAGTTGACCCCGAGATTGAAAGGACTTTTCATAGACGTGGGATACTACAAAGACAAAGAGCGAGAGAAAGGTTGATTCCCATTCCACTCATGGCGAATCTACCAGATACCAAACCGCTGAAGGACCACACAACCCCAAATGATAGGGTTTTACGAACTGGGATTGCTAGGCCAGAAATTGAGGTGGAGAACTACACTATACCGCCTCAGTTAATTGGCATGATTAGGCAACATCGGTTTGGATGATTACCCTCGGAGGACCCAACTGATCATGTGGAGACATTCTTGAAGTTCACCGATGCAATAAGAATTCAAGGCGACCCAATTGATGCTATACGCTTGAGGTTATTCCCCTCCTCTCTGACTGGAAAGGCAAAAGCTTGGTTGAAGCAAGTGCCCGCTAATACTTTGTCAACTTGGGACCAACTAGAGCATGCATTCTTGGAGAAATTCTTCCCTCCATCCAAGACTGCTTACCTACGAACTCATATCACCGGCTTCTTCCAAAAGGATGGAGAATGCTTATCCGAAGCTTGGGATCGTTACAAAGGATTGCTAGAGTCTTGCCCACATCATGGGCTCGAGAGGTGGTTGTTAGTGCACACCTTCTACAACGGATTGGATTACTCTTCGAAGGTGTCACTTGACTCCGCAGCTGGTGGAGCCTTTATGAATAGGCCTCTGACTGAAGCGTTCAATATCATTGAAAACGTAGCTACCAACTATCACCAATGGGGTTCGGAAAGAGGTAATAACCCAAAAAAGCTTTCGGGGGGTAAGTTTGAAATGAATAGCACTGATCTAATTATGTCTAAATTTGACTCATTGAATAAACGCTTTGATAAGCTTGAAAAGGCTAATGTGAGTTCAATAGGTGCTACTAATGTTGTTTGTGAGATTTGTGGAATGCAGGGACATGACATAATGGAATGCCCACATGGTATTGCTCCTAGATCCGGTGCTTCGGTGGAACAAGTGAACTCTTGTCACAATTTCTATGACACGAACCCGAAGTTGCCAAATTATGCTCCCTCAAATCCTTACAACCAAGTAAGGAAGAATAATCCTTATCTCTCCTACGGTAACTACAACAACACGTTGAACCACGAATTCCAAGAAGGCCAAGGTAATAGGAAACTCGCATCGGGGTATCCTCAGGTACAAAAGTCTAAACTTGAGTCTCTTATGGAAAGTTTTGTTGCTACTCAAACTAAGCAGAATGAAGAATTTAGGCAACAAGGTAGGACAGTTAATGAGACAATAAAAGAGTTAACATCTAAGGTAGATAACTTAGCCATCCATAACAAGATGTTAAAAACTCAAATTGCCCAGCAAGCGGACAATTCAAATAGGCAACAGGGCAAGTTTCCTGGACAACCTGAAGTGAACCCGAATAATGAACAATGTAAAGCTGTGAGCTTAAGGAGTGGTAAGAAACTTGAGGATTCCGAGGCTAAAGGGGAGAGTGATAACAAGAGTGTAGATGAGGAGGAACCTACTAAGACACAACACTTAGAAGAGGAAGAACCTAATGAAAAAGTGTCTAAGTATGTCCGTCCACCACCTTACCAACCCCCGATACCTTTCCCTCAAAGGTTGACTAAGGCCAAGTTAGATAAGCAATTTGGAAAATTTCTAGAGGTCCCTAAGAAACCGTACATTAATGTACCCTTCACTGAGGCGCTACAACAAATGCCCACATATGCTAAATTTCTTAAGGATATCTTGTCAAATAAGAGAAAGCTAGAGGACTATGAAACAGTGGCTTTAATTGAGTTGTGCAGTGCTTTAATTCAAAATAAATTGCCTCCTAAATTGAAAGATCCAGGTAGTTTCTCTATTCCTTGCTTGATTGGTAACACTAGTTTTGATAAAGTTCTTTGTGATTTGGGGGCTAGTGTTAGTCTTATGCCCCTCTCTGTTTGCAAGAAGTTGGAGATGAGTGAATTAACAATCACAAACCCTATGACAAATGTCATGTTCAACCTTTCAGACTTAGAGGTTGCCCTGTGGACTTACGTGCCATGTTCAGCCTCATTTTAGTTTTAATAAAGAGATTCATAACAGGTAAAACAAATATTTCAGAGTTACTAATATTTTACACAACTAATCTTGGGTAACCATTTTTATGGATGTTCTAGGGTGCCGTGGGGTTAAGTCTCCATACCTTCCCTAGACATAATCGACTCCCGAACCCGAAGCTTCTTCTTAAAGGGTTTTCCAACTTTCCCGGAATTAAATAAAGTTGGTGGCGACTCCATGTTTTCCCTCTAAAAGGAAAAAGAAGTTCTTTTTTTAGGTCGCTGACAGATGGTGACTCCACTAGGGATCTTTTTTAAGAGAGTCAAGCCCGTAAAATTGGTTTTGTAAATTCTTAGTAATATGTAGCCTATTTGTTTTACCTTTTACAATTATATCTTGCTGTTTTTCTCCTTACAATAATTAAATGACAAAACTAAAAAAAAATGTTTTTATTTTAGTGATGTTTGTTTGGGTTGTCCTTTTGGTTGGGTTTTTTCCTCTTATTTAAATGAGAAGATTTAGTTGTACGTATATTTTAACTCACGTTATTGTTATATATGTTTCACTAACAATGTTTTCGTTTCCTCCTCCTTTCTTTTCTATTTCCCATGTTTTAACAATAGGGTAGAGGACTTGTAACCTTTTTATATCTACCTATGTTTGTGTTTTGCAGGTTTTTCTTGCCTTCTCTTTTTATTTTTGCTTTTAAGTGTTACAGGTTTGTATGCCCCCTTCACACACATCACTATCACATATTGCACACACACTTAGCTCCATACCCGAGCTTGCTCAAAAACCCAAGGATTAGGAGATGCTCTGACATTGTTATTGAAGAGGTCTTGTACCTCCTCGATACTTGTCAGTTCACCACTCAGATTGTACATGAAATCATGGAACAGTCATATTGAGAGGGTTTATCCTTACTTATGGCTAGATTCATGAATCATATCCTTATGAGGGCAATCTGGGGACCATGACTTTTAGAGGTCTATACCCGTCCCGACTTTCACTAATAGAGCAGACCTAGTGGCCAACCTATTTAGAGTCATAACCTTAGGGCGTGTCCATCCTTAGGTTTTACCTGGCTTAGGGCAAAAGGGGGTGTACTTTTCTTTCCTATCTCTATCATCATAAGCATAAATTGTCATGCATGCTCATCATGAACATTCACAAAACTAGGGGCATCACATTGCTGCCCCAAACCTGAATGACATATTTGAATATTATTGCACATCTAATAGGCGCTATGTCATAAAGAAGGTGATGCATACCCATCAGGGTTTTCAACCCCATTGGGTCCCATGCAACATGAATCACGAAAGATCTATTTACTTCGCTATACTCAATTTTTTTTTTGTGTCTCTTTGTTGGAAGATTTTGGTATTCACCTTATAGCGAGAAAATGGAAAAGTTTGGTTCTGAAAAGAGTACTAGCAATGGAAAAGAAATACTAGGACGTGATGGATGAGCTCCAATATCACACTTCCCAGCTGGTGGAACGATTTGAAGAAGCATCCGTCCACATTCGTATGAGCCTTTTCCTTCAGATACCACCAAAGGTGACCGAGTTCTTCAATCATTTTGGAAAACTTGCTAGAGGGTTCAGGAAAAAGAAGATGAGACTTTTAACATAGAACTTTGTAGACCTCGAAGAAAGATGGAAACTATCAATGTACTTCTTTTATTTTGATCAAGGAATCATGATTTGTATCAAAATATTTATAATGGAATGGAAGTTTTCATCCTTGTCTTTCGAGCATTTCTAGATGATATCTATCGAGGAGTACATTCTCCCTTAGATACATCATCAACTCTTTACCCTAAAAACGACGTGTTTTCTGTGTAAATGAGGACGTTGCTAGTACGGGTGTGGTTCATCGAGGAATGGATTCTCCCATGGACTTGACACCAATTTCATTCAAACTAGAGGGAACCATACCACTAGACTTGATTGCAGGATGGGTTTTCTTGCTATAGGTGTAATACGACAGCCTTCCTAAGAGTACCCTCACAATTGAACGAAGGATGATAATCTGCACATGCATGCATACACAAACACAAAATTTTGAATTGGCTAAGAAGTTTTTTTAAAATGCTTTACAGAATCACATCCTTCTGAGGATTCTGGAACCATTGCGCGACCTAGGAAAGGTAACACCAACCAAACCCGAGTTTACGATACCAGATCTCAGACCAGGATGGCTGCCAATGCGTCTGAGGAAGGAAGGAGCCTAAGCTCTGAGATAGATGATGTGAGGGGAAGAATAAGCGAGATGACTGAAACCCAAGCAGCCATACTATAAGATATGAGGGAATCTCTCAGCATGCTTAGTGCAAACAGAGATACAATTGAACCTGGTAGGCAGCGGATTTCTTCTGTGGTAACAGTACCAATGTTTTCAAACATTAGCATGGGTCTCATTCAGGGAGTGTCTGGACCCGACCAGACACATCACATAACACCAATAACACTTCCCATTGGAGAAGGATATCCCCCTTTTGAGAATGCCTATCATGAAGTCCCGGGCTACACCACGCCAACATGGGAGCAACCACATGTATCTACTCACAGCCAGTCAGCGGGAGTCCAGGCTGGTAAGGATAAGATGAGAGATGAATGGATGGAGAAAATGGAAGAACAGATAAAAGTGATAAAAGGCCCGAGTACCTACGGCCCTCTCCAGATAGAAGAACTCTGTCCCGCCACGGATGTCGTGATCCCCAAGGATTTCAAGATCCCTGACTTCTCCAAATATGATGGGAGTGGGAACCCACGATTTCACCTCATTAGTTACGCCACCAAGATGGCAATCTGGTCCAAGGATGACAAGTTCCTTATCAGCTTTTTCCATGAAAGTTTGACTGGCCTCGCCTTAGAATGGTACCTTCAATTGGACCATTCCAAGATCTCGCGGTGGACGGAATTGGCTGACCTATTTATGGACCAGTACAAATTTAACCTGGATGCAGCCCCGATTCGTGAACAATTGACTACACTGCAGAAAAGGAGTTAGGAGCCCTTCAAGCAATATGCCTAAAGGTGGAGGGGTTTGGCTGCACAAGTTTAGCCCCCGTTGACCTTATCTGAAATGTGCTCATACTTTCTAGGAACCCTCGGAACACCTTTTATAGGGGCCATGACTGGGGCCGCCTACAAAGATTTCTCTGACTTGATCGCCACCGGTGAAAGGATTGAGTTTTTGGCAAGAGCTAGAAAGCTCCCCATGAATGATGGTGAATGAAGTGCATCCCGGAAGGGATTTCAACCAAAGAAGAAGGAAGTTGAGGCGAATTTTGTACAACACCAACGGAATTTTAATCCTCAGTATCAAGCACCCTATAACCCTAACCAACATATCCCATACCAGACACAAACCCCGCTTTACCCATCCTCACAAACCAATAATTACCCGCAAAACCAAATCAGCAATATTCCTACCCCCCCAACCATATAACCTGGACCGCCCATCATACACCCGTTACCCGTCTGCACCCCCACAAAACCGCCCAAACTATCCTCCGCCTCGCCCAAACTTCCCAAACCAAGGACGTTTCCAAAGTCCAAATCCGCCACCCTTCCCGAAATTGTCCATCTCCAATGCGGATTTATTCCAACATTTGTTTGATCGCCACTTGATTGCAGGAAACCCAGTACGTCCCTTAGAACCACCATTTCCTAATTGGTACAATCCAAATCAGACTTGCAAGTATCATATGGACGTCACAGGTCATTCTATCGAGGATTGCGAAGCTTTTAAGACGGCAGTGAGAAAGTTGATTGCTTGTGGGAGACTAGGGTTCGAAGAAGAGGTCGGGTCTAATATCGTTAAGAATCCAATCCCGAATCATAATGATGGAAACCGAGTAAACAATTTGGAGGTAACAGGGTCCCCAATTAGGAAGGTGCTGGAACTACGAGTGCCAATGCAGAAGATCTTCGAAGAACTGAAGAAGGTGGGATACAATATTGTTGCACCAGTGAAAATCCCAAGTGCAGAAAGGGGGTACGTCGAGGATCTAAGGTGCGACTATCATCGTGGGCAAGTGGGGCAAGACATCGAAACTTGTTGGGATTTCAAAGTCCAGGTTCAAAGGTTACTCACCTTGGGGGCGATTCAAGCCAGACGAGGTGCTGTAGAGGAAGTCAGTGTAGTTGAAAAAGTTGTACTCTGAGTGCCACCCACGAACAAACCTTCAGACCCAGAAAGAGTCATCGTAAGGGTGAGCAAGCGAACTCCTTTTGCTTATGCTGATACACATGCTGTACCATGGAATTATGAACAGAAAGTTGAACTAACTGGAGCTGCGGGGGAGACCTCGAAGGCCCAAGTTACTAATATTGTGAGAATTGGAGGCATTACAAGGAGTGGCCGATATTACACCCCTGCTGAAGAAAAAATGATGAAGGAAGCCGAAGAAGAGAAAACTATGGATGAAAGACAAGGGAAAGAAGAAGAAGAGTTTCTGAATATCATGAAGCAAAGTGAATATGATGTGGTGGAACAGTTGAAGAAAACTCCGGCAAGGATATCCCTTTTGTCGCTCGTCTTGACATCAGAATTGCATCGCAAGGCATTATTGTAGGTGTTGAATGAAGCGTATGTCAAACCTGACGTCACTCCGGAAAATGTGGTAAATATGGTGGACCCAATCAGGCATGTCAACATGATTACTTTCTCGGAAGATGAAGTGGCCTCAAAATCCCGCAGTAGCACTAAAGCTTTACACATCACCCTAAAGTGTAAGGGGTTTGTGATTGCAAAGGTGCTTGTAGATAGTGGTTCGGCATTGAATGTGGTTCCAATGTCCACACTCGAGCAGCTGAATATAAGCGTGGCGGATTTGACACCACAAGAAATGATTGTGCGAGCCTTTGATGGGATAACAAGAGGAATCTTAGGAGAGATAACTCTGTCCCTTGAAATAGGGCCTAGTTCTTTCATTGTCCTCTTTCAGGTCATGGAAATCCAACCAGCTTACACCATGCTTCTGGGGAGGCCTTGGATTCATGAAGCAGGAGTGGTCCCATTGACTCTGCATTAGTGTTTGAAGTATATCCAAGATGGATCCGTTATTACTGTCCGCGGTGAAGAGGAAATCATGCTGACAAAGCCCACCATAGTACCTTATGTGGAAAGTATAGAGCAGATGGAAGATGACTCGCTGCGTAGTTTTGAGGTATTGAAGTCAGAGAACAAGAAAAGGGAGCCCCCAATGAAGAATGTGAATGAAGTAGTAGTCCGCATCATGGAAAAGAACGGGTATCAAAGAGGAAAAGTCCTAGGGTCTCAGCTGCAAGGGATCTCTCGGCCAATTGAAGTGGCTGTGAGAGAAGGAAGGCGCGGATTGGGGTATTAGCCCAACCTGACAGAAGGGATGAAATTCATGACTCTTGAGAACAAGGAAGAAGAAGAATGCGAGAGAAAGTATCTTCCCCTTCTGACAGGGACTTTCCCAGTAGCTGCTAAAGTTATCAGTCTCGCAAAGTCATTTTCCCCTCAATTCACTATCAACACACTTGAAGAGGAGCTGGACGAGAACCATGTCATCTATCTCCCTGCTGGCAATGAGGTTCTCAAAAATTGGCAATCGGAACCATTTGTTGCTGTTATTTCCATAAAGTAATTATCTTATTGTACTAATTATGAACTGATGTTTACTTTATTTGAGACATGAATGAAAATGTAACACTATGTCTGGTGTTTTCCTTTTGGTTTCATCGTCTCTTTTCTCTCTCTTTCATTTATTTATTTTATTTAAGCTTTTCTGTCATAAATAAGACCCTTGCCTATACTTCTCCTATTCCTGACTTTTTCTTCCAGGAATACTTCTTCCACTAAAGATTTACCTCGGGAAAGGAACTTTGCAAACTCATTTATTGATTCCCTCGCGGTCGCTGATGAATACGACCTTGACTCCGATGAGGAAGAAGAAGGCATCAAAGAATTCATAAAAGTGGTGAAACGGTCAGAGGAAGGGATGAGCTCGAGTGATGAGGTCGCATAAGTGATCAATATGGGAATCGAGGAAGACAAGAAGGAGTTGAAAATAGTGGATACCCAGAACGAGAAGAAATGGTTGCACTATTCAAAGAATATCTGGATGTTTTTGCTTGGTCCTACAGAGATATGCCAGGGTTAGATCCTGAGATAGCATCGCATAAAATTCCCTTATATCCAGATGTGGCTCCAAAGAAGCAAAAATTAAGGAGAATGCATCCAGAGATGTCCTTGAAGATCAAGGAAGAAGTGACCAAACAGTTGGAGGCTGGCTTTCTGGAAGTAGCTAGACACCTGGAATGGGTAGCTAATATTGTTCCAGTACCAAAGAAGGATGGAAGGGTCAGAATGTGCATGGACTACCGAGACCTGAATAAAGCCAGTCCAAAGGATGATTTCCCCCTACCTCATATTAATGTCCTTGTAGACAGTACAGCCAGAAGTCATAGGTTTTCTTTCATGGACGGGTATTCTGGGTACAATCAGATCCTCATGGACAATGACGATAAAGAAAAGACAACTTTTATCACTCCTTAGGGAACTTTTTGTTACAAAGTGATGCCTTTTGGATTAAAAAATGCTGGGGCCACTTACCAACGTGCTATGGTAGCATTGTTCCATGATATGATGCATAAGGAGGTAGAGGTATATGTTGATGATATAGTGGCTAAGTCCAAGGAAGGAGAAAGCCACGTGGCAGTTTTGAGAAAGTTGTTCGAGCGGCTAAGGAAGTACAAGTTGCGCCTCAACCCTGCAAAATGTACTTTCGGTGCATCCGCAAGGAACTTACTTGGCTTTGTTGTCAGTAGAGAAGGAATAAAGGTGGACCCTAACAAGGTGGAAGCAATACGTGACATGCCAGCACCTAAGAGCGAGCGAGAAGTAAGGGGCTTTCTTGGAAGATTGAACTATATTGCGCGCTTCATTGCAAATCTGACTAGCACATGCGAGCCAATCTTCAAACTCCTCAGGAAGAATAATCCAGGAAGATGGGATGATGACTGTCAAGAAGCCTTTGATAAGATAAAGGCATATCTACTGAATCCCCCATTGTTGGTACCACCTACCCAAGGTCGTCCATTGTTACTCTATCTCACCATACTCCCAACCTCAATGGGGGCAATGCTGGGACAACAAGATGAATCTGGTAGGAAGGAGCAGGCAATTTACTATATGAGTAAGAAGTTTAACGCCTGTGAGGCTCGGTATATGGCAATCGAGAAGACTTGTTGCGCACTAGTATGGACCTCCAGAAGACTCAGACAATACATGTTATATCACACCACTTGGCTAATTTCTCGAATGGATCCTTTGAAGTATATCTTCGAAAGTCCTCATATCTCCTTAAGGGTTTCGAAGTGGCAAGTGATATTGTCAGAATTTGACATCAAATATATGACTCAAAAGTCCGTCAAAGGAAGTGTGATTGCTGACCATTTAGCAGAGAATCCTCTTGAGGATGGATGGCCTGTCAATTCCGAATTCCCAGATGGAGAGATAATGTCCCTAGAGGAAGATGAAGAACAGGAAGATGTGTGGAAAATGTATTTTGATGGAGCAGTCAATATGCATGGCAGTGGTATAGGAGTAGTGGTAATCTCACCAAATGGCAAGCAGTACCCGGTAGCCATAAAACTGAAATTTGAATGTACGAATAATATTGCAGAATACAAGGCATGTGCTGGTGTTTTGCAAATGGCACTTGAACTGGGTATAAAGTAGTTGAGAGTCTTCGAGGATTCAGCTTTAATCATTTACCAAGTCAATGGTGAATGGCAGACCAAAGACTCCAAGTTGATTCCGTATCAGAAATCCTTGACTCAGTTGATTGCAAAGTTCGACGAGATTAATTTCTCGCATTTAAGTCGAGACAAGAATCAGTTTGCTGATGCTTTAGCCACACTAGCTACCATGACCAAGCTGGATATCCATACCAGTGTCCAACCCATCCAAGTTGGAGTGCAAGATGACCGGCATACTGTGCTCATGTGGAAGGGGAGCCTGATGGTAAGCCTTGGTATCATGATATCAAGCAATATATTCAGAACAAGGAATACCCGGTAGAGGCTAGCGAAGTAAATAGAAAGACCATCCGAAGACTGGCTATGGCCTTTTTCTTAAGCAAGGAAGTCTTGTATAAAAGAGGATATAATGGTACCCTACTCAGATGTGTGGATGCTCGCGAAGTTAAATTGATCATGATCGAAGTTCATGAAGGAATCTGTGGGACTCATGCCAATGGTCACATGATGGCTAGGAAAATCTTGAGAAGTGGTTATTATTGGTCTACTATGGAGTCAGATTGTATGGAGCATGCTCGTAAATGCCAAAAATGTCAGATGTATGCAGACCGGGTTAATGCACCTCCGTTTCCACTGCACAGTTTACATCCCCATGGCCTTTTTCGATGTGGGGAATAGATGTCATCGGTCCCATTAATCCCAAGGCTTCCAATGGTCATCGTTTCATTTTGGTGGCGATAGACTATTTCACTAAATGGGTAGAAGCTGCTTCATATGCCAGCATAACTCAAAGAGTGTTTCTCAAATTCCTCAAGAAGGACATCGTCTATAGATATGGGATCCTAGAGAGGATAATCACAGATAATGCTGCTAATCTTAATGGTACCGAGGTTCAAAAGTTTTGCGATGGTTTCAAAGTCAAACACCACAATTCGGCCCCTTACAGGCCTCAAATGAATGGTGCAGTTGAAGCAGCAAACAAAAATGTCAAAAAGATCGTTGCCAAGATGGTTATAAACTATAAGGACTGGCACGAAATGTTGCCATATGCTCTACATGCTTATCGGACTAATATACGATCAAGCATTGGGGCAACCCCTTTCTCTCTGGTGTACGTGATGGAGGCAGTCTCACCTACCGAAGTAGAACTCCCTTCGCTAAGAGTCTTGATGGAAGCAGATTTAGAAGAATCTAAGTGGGTGAAAACTCGATATGAGCAGTTGAACATGATAGAAGAAAAAAGACCGGTAGCTATCTGTCACGGGCAATTGTATCAAAGCAGAACGGCAAGAGCTTTCAATAAAAAGGTTCGTCCCAGAGAATTCTGCGTGGGAGACCTGGTTTTAAAGAAAATCCTCCCTAGTCAGGAGGATGCCCGAGGAAAATGGGCACAAATTATGAAGGTCCTTATATTGTCAAACAAGCATTCTCGAGAGGTGCTTTGATTCTGCAAAACATGGATGTGGAAGAGTTACCAAGGCCAGTAAACTCTGATGTTGTGAAAAAATTCTACGCTTGAAGGCCCACTAGGTTGAAAACCCGAAAGGGCAACTTAGGCAAAAGTTAGGGCAAAGGACAATGAAAACAAAAGAAAAGAAAAAGCCCGCTAGGTTGAAAACCCAAAAGGGCAGCCTAGGCAAAAGTTAGGGCAAAACACAATAAAAACAAAAGAAAAACAAAGGCCCGCTAGGTGGAAAACCCGAAAGGGCAACCTAGGCAAAAGTTAGTGCAATGAAACCTTAGGCTGAAAACCTACAAAGGCAGCCTAGGAGGAGGATATGGTCCAACACTTCTGCAAGCACTCACCACACTGGGGCAATTTTATCCAACTGAGTATACTGGGGCAAAATTGTTAAGGAATGATCGAAGAAAGTGTGTTTGAAGATTCAGAAACAGAAGCCAAGATCTGTGTCATCAAAAGGCTGAGGGGAATCAATTAAATGAAAATCAAAGGACCAACACTAGGGCAAATTTTATGTGATTTTCATAATTTTCTTTGCTTATCTTCGTGTTTTTAATCTTCATGATCCCTTTTGTAACTTTGTTCTCATTGTTATTGTCTCTTAACAGCCTAAATTCTCGTATTAAGGCAAGATGTTTTCTTCCACACTCCCCTGTCGTGTTCACTCTCATGTCTCAATAAAAGTAAATATAAGATTAATGGTATGATTTGATAATTCTAAATGGTAGCACCAATGAATGGTTTGAACCAAAAGGACTCAATACTTCAAATTCAATGGAAGAGATAGCATGCACTGGACGACAAAAGAATGATGCAAATAAGATTGAGAGGACAAACATAACATCCAGAGTTTATCATATTCTTGGGTGACCAATGTTGTTAAAAGAATGAGTGATGCCTCGTCCCAGAGTGGCCGGTGAACAAGGGTTTGGTTGGTCAAAGTATTTTCAAGGAGCAATTGGTTCCGTTGTCCTCAAAAGGAAGGGATTCTCATTTGTTTCAGGTCACTGATAGTTTATTTTCGAGCTCTGAGGCTCACCGCACCTTTGTTTTCGAGCTCTAAAGCTCATTGCATGTTTACTTTCTGTTGGACGAGGAGGTTCCGTCCATTGCATGTTTTTTTTCTGTTGGACGAGGAGGTTCCGTCCATTGCATTTAATTTTCTGTTGGACGAGGAGGTTCCGTCCACTGTATGTTTGCTTTCGAGCTCTGAGGCTCACTGTATTTCTTTATTCTCGAGCTTTGAAGCTTACTGCAAGTTTATTTTCGAGCTCTGAGGCTCACTACAATTTTATTTTCGAGCTCTAAGGCTCGCTGCAAGTTTATTTTCGAGCTCTGAGGCTCATTGCAAGTTTATTTTCGAGCTGGGCTCACTGCACTTTTTATTCTCGAGCTCCGAGGCTCATTGCAAGTTTATTTTCGACCTCTGAGGCTCGCTGCATATTTACTTTCCTGTTGGACGAGGAGGTTCCGTCCACTGCATCTTTACTTTCGAGCCCTGAGGCTCGCTGCAAGTTTATTTTCGAGCTTTGAGGTTCACTGCAATTTTATTTTCGAGCTCTGAGGCTCGCTGCAAGTTTATTTTCGAGCTCTGAGGCTCATTGCAAGTTTATTTTAGAGCTGAGGCTCACTGCACTTTTTATTCTCGAGCTCTGAGGCTCATTGCAAGTTTATTTTCGAGCTCTGAGACTCGCTGCATATTTACTTTCCTGTTGGACGAGGAGGTTCCGTCCACTGCATCTTTACTTTCGAGCTCTGAGGCTCATTGTAAGTTTATTTTCAAACTGTAAGGTTTTCTTCTGAGCTCCCCATGCTTTTCGAACAAAATATGTGTTCATTTTCTTTACTTGTTCATTACTACAATACATGAGAAGTCACGACTAATCATGTCTTCTAGTATGCAACAAGTAAAGAGGGGCAACTGTGAACACCCATTTTTGTCCGTCTTTTATTATAACATTACACTTCAAGGAGACTAATAATAATAAAAAGAAAAAATGAAGGAAGTAGGAGACTCATAGCTAATTTGCTGTTGGTCCCGTCCATCATATGGGAATTACTGTTGGACGGGGAAGTCCCGTCCATTGCATTTGTACTTGCTGTTGGACAAAGAAGCCCGTCCATCACATTTGTACTTGCTGTGGACGGGGAAGCCTCGTCCATCACTTGGGACTTACTGTTGGACGGGGAAGTCCCGTCCATCGCATTTATACTTGCTGTTGGACGGAGAAGCCCCGTCCATCACATTTGTACTTGCTATGGACGGGGAAGCCCTGTCCATCACATGGGACTTGTTGTGGATGGGGAAGTCCCGTCCATCACACTGCTTTTGCCAAATGGACGATGTGGCCCCGTCTAGTCCATTGCATTTGTTGTTGGACGGGGTAATCCCGTCCATTGCTTTGCACTTGCTGATGGACGGGGTGGTCCAGTCCATTGCTTTGTACTTGCTGATGGACTGGGTGGTCTCGTCCAGTCCTGTCCCTTTTATTTCTGTTGGACGAGGTGGTTCCGTCCACTTCAATTATTTTAATTTCTGTTGGACGAGGAGGTCCGTCCAGTGTATATCTACTTTTGCATATCTAAGTTCCTGTTGGGACTAAGAGATTCCGTCCACTGCAATTTTATTTTCAGGCTGAAGGCTAAAGAATAAAGAAAGAAGATAGAGAAGATAAGGAAGAAAGGACGAAGAAAACACGGAGAAAAAGACAATCAACAAAAAGCAAAGGAAATTGAGTTATGTCCACTACCTACTTTACATATCAGACAAGACCTCTTTTCCTCCTTTACCCTTTGGTCCTTCTTCCTCATCTCCTCCCTCGTCTTAACCTAGCAGCCCTACTCCTAACCCTAAAAAGCCATCATACACATCAGGCAACACCCCCATCTCCTTCCTTTTTTTTCAAACACGCAACCTTCACGATAAATCACCTCCTTCCCTTTTTCAAACACGCAACCTTTAGGATAAATCACCTCCTTTCTGTTACTCACGCTGCCCCATCTGGACACACGTTATTTCTGCTCAAAACCCCCCATCTCTTTCTCTTTTCAAGCGTGCAACCCTCGCATCAAATCACCTCCTTTCTGCTACTCATGCCGCCCCATCTGGACACACGCTATTGCTGCTCAGAACCCCCTCCCCCTTTTTTGCACCTCCTCTAACCATTGGTCTTTTTGTTTTTTTTCTCATCTTCTCCCTCAAATCCTTACAACCAAGTAAGGAAGAATAATCCTTATCTCTCCTACGGTAACTACAACAACACGTTGAACCACGAATTCCAAGAAGGCCAAGGTAATAGGAAACTCGCATCGGGGTATCCTCAGGTACAAAAGTCTAAACTTGAGTCTCTTATGGAAAGTTTTGTTGCTACTCAAACTAAGCAGAATGAAGAATTTAGGCAACAAGGTAGGACAGTTAATGAGACAATAAAAGAGTTAACATCTAAGGTAGATAACTTAGCCATCCATAACAAGATGTTAAAAACTCAAATTGCCCAGCAAGCGGACAATTCAAATAGGCAACAGGGCAAGTTTCCTGGACAACCTGAAGTGAACCCGAATAATGAACAATGTAAAGCTGTGAGCTTAAGGAGTGGTAAGAAACTTGAGGATTCCGAGGCTAAAGGGGAGAGTGATAACAAGAGTGTAGATGAGGAGGAACCTACTAAGACACAACACTTAGAAGAGGAAGAACCTAATGAAAAAGTGTCTAAGTATGTCCGTCCACCACCTTACCAACCCCCGATACCTTTCCCTCAAAGGTTGACTAAGGCCAAGTTAGATAAGCAATTTGGAAAATTTCTAGAGGTCCCTAAGAAACCGTACATTAATGTACCCTTCACTGAGGCGCTACAACAAATGCCCACATATGCTAAATTTCTTAAGGATATCTTGTCAAATAAGAGAAAGCTAGAGGACTATGAAACAGTGGCTTTAATTGAGTTGTGCAGTGCTTTAATTCAAAATAAATTGCCTCCTAAATTGAAAGATCCAGGTAGTTTCTCTATTCCTTGCTTGATTGGTAACACTAGTTTTGATAAAGTTCTTTGTGATTTGGGGGCTAGTGTTAGTCTTATGCCCCTCTCTGTTTGCAAGAAGTTGGAGATGAGTGAATTAACAATCACAAACCCTATGACAAATGTCATGTTCAACCTTTCAGACTTAGAGGTTGCCCTGTGGACTTACGTGCCATGTTCAGCCTCATTTTAGTTTTAATAAAGAGATTCATAACAGGTAAAACAAATATTTCAGAGTTACTAATATTTTACACAACTAATCTTGGGTAACCATTTTTATGGATGTTCTAGGGTGCCGTGGGGTTAAGTCTCCATACCTTCCCTAGACATAATCGACTCCCGAACCCGAAGCTTCTTCTTAAAGGGTTTTCCAACTTTCCCGGAATTAAATAAAGTTGGTGGCGACTCCATGTTTTCCCTCTAAAAGGAAAAAGAAGTTCTTTTTTTAGGTCGCTGACAATGACTGTTATTCAAAATGAAAATAATGAACTAATCCCTACTAGGACGGTAACCGGTTGGAGAATGTGCATTGATTATAGGAAATTAAATAAGGCAACAAGGAAAGATCACTTCCCTCTCCCATATATTGATCAAATGCTTGAAAGGTTAGCTAGGCATTCATACTTTTATTACTTGGATGGGTATTCCGGTTTTCATCAAATTCCTATACATCCTAATGATCAAGAAAAGACCACGTTTACTTGTTCCTATGGCACTTTTGCCTATAGGAGAATACCTTTTGGTCTATGTAATGCACCGGCTACTTTTCAAAGATGCATAACTGTAACTTTTTCTGAATTTATTGAAAACATCATGGAGGTTTTTATGGATGATTTTTCTGTTTATGGAACTACCTTTGATGACTTTTTAACAAATTTGTCTAAGATTTTGCAGCGATGTGAAGAAACTAATTTGGCGTTGAATTGGGAAAAATGCCATTTTATGGTAAGAGAAGGTATAGTGCTTGGGCACTTGATTTCTGGAAGAGGTATTGATGTGGATAGGGCCAAAATTGATGTTATTGAAAAATTGCCACCACCGGCAATTGTGAAAGGAGTTAGAAGTTGATCAGCCTCTGGTTGACTAGTTTTATAACTAGTAAGACCATGACTTTTGCACTAATTATTCGAGTTTCAATCTCGTTTTAGTCCAGACTTAGATTTGATTGTCCTAAAGCAACATTTTGAGTTTCTTAAGTAGTTTAGGACATTTTAGTCAGTTTTTGAGTCAAATAAAGCATTCATTGTTATCTCATGTTTCCAGGTTAAAAAGGGAAGCACTTAAAGTCAAGAAAATGGAGAAAGCAATGGAAAATCCAAGCCTGGAAGTTTTCGCCTCGCAAGAAGCTGCTCGCCTCGCGAGCCTGAAGGCCTGACTGTGCCAGAAATGTCATCCTCTCTGCCTCGCCCCGCGAATCACTGTCTCGCCTCGCGAGAAATCCAAACCCTGAAGGACAGAGACCATCACGGCCTAGCCGTGATGAAGGTCACGACCGTGACAGACTGGAATTTGAAGTCTCGCCTCGCGAATCATCATCTTGCCTCGCGAGAACTCAATTTTGAACTCGCGCCACTCATAAGATTCGCCTCGTGAGATGGTACTCGGCTCGCGAGCGCGCGGAACCCAGAATCTCTATAAATAGCTGTTTTTAGGGCAGAAACCAGCATCTTCTTTTCCTTTTAGATTAGACGACTGCGAATTAGGTTTTTGTCATATTTTTAATGGAGAACTAACTCCCTTGGATTGATCTACTGTAACCGATTTGCATTGCCACTTGAGATTCTGTAATTCCCAAACTTATTGCTACTCTCTTTCAATATTGTTCTATATGTTCTGTTTGCTTAATTCAGGATTGTATAGAATGTGTATTGATTTGTTTCGATGATTTTGTGTTCCTATACTTAATCGCGTTTGCTTAATTCGCGTGTGTTCAATCGTGTTTGCTTAATTCACGAGAGCTTCACCCCGTTTGCTTAATTCGGGAATTAGGAACATATATCTCGTAGTGTCAATTTCACTTGTTAATTGCTGCCACAATCGAAAAGAGATTAGAATCCGCTTAGGGCATGGAATTTACACGAATCGATGATAGTGGGAAACCGAGAACAGTAGATTAGTCGTTTCAATTATTGACAATCACCTATTTGCATTGTTTTCTTGACTATTTTCTTAATTGAATTTCAATTCCAACCCCCCCCCCCCCCCCCAAAACTGATTTTTCTGCAAATAACAATCCAAGAGTCCTTGTGAGACGATACTCGAGTTGTCGCGCCTTAACTGCAGTTTTTACAAACCACTCGCTTTTTGACGCGTGTGTGACAGCGTGTCAAAATTGGCGCCGTTGCCGGGGACTCTTGTTGTTATTAACAGAAAAAAAAATGCTGAATTAGTTCTGGCTACTAGGTCTGGTTGTTCTGAGCCTTTATGTTTGCATCATATTGATGATTTTTGCACATTGTGATTGTTTTGAATCTTAGTACTTCCCATGGATAATTACATGCATGGTTATATGCCTAATGTTGATTATGAGCCACCTTGCATGTATTATCCTAACTTTGCTGGAGGTTATGAGTTTAGTAGTGATTTTGGCATGTTTGGAGTGAATGATTATTCTGGCCAACATGGTGGAGATCGTGGCATCTTGGATGAGACAGCTTCTTTGGTGCATCAAATGGCAGTAAGCCAGCAGCAAATGGCACAAGACATGCTTGAATACCAACGGAGGACAGAAGCAAGGCTTTAGGATTTGGCCACTCAAATTGGTCAAATTGCCTCCGCCTTGACCACACTGCAAACTCAACGTCTCCTTGAAGAACATACAGATTCACAAATAGTTGTTCTTGACAATACTTCTTTTGAACATGATTTTAACAATGATGTCGAGGACACTATTGTTGATGAACTGTGTGTTGAATCTCCAGACATTCAAGCCTTTTCTGATTCTGTCTATTGTACTATATGTGCTGATTGTACTAACACTAACATTTATGTGGTGTGTGCTGAGACTACTGCATGTATAGCAGGTGATGGATTGGATGATGCAGTGAATGAAGATTGTGCAGAAGTCGAAGCAGCACCAGTAACCCTCTCCACTTGTTTATCACCTCCCACTGTGGAACAACCAGCGATGGAGTTCAAGCCTCTGCCTGAGAAATTGGACTTTGAGTCTTTAACTAGGAAGGCACTATGGCCAGACCAGGAGGTTGAACCCCATTTCTATTGGGAGGACTTTGTTGACCGGGAGGTCAACTTTGACCCAAGAGGGAGTGAGAAGTCTGCCACACTGGCCGAGGTCACCATGATTGTCAAGCGCTCACTCTCATGCTTATGCTGCATACCATGGGATCCGCGAGGATCATATTACATTTTGGGCATTCCTTGGCCGCTATATCACAGATAGTGGGATCCCGTTGGAACCGCCTCCATGAGTTTCTCTAAACCTTCTTCTCTTTATTCATATTTTCTTTGCTTTGCTTTTGTTTTGTTTTCTTTTAGCTCTTGAATAATTTGAGAAGATCAAGAGTATGTGTGTGAGTCTTTTGTCGGTGAGCTTGCCGGAATTTGATTGAATTTTGCATAGATGGATTGCATGATATTTGTTGACCATTGATGATTTTCCCCTAGATTTTGAATTTGAAAATTGATCCCCATGTGAAAAATTGAAAAATAAACTTTGAGATATTCTATTATGATTGCATGATTTATGATAAGTTTGGAGTGAGGATTTGAGCCTCCAACATGTTTTTAACTGTGTGAATCACCTTTGAGCTGCACTTTCCCGAATTTGCTTGAATCTCTTCATGGTTTGCATGTCTATGTGTTTGCATCAAATGATTTAGGCAATTTTCTTTGAATTAGCTACTTGGCCTAAATTGAACCAGTCCCTAATGCATGTCCCCTAGTTAGCCACATTGAGCCTAATAAGCCTATTGTTTCTTGATGACCTTATGTTATAAGCCAAAAATCTGAAAAACCATGTTAACCCAATCTTAGGATTAGGAGAGCATGGATCCTTAGAAAGACAAGGTTTGCAAGAAGCTAAGTTTGGGGTGGCTACAAGGATATGATGTGCTGTTTTGGATTGAGAAAAAGAAAAAAAAATAAAGGTTGGAGCCAAAGGGCAAAAAGGAAAAAAAAAAAGTGCAAAAATGTCAAAAAGGGTATTAGAAGAAAAAAGGTTGTAGTCACCCAAAATCATAAAGAAAAATGGAAAAAGGAACTTGAGTGGAAATTCGGTGTGTTGAAATGTTCATGCTTTCTTAGTTCCTAGGGACTTAAGCCTAGTACCTTTGAATATCCTACCTTTAGCCAGACCCCGTTACAACCTTTAAAAGACCTTTTGATGTTGCATGCATGTTTTCGTGGGAACCTTGATTGAGATGAAAATCAAATTCATGGGAAGTGCTCTTGAAATGTGAACTTGAGTGAAATGTTGATAGCCTAGACAAATTGAGCGAACGAGTGAAATATTACATGCCCTTGTGAGGAAGGCAATTGTTTGAAATTGGTGATCTCCCTTTTGTGTGTAACTTGGATCCTCAACTTAGATTGATGATTGCATGAATGATGGAATTCTCAGTTGTTTAAAGTAAATGAATGTGGGGATTGCATTGTTGAAAAGGGGGGGAACATTAAAGGAAAATAGTTTTGTTAAGATTGCATGAAATTTGTGCGAAGTTGATTGAATCCTTTAAGCTTGCCAAGTTTGAGTCTTTTTGAGTTTTAGTTTGCCTGGGGGCAAGCAAAGTTTAAGTTTGGGGTATTTTGATCAGCCTCTGGTTGACTAGTTTTATAACTAGTAAGACCATGACTTTTGCACTGATTATTCGAGTTTCAATCTCGTTTTAGCCCAGACTTAGATTTGATTGTCCTAAAGTAACATTTTGAGTTTCTTAAGTAGTTTAGGACATTTTAGTCAGTTTTTGAGTCAAATAAAGCATTCACTGTTATCTCATGTTTCCAGGTTAAAAAGGGAAGCACTTAAAGTCAAGAAAATGGAGAAAGCAGTGGAAAATGCAAGTCTGGAAGTTTTTGCCTCGCGAGAAGCTTCTCGCCTCGCGATCCTGAAGGCCTGACTGTGCCAGAAATGTCATCCTCTCTGCCTCGCCCCGCGAATCACTGTCTCGCCTCGCGAGAAATCCAAACCCTGAAGGACAGAGACCATCACGGCCTAGCCGTGATGAAGGTCACGACCGTGACAGACTGGAATTTGAAGTCTCGCCTCGCGAATCATCATCTTGCCTCGCGAGAACTCAATTTTGAACTCGCGCCACTCATAAGATTCGCCTCACGAGATGGTACTCGCCTCGCGAGAGCGCGGAACCCAGAATCTCTATAAATAGCTGTTTTTAGGGTAGAAACCAGCATCTTCTTTTCCTTTTAGATTAGACGGCTGCGAATTAGGTTTATGTCATATTTGTAATGGAGAACTAACTCCCTTGGATTGATCTACTATAACCGGTTTGCATTGCCACTTGAGGTTCTGTAATTCCCAAACTTATTGCTACTCTCTTTCAATATTGTTCTATATGTTCTGTTTGCTTAATTCAGAATTGTATAGAATGTGTATTGATTTGTTTCGATGATTTTGTGTTCCTATACTTAATCACGTTTGCTTAATTCGCGTGTGTTCAATCGTGTTTGCTTAATTCACGAGAGCTTCACCCCGTTTGCTTAATTCGGGAATTAGGAACATATATCTCGTAGTGTCAATTTCGCTTGTTAATTGCTGCCACAATCGAAAAGAGATTAGAATCCGCTTAGGGCATGGAATTTACACTAATCGATGATAGTGGGAAACCGAGAACAGTAGATTAGTCGTTGCAATTATTGACAATCACCTATTTGCATTGTTTTGTTGACTATTTTCTTAATTGAATTTCAATTCCAACCCCCCCCCCCCAAAAAAAATGATTTTTCTGCGAATAACAATCCAAGAGTCCTTGTGAGACGATACTCGAGTTGTCGCGCCCTAACTGCAATTTTTATAAACCACTCGCTTTTTGACGCGTGTGCGACAGCGTGTCAGAAGTTTCTTGGGACACGCCGGGTTTTACCGGCGTTTCATCAAAGATTTTTCAAAAATTTCTAAACCCTTATCTAACCTATTGATGAAATATGTTCCATTGAGTGCGTTTTATAGGTTGAAGAAGCTTTGACCACCGCTCCCATTTTCAAAACACCAGATTGGAATGAGCCTTTTGAAGTAATGTGTGATGCTAGTGACTACGCTGTGGGAGTGATGTTGGGACAAAGAATAGATAAGAAGGTTCATGCAATATACTATGCAAGCAAAACCCTAGATGGAGCTCAAGCCAATTATGCCACAACCGAGAAAGAGTTGCTTGCGGTTGTCTTTGCATTTGAGAAATTCAGATCATACTTGGTGGGGTCTAAAGTCATAGTGTACACGGACCACTCCGCACTAAAGTACCTCATGACTAAGAAGGAAGCAAAGCCAAGGCTCATCCGATGGATTCTCCTTCTGCAAGAATTTGACTTGGAGATTCGGGATCGGAAAGGGACGGAGAACTTGGTTGCGGACCACTTATCTAGACTTGAACCAATGGAACAAGAGAAGGACAACCTGCCTATAGATGATTCTTTCCCCGATGAGCAACTGTTCGCCATCTTGGGAGAGAATGCTCCATGGTATACAAATTTTGTGAATTATTTTTCATGTGGGATTCTACCACCGGATTTCAATTATCAACAGAAGAAGAAGCTCTTTTCCAATCTCAAGCACTACGTGTGGAATGAGCCTTACATTTTTCGCAAGTGTGCGGATAGCATTTACAGAAGGTGTATTCTCGAGGTCGAGGTTCCAAGTGTCTTGAGTTGTTGTCATTCCTCATCTTACGGAGGACATGATAGTGCCTCAAAGACAGCGGCCAAGGTGCTTCAAGCCGGTTTCTATTGGTCTCATATTTTCAGAGATGCCCGAATATTCGTGCTTGCTTGTGATCCATGTCAAAGAACGGGGAACATCTCTAAGACGCATGAAATGCCACTCAACACGATGTTAGAAGTAGAGATATTTGATGTTTGGGGAGTTGACTACATGGGACCCTTTCCTTCCTCTTGCAACAATAAGTTCATTCTTGTAGCCGTTGATTACGTCTCTAAATGGGTGGAAGCCATTCCATACCCAACAAGTGATGCAAAAACCGTAATCAAGCTATTCAAGAAGGTATTTTTCCAAGGTTTGGAATTCCAAGGGCAGTTATTAGTGATGGAGGATCGCACTTCATTGAAAAACAAATTGAAAAACTCCTACTCAAATATGGAGTCACTCATAGGGTTGCTACACCTTACCATCCTCAGACAAGTGGCCAAGTCGAAGTTTCCAATCGAGAGATAAACAGCATTCCAGAGAAGACTGTTTCAAGTTCGAGAAAGGATTGGTCCTTAAGGCTTGATGATGCTATTTGGGCTTACCGTACGGCTTACAAGACTCCTATTGGGATGACACCCTTTAGACTTATTTACGGTAAGCCATGTCACTTACCAGCCGAGCTTGAGCATAAGGCCTTGTGGGCTATTAAGATGCTAAACTTTGATATAAAAGCCGTTGGGGAAAAGAGAATCCTTCAACTTCATGAACTTGATGAGCTAAGATTGGATGCTTATGAGTCCGCAAGATCTTACAAGGAGAGAACAAAGAAGTGGCATGATAATCATATCCTTCATAGAGAATTCCATGAAGGAGAACTGATGCTACTCTACAACTCGAGGTTGCGGTTATTCCCAGGAAAGCTCAAGTCTAGATGGTCCGGACCATATAAAGTCATGAAAGTGTTTCCATATGGTGCCGTCGAGGTTTGGAACCAGGAACGTGGAACATTCAAGGTTAATGGACAGAGGCTGTAGCACTACCATGGAGAACATCCACTTGAACAGGAGGTTGCAATTTCCCTCCTCGATCCAACATCAAAGGATTGAAAGGACTATGGTCAAGCTTAGGACCGTAAATAAGCACTTCTTGGGAGGCAACCCAAGTTTTCTTTCCCTTCTTAGTTTGTTTTTGAATTTTGTTTTTCAATAATTGAGAAGATTAAGAGAAGAAAGATCACAATTAATGGATTTGCTAAGTGTTTTAAGGTCAGGAAGGCATGAAGAGAGAAAAGGGCATAGAAAAATGAAGTCGGAAGAGATCATGGCCTGCCCCTGATGTCCATCACGGCCATGATGTGAGACCAGAATTGATCACGCCCAGGTCGTGACAGGGGTCACAACCGTGATAAACCAACAGCTAAAAGTCAGACAGTATCACGACCCAGCCGTGATAGCCCTCACGGGCGTGACGAGAAGGACCCAGAAGATCAGAATGCATCACGGCCTAGCCATGATGGAAGTCACGGCCGTTATGTGAAGACCAGAAAGTCAGGAAGGATCACGGCCAGGCCGTGATGGTGGTCACGGCTGTGATTGGCCAACTCCAAAAGACCCGAATACGTCACGGCCTGGCCGTGACAGGCATCACGGCCGTGACGCAACCTGCTCCAGCTTTTAAAACAAATTTTGCCCTCTCTCTTCCCTTATTATGATACCCAAGCCTTCTTTTTCCTCTCCTCACCTTATAAAACCTCCATAGCCAACCTCTTAACTTCCACTCCTCCATTCCTTCATCTCCTACTCATCAACGCACCCCTCCCAAACCCAAACACAAACCCACCATCTTCCTCTTCATCTTCTCATCTTCTTCCTCTCACAACCTCCACCATACCCATTCACCCAAAAAGCTTGAAAACTCACCTCCTCCATGACACCCATACCCAACTAACACTACTCCCTTGCTCCCTAGACCTAACCCAACAAAACCCACAAGGCAATTCCTTCAATTTTGGGCAAAATCAAAAAGTCCCAATTTTGAAACCCTAGCCCCTAAAATCCGAATTGCAGAAAAAAAGTCCAAGAAGGATTGTGTATTTTGGTGCTCTGAGACTCATTGAATAAAATCATGGCAAACAAACGCCAAAGGGCAACCAAAGCCTCACGCCCTCGTACCAGAGGAAGCAGGAACCTAGGTAACTATTCTGACTCTGACTCTTCTAACTCTGATAATGATGAGCATGGATATGGGATTGTTTTCAAAGATAATCCTCAACAAGATAGATTTAATATTTTGAAAAATAGGAAGATTATCCAAACAAAATATCTTGATAATGCCTGTATAGACATTCTAGGCCTGACTGTTGACATCAACTGGATGTTGGAAAACATAGGGTAGAGCGAGTTTGCTCGCACCAGATACCCTGCATTTGCTGGCCCTACTCTGGAGTTCTCGAGCTCTCTAAATACGGAAATTCTCCAAGGGCCGCATTGCCTCGAGGGACGGATTACATTCCGGCTCTTTAACCAGGATTTTGTGCTAACCCTAGTTGAATTTAATGAAATTTTTGGTTTACCTGTAGGGGGTGACTGGAGATACCCCTTAGGGTTTAGTGCACATAGTTTTTGGTCAATAATTGACTATGAAGGCAGGAGTTTTGACCCTCGGACATCCAAGTCCACAGCCCTTGTTAACCCAAGTTTAAGATATATGCATAGGGTCATAGCCAACACCTTGTTTGGCCATGGAGAGAGCGACGGATCCATCCGCCAGGACGAGGTCTTTATACTTTGGGCCATGCTCCACCCTGAGACCAATGTGGACACGACGTCTTTTTGGTTAGACACCTCTTAAAGGTTGCCAAGAGCTCGAGTGGCACTATTGTCATCGGTGGCTTAATCACCACCATATGCCATCATTTTAACTTTGATTTGGATGCTTTTGAGCCCACCCCAGGACGGACACGTATCACCTTACAGGCCTGTGAGGCCATGGGGATGATCGCCGAGAAGGACGACACGTACTCCCTGAAACACCCAAGGCGCAGGCACCCAATTCCTCTCCCAAACCCCGCACTCTTGGATATAAAAAATCTGGAAAATTGGAAAGTGTCGGTGGGAGAGGAGCCAGAGCCTATTAGGATACAAAGGCCGTTACGCCCGCCACCGTCGACTAGGCTGTCTGGGCGCCCATCTTCTTCCCCTGCAGGTACATCATCTGATGATCCCTATGCACGGTTCTCGTCCACCTTTGACACTATCCTAGCGAACCAGGAGAGCATCATGGAGGAGCAGCACGAGCAGAGAGCCATGATCCAACAGCTCTATGACTGGCATCTGAGCCAGCACCCACCACCTCAGTGAGTTGTTTTTTATTTTTATTTTTATCCTCCCTCGGATTTAATTATTTATATTGGGGAAAATGTAAGTTTTTAAGCTTGGGGTAGGGGTATTATTTTTGCATTCTTGCATGTTGCATTCATATAGGGTTAGTTTTGCATAATCATATGTTTTACATGATCATATGATTAGATTGCCCATTGCTTAGAGTATGTATCCAATTGTGAGAACTTTGTGCCAGATAAATTGAGACAGTGAATTTTTTGAACCCAATTTTTGTATTCTTGTGATAGGCTAAAAATAAAAATGCTTGAGATGATCTTCTGATAGTTGATAATTAGCATGTGGTTCCTTAGATTTGTATTTCTCATTGATTTTGAACTACTAAATGTAAAATATTTGAGCCAAAAAGGGGTACTCACCAAATCTACCCCATTCTTTGTTATTGAGTGTTTTATTCCTCTTGGATTGTATTCTCTAGAACTTGACTTGAAACCGTTTTGAAACTTAAAAATTTTTGAAAACATATTTGAAAATGATTGAGGCACTAGGTATTTTTCCGGTCTTTTGAGCTTTGACTGATTAAATGCTACCCCTTAGTTTCCCAATTTTGAGCCTAATAGAATAAAATGCTTTTCTTGGTACCTTGATTTATTTTGATGAACGATGCTTGGTATGACACCTTATAAAGTATTGCAAAACGGGCAAAAAGGTGGTTGGAAAATTAAATTGTGGGATGAAAAATTTAAAAAAAAATATTTCTCTTAAGTTGAAAATCTCCCCTTCTCCAAATAAAAAAAAATGGAGAAGGGAATGAGAAAAAGAAAGGGAGAAATAAGATGGAAAAAAAAAAAGAGAAGAAGAAAGAAAGGTGGAAGAGTGTTTAAAAGCCTAAAAAAGGGTATTTTAGAAGGTTGTCATGCTTTGCATTGTTGATATTTTGTTAGACTTCTTGAATTTCCTTTTCTTGGTTTCCTCACCTAACGATGAATCCCCTGGCCCCATTACAACCAAAATAAAAGACCTCTTGATTCTTATGCGTTTTAATTAATAAAGTAAAGATTTGGTTAATAGTCAAGCTTATGGTAGAATTCCTTCCTTAAGGAAATTGAGTGAATTGTCATATACCCTTAAACATTTGAGTGAGGTGAGAAGAGTGCCCGAATTAGTGAGAGATATGAATTTAGGGAACCTAAGCTTCTAATTGGACTTGAAATTGATTGTCTCTTGGTTTCTTATTGAATATGCCTGTTACTTGGATTTATTACTCAGGTTCTAGGTTCACTGTCCATGCTCTGATTGATTATCTTTTCTGGCCTTAGTTATTGCTTGAGGACAAGCAAAATCTTAAGCTTGGGGTAGTTTGATGAGTGTGATTTCACCTCATATTTCCTTGACATTTTGCATGCATTTTCATATAGTTTAGGCATATTTAATTTGATTTTTGTTAGTTTTTACCTTGGAACGAGTAAAGTGGTTTTGTGGTGTTTGTGTGCAGGAATTGAAGATTAAAATGCTCGGGATCAGTTATGTTGGAGCTTGCATGAAGACGAAGCTTGCAAAGCAAGAAAATGAGCCAAACAGAGCCTGTCACGGCCTACCCGTGATGGTCATCACAACCATGATCGAGTAGGGCTGAAAAGAAAGAAGGATAAACTCAGAACTGGTCACGGCCAGGCCGTGATAGCCATCACGGCCGTGACAGCCATCACGACCGTGACAACCATCACGGCCGTGACATGCCAACTGAACCAGACCCTCACAGGTAGAACTGATCACGGCTAGGCCGTGATGGTGGTCACGGCCGTGATAGACCAAGCAGCGAAGCTATCTCCAAGTCAGAACCCATCACGGCCTGGCCGTGACAGGCATCACGGCCGTGACGCGCAATATCTGGAATTTTAAAAACTGATTTGATCTGATTTTGTAATTGCTTGGGATTTAAGTTACCCTACATTATAAATAGGCCTCTAAGGCTCGAAAATAGATATATATGGACTGCTACCCATAGACAAAAACTATGATTTCTCTTCTTCTCAATTTCTTCTTTTCTCTAGGGTTTTCTTTTTATGATTTTGTTAATTAAGATTGCTATGAACATGGAAATGCTTGAGTAGTAGTTTTATTTCTAGGAATTGGGGCTATGCCCAAGATTCGTTTATTGTGATGAATTGACGTTCTGTTTCTTGTTAATTTCAATTTTGCTTTCGATTTGATTCATATTGCTTGAATTACTTGTAAATTCGGTGGCTACTTATTTGCTTGTCGTAGATACTCTAAGGACGAAATTAGCGGTGAACTTAGGTATCGGATCTATAGGGATTGAACTTAGGACTTAAATCACGAGAGTTAGAAGCGGTCCTTCGAGGGTTCACTGAGTTGTCACAAAGCTCAAAGGGTTCGATTTAAATTCAATTACCATGAGAGTATGGGTTGGTTTAATCGGGTACGGTTCTTGTATCTCGAGAGGGAACATTAACTTATTTAGGATAAATTCACGTTCAAAGAAAATTTCGATAATTAACACAAGAGGGGTAGTCTTGACGGTTTCGAATCTGCAAGTGAATGGCTTCGTCGTCAAGTAATAAAAAGATCGAATCCATAGGGACCGTGATCTTAAATAACTATCAATTATTAAATCAATTATTAAGATCGAAGTGGATTCACTCTTTTTATTACTTGATTTAATAATTGATAGTTATTTAAGATCACGGTCCCTGTGGATTCGATCTTTTTATTACTTGACGACGAAGCCGTTCACTTGTGGATTCGAAACCATCAAGACTACCCCTCTTGTTAATTATCGAAATTTGCTTTGAAGGTGAATTTATCCTAAATAAGTTAATGTTTTTTCTTGGGATACAAGAACCGTGCCCGATTAAACCAACCCCTACTCTCGTCTTAATTGAACTTAAATCGAACCCTTTAAGCTTTGTGACAACTCAGTGAACCCTCGAAGGACCGCTTCTAATTCTCGTGATTTAAGTCCTAAGTTCAATCCCTATAGATCCGATACCTAAGTTCACCGCTAAGTTCGTCCTTAGAGTATCTACCACAAGCAAATAAGTGGCCACCGAATTTACAATTAATTCAAGCAATAGGAATCAAATCGAAAGCAAAATTGAAATTAACAAGAAACAAAACGTCAATTCATCACAATAAACGAATATTGGGCATAGCCTCAATTCCTAGAAATAAAATGACTACTCAAGCGTTGCCATGTTCATAGCAATCTTAATTAACAGAAGCATAAAAAGAAAACCCTAGAGAAGAGAAGAAATTGAGAAGAAGAGAAATCCTAGTTTTTGCCTATGGGTAGCAGTCCAGATATATCTATTTTCGAGCCTTAGAGGCCTATTTATAATGTAGGGTAACTTGAATCCCAAGAAATTACAAAATCAGATCAAATCAGTTTTTAAAATTCCAGATATTGCGTGTCACGGCCGTGATGCCTGTCACGGCCAGGCCGTGATGGGTTCTGACTTGGAGATGGCTTCGCTGCTTGGTCTGTCACGGCCGTGACCACCATCACAGCCTAGCTGTGACCAGTTCTGCCTGTGAGGGTCTAGTTCAGTTGGCATGTCACAGCCATGATGGCTATCACGGCCTGGCCGTAACCAGTTCTGAGTTTATCCTTCTTTCTTTTCAGCCCTACTCGATCATGACCATGATGGGCTCTGTTTGACTCATTTTCTTGCTTTTCAAGCTCCGTCTTCATGCAAGCTCCAATATAACTGATCCTGAGCATTTTAATCTTCAATTCCTGCACACAAACACCACAAAACCACCTTACCCATTCCAAGGTAAAAACTAACAAAAATCAAATTAAATATGCCTAAACTATATGAAAATGCATGAAAAATGTCATGGAAATATGAGGTGAAATCACACTCATCAGACTAACCCAAGCTTAAGATTTTGCTTGTCCTCAAGCAATAACTAAGGCCATAAAAGATAATCAATCAGAGCATGGACAGTGAACCTAGAACCCGAGTAATAAATCCAAGTAAAGGGCATATTCAATAAGAAACCAAGAGACAATCAATTTCAAGTCCAATTAGAAGCTTAGGTTCCCTAAATTCATATCTCTCACTAATTCGGGCACTCATCTCACCTCACTCAAATGTTTAAGGGTATATGACAATTCACTCAATTTCCTCAAGGAAGGAATTCTACCATAAGCTTGACTATTAACCAAATCTCTACTTTATTAATGAAAACACATAAGAATCAAGAGGTCTTTTATTTTGGTTGTAATGGGGTCAGGGGATTCATCGTTAGGTGGGGAAACCAAGAAAAAGAAATTCAAGAAGGCTAACAAAATATCAACAATGTAAAGCATGACAACCTCCTAAAATACCTTTTTTTAGGCTTTTAAACACTCTTCCACCTTTCTTTCTTCTTCTCTTTTTTTTTTCATCTTATTTCTCCCTTTCTTTTTATCATTCCCTTCTCCATTTTTTTTTATATTTTATTTTTTTATTTGGAGAATGGGAGATTTTCAACTTAAGAGAAATATTTTTTTCTAGTCCAGTTTAATTTAATAATTGATAGTTATTTAAGATCACGGTCCATGTGGATTCGATCTTTTTATTACTTGACGACGAAGCCTTTCGCTTGCGGATTCGAAACCATCATTTATATCTTATGACCTTATCATAATCTCCTAAGGATCCTATCTATGAATAACTACCAAATATGTAGCTAAACTTCCATCGAACTTTTGACCATCTTAGAGTCTGATTCAGGATTTGATCATTAGACATTAATTTGTATATATTTCTATGAGCTTTCTAATGACACCAAGAAAGCCTCAATATGAAACTTGTAGCTCAAGTTATGGTGAAAATACCGAACTATATAAGTTTGGGCTGAAATAGGAACCCGTTATGACCCAAACTCATATATATACCATTAGACTCGACCTAAACCTGGTTTACACGTCCCCAACACTCAAAACTGCCTCCCTCCTTCCTCTTTGAATCCTTATGGTTTTTCTCCCTAAAACTCTCTCTAGGGAACCCGTTCTTGTGCCGTTCTTCACTGCTTCTTGATAGGAGAACATCACTACGAATAGGGGTTCATTGTACTTGATGTTTGGGACTTTAGGAAAAGTAAAATTCGTGCACCTTGTCCCATGTGTTCTTTATTTCAAGTTCTAGATCTCTTCCTTTTGATTTCTTGATCTTAGAGTTGAACCAAAGTGTCTCTTTAGCGTCCTTGAGGTCGTAGACAAGCGCTAGTGAGACGGGACCCTAGTGGATCTTCTTTCTTCTTTTGAAACGCGAACCTCGTACCAGGTATGGGAGAAGAATAGTGTATACACTAGGCTAGGGAATAGCGTAAGATGAGGGATTCCCATAGCCCCGTTTATTGTCTTTATAATGTATTGATGCCATGATCTGCCTGGTTGTATGACTGAATTGTTTGTATGTTTAATTGGATTAATTAGTATGCCTATTTGTTATAATTGTTGAGTTGTTCATGATGTGGTATGCCCATTTGAATTGTCTTATGCCATGAGTTTTGGTTGAATTGGTATGAATACCCATGATTATAAATGTTGTTATGACATGGATTATGTTGATCACATTGACTGGATATGTTGTTGATGATGATGTTACCGTTATGTTGAATATGTTAATAAGACTCTAATTGACTTAATTAGGACTCTTAGTTAATATAGGAATTAAGGGATTAATTCCCTAAGCTTCATAAGACATGAACTGTGTTAGTGAGGGGTGAAGTTTCATGCCGAATGTTTTAGTTAAGACCCTAGGATCTGATTTGAGAGAATTAGGGAGTCTAAACTCCAAGAACACGTTAAATTCTGCCTAGAATGGTATGGCCCTGCCCAGAAGCACGACCGTGCTGAACAGGGAGCAAGACCATGCTCCCAGTTAAATTCTGGAAGGCATACCGCGCATTGAGCACGGCCGTGCAGGACAGTGAGCACGACCGTGCTCCACTTAAGTGGCAGCACGACCGTGCTGGGGGTTTAGTACGCCAGTGCTTCCCCCTGCTGGTCAAAACCTAAGATTAATGAATTAAAGGGTTGTTTACCCCAATTATCCCCAGATGATGTAATAATACACTAATCAAATGATAACAAGTTAGATAACTTAATTAAAGATTAATTAAGATAACAAAGACTGATAAGCTGGTTAAGCCGATACCCGATGGGTTACCGCACGTTGTCACGCTTTGGTGCTTTTTGGCCAAAGTGATCTCGATGTTTTTTGGTCGAGATGTTGTTATGTTGGACCTTGGTGCTTTTTGGCCAAGGGGGACTTTGACCCCACAGTGTGGGTCTAAGGTGTTAATGTTGATGTTGGTGATAAGTCATCGGTGCTTTTAGGCCCAAGCAAAGGAGGTGGTTACCTTGTGTGTTGTTGTGCCATTTGCATAGAGCATTGGAGTTGATGTTGAGGGGGATGTTCAACATAGGGGAGGTCGTCCTAGTTATGATGATCTGGCCCAAGTCTTGGGTGGTTCACCCATGGTTTGGTGAACCGTGCGCCCCCGAGGTGGCGTATCCAGTTATGATACGTTGGCTATCCAAGGGGTTGCTCCATGGTTTGGGGAACTGGCTGTGTTGGTGCTTTTGGCCAATACGGATATGTAACTCCGAAGTTGACTTCCTGAGTTAGTTGGATCCACATGCATTGATGGAGTAGTGGAGTAGGGTTGCATTGTACCGCATAGCATATGTTGGATGATTAACATGTTATGGTATTATATGATGATGTATAAATATTGTATGTTGTCATATTGCTATGCCATGCTATGATGTATGTTCATCTTATTCCCTATTCCCATGTCGTTGTGTTTACACGATTTCTTACTCCCTGTTTTCATGTTTATGCTGTTGCATGTATTTCCTTATGCAGAGGATGGTGGGTAGCCAGCGGAGGAGTGACTCTGAGGAGCCGCGACTCTAGTTAGAATGCTGAGTTATAGTTGTTAGTTTTGTTAGTTGTTTAGTTTGTTTCCATGATGTATCCGGATTTTGGTTATACCAGCTCTGTATATGACATCGGAGTTGGGTTTTTCTTTATTTCTCTTGTTTATGTTTTACTGTTTTAAAACTATGTTATTTCCGCGTTGTTTTTGTTGAGATGTGAAACCTTTTTATTTTATTTTTTTCAAATAAATGCATATTTTATAATTACCTCTTTTAAGTAAATATTTTATATTAATATGCAGGGTAGAAGGGTGTCACAGTGACAAACTAGATCCTTAAGTTATGTTCGGGTGACAAATTGGTCCCTTAAGTTATTAAAAAGAATCAATTAAGGGTCTAATTTATTGGTCCCTTTGACAAATTAAGGGATCAATTTGTCTCGAACATAACTTAAGGGTCTAGTTTGTCACAAAAAAACTTAAGGGATCAATTTGAAACCTGAACCTAACTTAAGGGTCTAGTTTGTTAAAAAAAAATTTAAGGGATCAATTTGAACAAAACAAGTAACTTAAGGGACCAAAAGTGTAATTTTACCAAATATATATTACATTAGTAGTTAAAATATAATAAAATAAGAATCTTATCATTCAAGTGATACCGATGGCGCCTCCAAAGGTAATTTGGATGACGCGGGTTGTGGTGGTATCATTCAAGATGAAGTTGTAATTGGTTGAAGTGGTTCACCTTTCACATAGGCACTAGCAGTGCCATACATCGTAGAGTTGTGGAGTATTTTTGTTGGCTTGGAGTTTGCCTGGACTTGCGGGCTTTGCAAGATTATAGTTGAGCCAGCTTTTGAACACGAGCACTGGTGCTAGTTGTCATGGTTTACTCATTAGGATCATTGAAGTATCTGATCTTCAATGGTAGATTATGTTCCATCATACTCTCAGGGAACAACTGCACATACTAGCTAGCCAGTTGAAGCTTATCTAAAGACTTTGGATTTGAGGAAGTGTCTCCTCCCCCTACTGCTTTGGCTATTCTTTTGCTTGCTGATTGTACTCGGACCTTCCTACTCTATTTCCTTTTATTTATTATTGAGCCTTAGCCCCTTCCATTTACCAAAAATAACAATGCTATATGCATGAACTTACTCCCCACTAAAAGAAATTCTTTTTTTTTATACTAAAAAAATATTCATTCATTTAAATTGGTAAAATACATCGAAAACAACACAAATTCAACATCGCTAAAAATCGAAAAGGATGAATCTGCAAACAAACTCCCAGCACCCAGGTTAATAGCATAACACAACAAAATGCCTACAAATGTGACAAACCAAAGTGATCGAAATATCCATACCTCCGGATATTTAACGTTGATGCCCAAGTCTTAATTGAATCTGTAATGGATCGAAGCTGATCTGTCAATCTGAACCAAACGAACACCGCAACAATACGGGAAACCAAATGACGCCGCAACAAGATGACTAATAAAACACTACCGCACGCAGACGACAAAAACACTGAAAAACACGAAATAAAAACCAGATTTATGTGGAACAATCACTTATTTAGAAATTCTTACTCACACAAATATATTATGAGATATTTAAGGGGAAACTGATTTTTATATATACAAGTTTGCTTAAACAATTACATGTAGTAATTTTTAATAAAAAATTTCAGGTCCACCCCTGAATTTATTTAGAAAACATATTAAAGGTCTCCAAAAAAAAAATTTAAAGACTGAAAATATCTTAGATGCACCTTGATGAGTTGATGTCTAAAGGTATCAGAACATCAAGGTGAAAGAGGGAATCGAAATAGAGAGAAGAGAGTGATTGGAATTGTATTGGATTGTATTGAATTGACTCAACTAACACTTAACAGAACTAACTGATTATATCAGTGTAACTAACTTTCAGTCACACACACACACACACACACACACACACACACACACACAGGGGGCACGACAAACTCAAGGGTGTGGAGTCTAACACCCTAAGTTTGTCTCTGCATTTCTCAAAGATGGAGTGGGTTACTGCCTTAGTGAGAACATCTGCAGTCTGTTCTGTGGAGGGGATGTGATGCACCATTAGTTCCTTCTGTTGAATCTTCTCTCTAACAATGTAGAGGTCTAGCTCAAAATGCTAAGTTCTTGAGTGAAGGATAGGATTAGCAGCTAGCATGACAGCACTTAGGTTGTCACAAAATACTGCTGGAGGCTGAGGAATGGAGTAATTCAGTTCAAATAAGAGGGATTTTACCCATGTTAGTTCAGCTACAACGGCTGCTAAGCTTCTGTACTCAGCCTCAGTGCTCGATCGAGACACTACATGCTGCTTTTTGGATGACCAAGATATGGGATTGGAACCAAGGAACACGTAGTAGCTAGTAGTTGGTTTCCTATCATCCGGGTCTGAGCCTCAATCAACATCACAAAATGCTGTTAATGTCAGTCCAGAGGTTCTTGTAAGAGTGATTCCATGTGTTGCAGTACCAGTTAGATACCTGCGAATTCTTTTTACTGCTTGCCAATGTTGTTCCTTTGGAGCATGCATGAATTGGCAGACTTTGTTCACGGCATAAGCTATGTCTGGCCGAGTCACAGTTACATACTGAAGGGCTCCAACGATGGAAGTGTACAAGCTTGGATCAGTAGCATCAGGACTGTCATTAGCATATAGTTTCAGTCCAGTAACCATTGGAGTTTTCATGGGTTTGGTTTCTCCCATTTTGGCTTTAACAAGCAAGTCATTTAGGTATTTTGTCTGAGAAAGGCAAACCTTATCTGTTGTGACCGTGGCTTGTATGCCTAGAAAATAATTCATACATCCACGGTCTTTAAGTGGGAACTTGGCATTAATGTCATGTATTAAATCTGCAATTGCTGAGGGAGAGTTACTAGTTATGAGGATGTCATCCACATAAACTAGGACTAGAGTGGTAACAACTCCTAAAACTCTGACAAACAGGGAATTATCACACTTAGTGGAGTGAAAACCCAATTGAACAAGATGCTGCTGCAGTTTGTTAAACCAAGCTCTTGGAGCTTGTTTGAGATCATATAGTGCTTTGTTTAGTCTACATACTAGGGAACCGTTGCCTTGCACAAAATCCGGGGGCTGCACCATAAACACCTCCTCACTAAGGTCTCCATTTAAGAATGCATTATTAACATCTATTTGTCTAATAGGCCAATTGTGTGTGAGGGCAAGAGTTAGAACAATTCGGACTGTAGTTGGTTTGACCACATGGCTGAAAGTTTCAAAGAAATCGAACCCTTGTTGTTGGCCGAACCCTTTGGCAACAAGTCTTGCCTTATACTTCTCAATTGAGCCATCTGCACTTCTTTTAATTCTAAACACCCATTTGCATCCTATTGCATCTCTTCCTGGAGGAAGAGTGGTAAGAGTCCATGTGTTTGTCTTTAATAGAGCCTCATATTCTTGTTGCATAGCTAATTTCCACTTGGGATTGGAAAGAGCACTTTTGACTGACTTAGGCTCAGTTTCACTGAGATCTGCAGTGGCTATGAGCACTTTAGGCTTAGAAATTCCTGCTTTCCTTCTAGTAATCATTGGATGAGAATTAGTGACTTCCTGTGCAGATGAGGAAATTGATGCATAGCTGTTTCAGTGTTGACAATAGGAGCAGAAGCAGTGGTTTGTGATTCAACACAGGGTGATTCTGGGACAGATGGTGCAGCAGGGATAGAGTTGGGAACTAAACCTGGTTCACTGATATGTTGATCTGGATTTTGAGTTAGTGTACCATGGTCGGGTACATGTTGCAAAACAGAAAACCGGTTAGAGCAAGTAATAGGTTCAGATGATGACAGAATAAGAATAGAGGCAAAGTAGAAACATCATATGCATGAGTTGAAATTGAGTGAGAAGTGAGAAAGTTAGGATTAGACTTTAAAGGAAATTGCATCTCATCAAATATAACATGCCTTGATATATAGGTTCTGCCTGTGGGAGATAAGTAGATATACCCTTTATGTTTGTCACCGTAACCTAAAAATAGACATTGTTCTGACCTGTATTGGACTTTATGCTTGTTGTAAGGTCTTGTGTAGGGATAACACACACAGCCAAATGTTCTAAGAAAGGCATAGTCTGGTTTTCTGTGAAAAAGTGTTTCAAGAGGGCTGTGATTGTCAAGGAGTGGTGTTGGAAGACAGTTTATGAGATAAACTGCTGTGGTGAATGCTTCTCCCCAAAAATGAAGTGGTAGGGAAGCAATGGCCAGTAGTGTTAAGCCCATTTCAGTTATGTGCCTGTGTTTCCTTTCGGCTGAGCCATTTTGCTCATGTGTGTATGGACAACTGAATCTATGATAGATGCCATGACCGGAGAGAAATTTGGCAAAGGCTATGTACTCTTTCCCATTGTCTTTTTGCAATGATTTAATTTTGTGGCCAGTAAGGTTTTCAATATGAGTTTTAAAGTGTACAAATGAGGCCAAGGCTTGAGACTTGTTTTGCAAAAGATAAATCGAGGTATACTTTGTGTGTGCATCAATGAAATGGATGTAATATCTTGAATCATTACTTGAGGGAATTGGGGATGGGCCCCATATGTCAGAATAGGTCAGTTGCAGTGGTTTAGTGTAAACAGTTTCAGAAATAGCAAAAGGCATTTTATGTGATTTGCCAAGGCAGCAAGCTTTATAAACTATAGGTATTTCATTTATATCAATGTCAATATTACATTTCTTGAGTACATGAGATACAATTTTGGGAGAAGGGTAGCCTAGCCTAGCATGCCAAGTTGCTGAAGACAATTCAGGAGTGGACTTGTTACAAATAGTGGTAACATTACAAGTGTTATTGTTGGATCTAAAACTATTAGTAAAGTTGATGTTGTCAAAGGCATAGAGTCCATTCCTAAGCTTGCCTTCAAGAAGGGTCTTATCAGTTACCTGACATTTAACATAGCAAGCATTAGGATGAAACTCAAAATAAACTTTATTGTCCTTCGCAAATTGAGAGACATTTAGAAGGTTCTTTGAAATGTTAGAGACATGCAAAAGATTATTCAAGTATAGGGGTTTCAAAGAGTTTGAAGGATAGAAGAATGAATTACCTAGGTGTTGAATCGAAGTGGAAGTCCCATCTGCCATCTTTATCCTAGAATCTCCACTGTAAACAGTTTTTGCCATCAGATTACCATCTCTAGGATTCAAGTGATTGGTGGCACCTGAATCGGGATACCAAGCAGGGTCATAAAGAGTCTCTGGAACTGCCATGTAAGCTGATATTTGTGCATTGTCATCATGAGTAGCTTCTGCTAACATAGCTTGATTATGTGCTTGATTGGAATTTTGATTGCTGTTATCAAACCTATACCGACAGTTCAGGGCAATGTGCCCATATCTTTCACAGATTTGGCACTGTGGTTTGGTGAAACCTCTGCCACCTCCTCTAGAAGACCTTCCTCTGCCTCTATTGAAGCCTCCTCTGTATGAGTTGTTACCATTGAATCTTCCTCGGTTTGAGCTGTAATTTGATGCTCTACTGTTGTTTCCTCTTTCATAGTGGCTATTGTTTTTGTCATAAGTATTCTGATACTGGTTTTGTTGTTGATTTTGAGCCAAGTTGGCTTGCATAGACACATCAGTGACACTAGTCTTATGCTTTTCTATTCTTTCTTCAATTGTCATAAGCAAAGTTTCCATTTCAAGTATGGAATAAGGGTCTGTTCTTGAGATTATAGAGGTGACTATAGAATCATATTCATCTGATAAGCCATCTAGGATAATTTGTATGTGCTCGGAGTCACTTATAGGAGAACCTACTGAAGCTAGGGTATCCACAATCTTTTTGATGGAAAGAAGATATTCATTCATAGAAGCTATTTTCTTGATACTTGGCAGCTGGGTTTTCAATTGGCTTACCTTGGCTCTTGTTTGGGAAGCAAAATAGACAAGAAGCTTCTTTCAGATTTCAAAAGCATGTTCAAAACCAACCATTCTTGCATGTAAATTTGGAGACATGGAAGCCAAGAGCCAAGTAAACACATGTTGATCTTGTTGTTCCCAATTTTCATAAGCATCACTGACTTTTCCCAAGATTTCATCTTCATCAGTCAAGAATTTTCTAGGTTTTCCTCCAGAGTTCGAATCAGAGATGGACTTTTGCAGTTTGTGTGCCTTGATTGTACCCATAGCTTGCATCTTCCGAGTGAGCCAATTTTCATCGTCGAACTTCACTAAGATTGGAACCATAGATTGAGTGATCTGAGTTTGCGCAGGTGCATGTGTGACTGCCATTCCAGGAGCTCGAACTTGAGCTCTGATACCATCAAGGTATCAGAACATTAAGGTGAAAGAGGGAATCGAAATAGAGAGAAGAGAGTGATTGGAATTGTATTGGATTGTATTGAATTGACTCAGTTTGTGTAATGATGTATTTGCTGTATATATACAATGAGCTATAAGCTAGAGTTAGCTTTAACTAACACTTAACAGAACTAACTGATTATATCAATGTAACTAACTTTCAGGTATACATCAGTTATACATTTCCCCTTACAATGTCACTATGAATCTGCCATCAAAACTTCTGCAAATAAAAAAACAAAGTTAATTGCAAGTAAACACATGTTACCTGCCTGCCAATTTCTCAAGATAGTTCCATCTTCCTTTCCTTCCTAGTATGTTAGATTCGGTGTGGTCCGCTCTGAGCTTCCTAGTTTAATTTTTATTAATATATTACCTGTCTTGGTCAACTTTTATTGAAAAAAGCTTGAATTGGAGCCCTTAATCGTTTCTCATTCTTTCGTTTTGATTAACAACCACAAGCCTCCAGAGCTTCTTGCAAGTCCCCCCTTTAATTGCAATTCATTTTTTAAATTCTTCAAAGCCTGCTTCACGTGGGCTCATCAACTTGCCAAATCCAATTCATTCTCTAATTTGAAATGGCCCACACCATTGAAAGAACAAATATCCAAGGAAAAAAAAAAAAGAAGCTTTGTGTGCTGCTCTCTTCTTAATCCAGTTAAGAAAAGCATTTTTAATAATCAATAATATCATATATTAGTGTGTGACCAAATGTGTGTGGCTCAGTTCGCTACACAAACCGAGTTTATAGGGAAGAATCTGAGTTCGAATCGCACAAAAGACAGAACACATCTTTTTTTTTTTTTTGAGGGAGATTTAACCTTAATCATGCTTTGTAAGAATCTGGAACGAAGATTAGTCTCATAACAGGTCCAAAGGACCTACAATTGTGGGATACTTTGTGGACTCATTGGAGAGCCAAAGACCCTAATTATAATTACGATGGGTTCTTAAAAAAATTATATTAGTGCGTGTATATATATATATTTTCTAATTGGGAATCGACGTGGTTCAATTTAATTACGTTGTTTGACCTTGAAACTTCTGTTCTAATTCTGCATTATCCCAAACGACTACGTCAATGGAAAGTTTCAAACTTTCAATGTTAAATAGCGATGCACGATGGTAAAATGACACTATTGGTAGGCACGTACTTTGCATTTTGCATAATAAACCTTACAATCTGGTACAACATAAATCAATTTTTTGTTGCCGGCCCAAAATTAAAAATAAACACGCACAATTAGTCCCAACTACCATATGATGAGTCGAAAGAGACAGAAGATAGTCATTTTGGTGATCCAGGATTGTCATAACATAACCGTGTTGCGTGGAAAAGAGAAAAGAAGAACAAGACATAGTTATCACATGTGAATCTGTCATAATTAGGTATTAAGTTGAGATCATGGCGTAGATGCCAGAGGCCATGGTTCATGGTTGAATGCTAAAATCAAATGAGTAAAATACCAGAAAAAATTTCAATAGAAGAAATACCAGAAAAAATGATAATAATGTACGTACAATTATACTTATATAATTATCAGCTGCTGCAATAGGATATACCATTTGGATTTAATTGGTATAGTGTAAAGTTTTTTTTACAGTCAACCAATCAAAAATCGATACAGCATTAATAATGTTTGACTCTTATCCTAACCACCTTAAAAGTCATAAATTTTATGATTTTTTATTGGTTGTCAGCATAAAAATATTTACACTGACAGTACATACAAATTAAACTCATATCATTTTAATTGCCAAATTTTTACTCTTTTACAAATGAGGAACGATATTAGATCAGCAATTAAATCATATGAAAAAATTTTAAATTTTGAGATAATGTCAGCATAAATTTTTTTATATTGTCAAATAATCATAAACCATACAATTTGCGATTTTTAAGGTACTTATTATAAGTATAGAATATTTTAATGATATGACAAATTAAACTCATATCATTTTAATTGCCAAATTTTTACTCTTTTACAAATGAGAAACGATATTAGATCAGCAATTAAATTATATGAAAAAATCACTACAAAAAAAAGGTTGTTTAGCGACCGAAAATAGTGACCGAATTTTTCGGTTGCTATTTGCGACCGAAATGGCGACCGATTGTAGGATCTACATGAAAGACTAATTAGAGTTAATACTGCGATCGAAATAGCGACCGAAATAGAGCGTAGCAGGGTTATCGGTCGCTATTTCAGTCGTTAAATAAAGGAACTTAAAAGTCAGAAATTTTATGTCTTCTTAGCGACCGAAATGGCAACCGAATTAAATGCAATGGTTAAATTTTATTTACATTTGCGACCGATATTAGTTCGATCGCTAAACGGCGCGTAAAAAAATTAAAACCGCTCGTGTTAGCGACCGATTTAAAAATCCGTCGCTAAATTTATGAATTCAAATTTCAAATTAACTCATCCCGCGACCGAATATAGCGACCGATTTTGTATTTAAGTGATTGGCGACCGATTTAGCGACCGATTATTTCGGTCGCCAAATTATAAATCCCTAAAATCGTGAAATCTTTCCCTTCTTCCTCATTTCTGCCATCTCTTCCACCCTCACCCCTTTTCTCTCCCTCGCGTCGTCAGGCCGCCAGTCACCATCGCCACCACCGCAGTGCGCACCACCACCGCCATCTCCGTTAAGCCTCCCTCCTCCTCCTCCTCTTCTTCCATCTCTTCCTCCCCTCTTCCTCCCCTCTTCCTCTCCTCTCTTCCTTTCCCCTCTTCCTGCTCTCTTTTTAATTCCCCCCCCCCCCTCCGTTTCAGTGCTTCGACCAATACTCCGGCTACCAACACGCAGCCCTTCGGTCACCACGCGCAGAGCTCCTCCTACCCTCTTCTCTCCTCATTTTGTGCATTCCCTGCTCTGCCTTGAGGTAACCATGGACTCTCTATGTATCATTTTTTATTTTGCTTCATTGTTTCATTTCAAAAATTTTGTGGATTGTATGTATTTCATTGCTTTATTGCTTACTACTGAGAAGAGCTACTTGTGTATTTCATGTGAGTTGTGAGTTGTTATGATCATTTGTTTTCATGTGTCATTATTTAATCACTCCTATTAGGATTAGGAAGCTCTCATTGAGAAAGCACGAGAAATATGTTTTTGTAACTTTTTTTTAATGCATTGAAATATCAAAAGTCAAGACTGTGAGATTAGAATTGATGTTTACTCGAGCCACAGAATGCCATTGCTGCCTGTGAGACTGCGAAACATAAACAGGTTTTGGTTTTTTGTTGATTATTGACGTGTTGTATAATTTAAACTTTAAAGCCTCAAAGCACCCACCCGCATTGGTCGTGAAACTTGAGTCCATTAGCATATTTAAGTGATGAGATAAAGATAACAGTGAGAACTAGGATTAGTGTAACTGTACCAATTTAATATTTCAAATTTAATCTGAGAACCCTTCTGGTTTGCTTCTTGTTGATTTAGCTGTGAAATTACCTTCCATTTCAGCATCTTAGTCTTTGATTTAGATTCAGTTCTGCTTTGTGAAATGCATCTAAATTGATTAGTGAGGATGTGTGCTATGGATTTTCAATTTGTTTTGTGCTAGGTGTCTACAATTTCAAACATGGATAGTTCATGGCTATAGTTCAAACAAATGACCAATACTGAGGGAGTTGTTTGAAGACCATTCTAGTTTAACATGTCTAGTAACAAGATTGTCCATGTGTTAATGATGTGTTTTCTATTAAATATGGCACTTGTAATTTCTGGTTTGTTTATCTTTCCATATCTTGGCTGAATTTATGTCTTTGAAGGTTGTTCATTGTTCTGTTATATTGCTCAGGGAATATCTCACAATAGTATGATCTATAGCCTCTGTGATGCAGCTGTTTACTTGTTGTGAATAATTTCATATTGTATTGTACGTGTATGCAGTCTGATTGTATTGTAGTTTGATTCGTTTGAAATCCATGAATTTGTTGGTTCTTGTCTGAATCTGTTTCAAAAATTTCAAAAGAGGGTTTTAGGGATTTCAAGTTCTTGTTCACTTCTTTGTAAACAAAAAAATATTCTTTGTTGGAGTATGAAATGATCTAAAAACATTATTGTAGCCTGTAATTCCAAGAGAGCTTTTCACTCATTTTGAATCGGATTCATTTGGTAATTCTACTTATCTCTTTTCTGTTTGATGATGTAAATTTATTGAAGGCTAGTACTTATATCTGAGCATGTTCATACATTTGGATTGCTATGAAGAATAGTTTATTCTCTTTAAAATAAAAATCTTTCAATAACAATGAATCAATGAAATAAGAATAATTTGATATGTATTTATTGATAACTTGTTTGGAAATGATTATGGAATCGTATTTGTATATGTTTACATTGTAAGCATTGGAATGAATTGATAAAGTGTTATTAGTTCGTAAATGGCATGACTTTGTTGTTGTTAATATTCATTTACTAATTTAAAGTCCATGAGCTTAAGAAAGTCTCTTCTTGAAGCCAACAAAAGTGAGTCTCTTAGATAATGAAGGATTAAGTATAGGGTTAGATAAAATGAAGGGCTAGGCACGGTTTGCCAGGCACATGCATGACGTGCCGTCGTCATTAAAACATTATTCACATTAGAAAGCAGCTCTGTACACAATATTATGAAAGCAACTCTGGTTTTCTACTCATTTGTTTCACTAGGAAATGGAGCTTTCCAGAAACAGTTGTTGATGACCATCCTTACTAGGTTATCTAGGCACTTCCGGTAGGAAAAGTCTTCTCTATGACCATCCTTCAAAACGACGTAAAAGCATCTGCTTTCCTGAAAACTACTATGTTTGCTAATCTGTAAAGTTGCATGTGAAGTTGCATTTCTTTGTTCTATTTTAACATGCTAGTATGCTACATGGATCTTTCCATCTTTTCTTATTATCACTTGATGAAGTTTAGACATATGACTTGTTTTCCTTATCGTTTTATCAGAAAATGGATCCGACTAAATGTTTTGAGACAGCCATCCATATAGATCAGTGCATGATCTCATCAACTTAAGAATAACGATCGGATTCACGTAATGATGGTTAAGGCATAAACTAATCATTTACTAAATTGTTCTTGTGTATTTGCAGGATTTGATTTCAATCCCGCGATCATTCTACCGTCGTTGGGGACAAGAAATACCGTGTGTTGTGACTATTGAAGACAAAAGCGGAAATCTGTTCAATGGGAATATAGTAATCCTTGATGATCGCCCATATTTTGCAACAGATACAAATGGTATCAGGGAGTTGTATTTGTTGTCCACTGGTGCATTGGCAAAGTTTAAGTACCTTGGGGGTTCTCGCTTCTACATGTTCATCCCTTTAGAAGATTGATGAGTTTTGATATTTTGATTAGTACTTATTGACTGTGGTGTATTTTTATGTTTTGATCGTTAATTAGTACTTATTAAACTTTTTTTTATAAACAATTATTAAACTTGCGTTAATTAATGTATATGTTTTCTTGATCATATTGATTGTGGTGTTTTGGATCGTTAGTACATCATATTTATGTTTTCTATTTATTCAAAAAAAATATTGGTCTATTTTGTTTATATCAGAAATTAAAAATCAATGGGGTAATAGTTGAAAAACAAAAATTGGTCGGTAGGATTCAGTTACAGGAAAATTTTTATAAAAAAAAAAATCAAAATTTGCGACCGAAATAGCGACCGAATATCGGTCACCAAATTAGGTTAGCTGTGCATGCGACCAACTATACGGCGACCGAAATATATAATTTTGTGACCGAAATATCGATCGCAAATTTGCGACCGAAATACAAGTTTGGTCGCTAAACATTTAGCCACCAGGGTTTCTGCTACCCCCTTAATTCGGTCGCTAAACAATATAGCAACCGAATTATCATGTTTAGCGACCGAAAATTTTGAGACAATGTCAGCATAAAATTTTGAGATAATGTCAGCATAAATTTTTTTATATTGTCAAATAATCATAAGCCATACAATTTGCGATTTTTAAGGTACTTATTATAAGTATAAAATATTTTAATGATATGACAATTTATAATTGATCGACAATATATAAAATATTTTACAATATTTTAAATACATTGCCATCATAAAAATTTTCACACTACCAATGAATCACAAATACTTCAATGTGTAACTTTAAAGATACTTATTATAAGAGTAAAATATTTTTAATAATGTGACAATTGGTAAACATATTAATTTTTTTTACATTGCCATTGTATACGACAATTACGTAAAACCATTTCTTTTGTCTAATGAGTTTTGTCATGTCGATATACTTTAATTGTGAATTTTTTATATTGTCAATTAATCACAAAGCATTAATCTTATGTAGTAACTTTTAAGGTAGTTATTATGAGGGCCAAATATTAATTTAATGATATAATAATTCATGTTTTTTTTTGTAAGTAATTCATGATTTATTGATAGCGTAAAAAATTGTCACACTAACAATAATACAAATTAATGTTAATGCTTTTATGAGTTTAATTTGATATACTCTTTTTATTGTCAAGTTTTTTATACTGTCAATCAATCACAAATTATTCTATGTGTGACTTTTAGTATATATATGATAAGATTCAAACAATTTTAATGATAATACAATTTATGATTAATATTGGTTAATAATGTAAAAAAAATCTTTACACTAATGATAGTGACTTTTATTATATGCGACTGTTCAATTTTTTTTTTTTGTAATGTTGAATATTGTATGATGATAAATTCAGTTAATATAATTGTATTATGTAACTTTGATTAAATATTTTTAGAGATTAAGTTTGATACACTGTTAGTATAAAATTTTTACACTTTTAACCAATCACAGATTATATTAGATATAACTTTTTAGGTAGTTATTATGAGAATCAATATTTTCAATGATATGATAATTCATAATTTGTTGACAGTTTACACTAACTATTATACCAGTTAAATCCATACTTTAATTATTGTTATAATATTATTTATGTTGCAATTATAAATTTTTTATCACTATCGAAAAGATAAATATATTCATATGAGGCATGTTCCTTCCAACATGTGTATTAAGTATTAACTATCTACGGCCTACGGACAAAGAGAAAATTTTAAAAACTTTCTCTCCTTGGTGTTGTCGGTAAAATAAATTAGCTGGCTGTTTAATAATGTCCCCGATACAGGACGAGAATGTTGTCGGTGCACTGTTTGATTTGAAAGGATGAACCGCAAAAATTTTTTTTTAAAAAAAGGAGTTCCATTAATCAACAAAAAAAAAATCCATCCAGTCAAAAAAAAAAAAAAAAAGTTCCATTAGAGTTTAGACAGACCTGGTATGCTTATTTTATTTATCGTTTAAAATGTAGTCCTTCCATTGTAATTTTTTTAGAAATTTTTTTAAAAGATTTTTGTTTTGTTAGGACTAAACTATTTTTTAAGATTTATCCATATCTTTTACATGGACATGATGGTCTATGTGCAACGTTTTATTTGATTTGATTTTTAGTTACACTTTCATTAGGCATATAATTCACATTATGTGGTCCATACGTTACAAATGTTTTGGTGATGAATTACCTTGAATCACCATTATTGGAAATGGTAACAGCAGAAACATTCTTGATGGTAGAATGTCTATAAATCAGTTTTTGGTCCGTAAGCTTGCTCTCTGCAAATTCTATACGAATATACACTATCTGTGAGTGAGAATTAAGGTTTGGAATAGCCAAAAATATAGGAGACTCACACACAACAGAACAATGACAATGGCGAGAGGCACGTCACGGTTCCATTTATTCCCGCATTTGGTTTATTGATCTTTTTGTAATTCAGTATTTTTACGATTAAAAAAAGAGAAAACCGAATTCTAATTTTTGCAGGAAGTGGGAGTCAAACCTGTGACCATGCAGGCTGAGTGTCAGAGGTTGCAGTACCTGACTATGCCAGTGCACATGTTAAGATAAATAGGTCGATTAATATTCCTAAATTGTAGTTTCTGTTCTTTTCTGTTCATATATATTATATGATTTTGTTATTCATTTTATGCATGAATAACTGTTATGTGCTGAGCTTATTTTGTACATAGGATTAAATTATGTGCATAATATTATGCTTTAATTATGCAAAATTTTTATGAGTTTTTGTTTATACACAATTATATCATTAAGTTTTGATATTGTTAGAATGTATATAATTTTTTATGAGCTTTTTTTTATACACAATTATTATTCAAAAAAATATGATTCATCCTCACCCACTCTTTTTTATACTACATTTACTTATTTTAGAAGCCGAGATTCGTTGCTTGTTAAAAAAAATTTAAATATTTTTTCATCGGTTTTTTAAAGTCCATCTAAACACACATATTTTCTTTAAAAGTACTTATACTTGAAAATAAATGAATTTTTCAACAACAAAAAAACTCAACCTTTTTTTTTGGGATAGAAACGGGGCCTAAGCCAGAAAAGAAAGATTACAAAGGAATTAACTGAGGGGTAGAGCTGAAGCATCAGCAATCAACGTCTACTATAGTTGGGCATGGGGAACCTCATAAAAGATTGTGTTCCCTAACAACTCACAAGCCATGTTGGCAAGAACATCAGCACATTTGTTAGCTTCTCTATAAATATGGGAAACCTTGACTTCCCAATTCTGATGGAGCAAATTTCTGATTTTTTTAAACTAAAGTCCAGCCATTTGCACATCCTACGCCACTCCCTAAAATGCTCTGCACCACCACTTGAGAATCTACTTGAAGCTCAACAAAAGAGAACCCTTTGCTCCTGACCAAACAAAGACCCTCCCAAACTCCCCACAACTCAGCCATATAAGCATTTGTACTCCCAAGGAATTTAGAGAATCCTGTGACCCACCTCCCATCATTCATGCGCACAAGGCCCCCACAGACTTACCCCTAGCAAGATCTGCTGCAACATCAGTGTTCAAGCTAACCCATCCAGTTTGGGGCTGTCTTTAGTTCATTGACACCCAAATTTTGCTCCTCTGCTACGAAAGAACTGAACGGGCCTTGGCTTGTAAATAATGCTCAACTTGCTTTCTCACCATGTCCCAGAGTCTGTTGGGCTGCACAACTAAGGGATCATGCTCCTGCGTATTCCTCCACCTCCAAAGAACATGACAAGTGGTCGCCCAAATGGAAGCCCAACCCTTGCCTTGATAAGCTTTTGTTACCGCAGTCAAATTAAGGGTGACCCACTGATGAAGGTCCCCAAAGAAAAAACTGCTCCTAAAGTCCATGTTAACCACATGTTGCCACACAAAGGAAGCAAGGGGGCAATCTCTCAACACGTGAAGGGAAGTTTCAACAATAGTGCCACAATGGGAACAGAACGGGCTTCCCAAACCCCACTTGTGCTTCATGTTATTCATGATCAACTTCCCCAAAGCCACTTGCCACACAAAACATCTTACCCTCTCTGGAACTTCAAGTTTCCACACCTTCCTCCACATTATATCTTCATGCATCAAATGATGGCCCCTTATAAGACCATAGGAGCTGGCAACTGTGAACATCCCAAGCCTATCACCTGGCCAAATCCTTGTGTCACCTCCATTATGCGGGCTTGGAGGGCACAATACACGGATTTTGTTGATGATGGGCTTAGGGAGAATGGGAAATAACTCTGTCCAGTTCCAATCTCCATGCATATCCACTAGTTGGCTAACGCGTCAATCCTGCATATGGGTGGGAATATTATTCACATAATTTTTTATCACAATGCCATTCCCTACCCGGTTGTCGTTCCAGGCATGAATTGAAGACCCATCTCCTATTGACCAGGTTTCAAACTGAAGAAGCAGAGGCCACACGCGGCCTATATTTTCCATAACACTGAGTCTGCAGAACAAACTGTGAGCTAATTGTTCATGGTATTGCCCCTACCATACTTGCCACACAAAACCTGACTCCACAGAGCCGAATTATCGCCAGTTCTCAGCTTCCAAACCCCACGTCATGAGACACGCTTTGTTCATTGCAGAGAGGTTTCTCAATCCTAAGCCACCATAGCATTTGGGTTTTTTCAAACAACCCCAACTCACCAAATGAGCTTTCCTCTTATCTTCTTCATCTCCCCAGATAAAGGATCGCTGGAGTTTCTGAATCTCCTGGATGCAACTACTTGGTAACATGGAAGTCATCATAGGATAAATTGGTATGGCTTCTATCACTGCTTTCGACTGAGTCACTCTTCCTGCAAAGGAGAGTTGTTTAGCTTTCCAACCAGCAAGCTTGGCCTTAACCTTATTGACTAGGTAGTCACAATCCACACGGTTGGGCCTTCTACCAACAAAGGAAGACCAAGATACTTCCCCAAGGAAGCAGTCTCTTTGAACCCGGACATCACAACCAGCTTCCTTCTAGTGCTCAAGTCAACAGTCTTGGAGAAACAAATATTGGTTTTCTCTATACTAACCTGCTGCCCAGTCATGTCACAAAAATGGCCCAAAACATGGTTGATACAATGCATTTGAGATTCTGAAGCTTGGTCAAATAACAGAAGGTCATCTGCAAACATTAAGTGCGAGATGTTGGGACCATTTCTTCCTGCCCGAAGAGGCTTCCAGTACCCTTCCTCAACTACCTGAGAGATGATATGGGATAACTTATCCATACATAAAACAAAGATATAAGGGGACATAGGGTCGTCTTGCCGGATTCCTCTCTCAAAAGTAAAATAATCGGCTCTATTACCATTCCAAAGGACATCAGTTCTCATTGAGGTAATACAATGCATGATCAAATTAATCATAACTTTGGGGAGCCCTACCTCCTTTAACACCTCATGAATGAAGGACCACCTCAACCTACCATAAGCTTTAGCCAAGTCAACCTTAATGGGAAAGAACCCTGTCATACTACGAAGCATTTATTGGGACACAGCAATATTTTCATGGATGCTGCGAGTTGGTATATAAACCCAGTTTGAAAAGGAGAAATGATCTCAGGCATTAAATGTTTCAACCTGTTCCCTATAATCCTGGAGACAATCTTATAAGTCATATTGCACAAGGAAATGGGCATGAATTGGTTACTAAACTCGGGGTTGTCTATTTTGGGGATGAGACATATATCCCATGTGTTGACTAGAGCAATATCTTCCGGTTTTTACTATATATCCTGAACAAACCTGGACAAAGACCGAGCAACTGTATCCCAAGCACCTTGGAAGAAGCCCGCAAGGAAGCCATCAAGACCTGGGGCCTTCCAAGGCTTCATACTGTAAATCGCATCCTTCACTTCCTCGTCCTCAACTAGTCTACCCATTCTATCAACATCATTGGCGTCGATGGGAGGATAAGAATATTTAGTCTTCACCCACTCCCTGATGTTATTATCTTCAGTAAATAGATTCTTGTAAAATGAGTTGACCATCTCTTTGAGTTGAATCTCATCCTCAATCCATTCCCCATTGTCATTATGCAACATAAGGATTTTGTTCTTTCTTCTAATATTCAAGACTTTGAGGTGGTAAAACCTTGTATTTCTATCTCCATCATTGAGCCATTGGGCTCTAGATTTTTGAAACCAAGATAACTCCTCTTGATAGAGGACCAAATTTAGTTCTTCATGAAGCTTGCGCTCCAATCTCCCCAAAAAATGATTCATGTTACCTTCATGCTGCTTTTTCTGGATGCCACCCAAGCATTGGAAATATTAGCAATCAAAGGTTGGCTAGCCTCCCAAGCAGAATGCATAATATTATGGAAAGTTTCATGGGTTAACCATGCACACTAGTGGAAAATATACATTAGACGGTAAAGGTTTACGTCAGTTAATCAAAAGCTAGACATTAAAAAGGAGGTGGTGGCAGTTTTGTAAATATCAGACTTCATTAATTCAATTTTAACGTCAGTTGTTTTAATGACTGACGTTAAAAGTGAAGTGTTTTAACGTCAGTTCGATAAAGAACTGACGTTAGAAGTAAGTCTCTTCACTTTTAACGTCAGTCCCTACATCAACAGACGTTAAAGGTTATTTTAATAATTTTTTTTATCTAGTATACGATTCCTTCCGCATTGCCTTCCTCAAAGTTTCAGTTTCACATGAATTGCTTTGATGTTTTGTGTTTCTGTTTTGAAAACTAAAATATATGTACGAAGTATAAGTTGAATCAATAACCCAAACCGGATCTCATTCATGAAGTGTAATACATGATCGATCGATAAAGATTGAAAGGGTTTAAAATCCTATAAAAAGTTACATTGAAAGGGTTTAAAATCCTAAACATTAAAGCTACATCTCATCGTGAGAGTTTTATGAAATATGCCAAAGGAAAACTATATATACTCCAAGACCTCGTAAAACCTGGGGGGCATGAGAGAGAGCTCAAGAGAGAGGCAAAAACAGTGCACTAGATCTGCTTTTCAAGCAAAGGCAGTGGTTCTAGAGACTTCCAAGATGGTCACTTGCCGCCAAAGCCGAGGTTTTGGAACTCGTGACCCCGAGCACCCGATTAGCCCTCCAAGAATGATTCTCCGTAAGGTGATAAGGTGAGCAACTCACATAATGTAATTTACTCAGACTTATCACCCATGTAATGTAATTTACTCAAACTCAGAAGTTGTTTGACCATTAAGACAAAGACCTTTGAGTCTAGGAATAGGAAGAAGGAGTGATGAAGTTAATCTCCACGACAGAGCCATATTGTGAAGCAGAAAATTAAAAGGATGGAAGGAAGCTATTTATAGGAGCAGGGGATGAAGTTACTAAGCTATTATGATTTTCTTGAAAACTTACCTATAAACTTAATGCTCATTAAGAGGATTGAGTTACAAGGTGCATGGGTAAGTAGCACAGTACAGTCAAAGGAATGAATGTTTTTGCAGATATCTATACACTTTTAACGCCGCTTTTTAAAAAAGCGACGTTAAAAGTGTTTTTCAAATAAAAATATTAATTGTTAACGCCGCTTTTTTATACAACCGACGTTAAAAGTTTGATTTTTACTTCGATTAAATAAATAGGCGCGTAAATAATCCTATATATTATAAACGTGCGTAATGAATATTGGAAATAATGTAATTAATATACGGAACTTGGCGAGTCATCAATTAAGTTGACGTTAAAAATGAGGTGGTGGGTAAACTATTTGCGTCGGTTCTATAAATAATCGACGTAAATAATTATGAAACTCATTTCATTGGTTGTCATGTCCCCGTTGTCCCTCTTAACACGGATCACTCCATATAGTATCTTGCAGCTTTATTTCTAAACCTTTTTTTATACAAGTTTATTTTTAATTTTTATTAATTAGCTTGAATTAGTAAACAAATTATTGTGCAAATTAAAATAAATAAACACTTAACATAAAACAAGTTATATGTATAATCAAATCGTATGACATTGAAGCGATTCATAAGTTAAAATTACATGATTAAAAGATAAAAAAATTCTGCAACATAGCCCTAAAATATAAAAAAGTTTCTGCATCAACATCATTTTCTTCTCGGTCCTGTCATCGAAACTCCAATGGATGCATCACCTCCTCACTTGAATTCCAAGATGCAAAGTAAATCCTCGATCACTAGCAACAAAAGCAAAGTGAAATGGATCTTTGCATCTTTCTTCTTCAGTGGAGTTCCTTGATGCATCATCTTGAATCCACAATCACTTGCTTCCAAATCAAAGTGAAAGGGATGATGGGGATGAAATAAAGTGAGAGAATCACATTACGTGATTCACCCAACCTTAATATCCATGTAATGTAATTTACTCAAACTCAGAAGTTGTTTGACCATTAAGACAAAGACCTTTGAGTCTAGGAATAGGAAGAAAGAGTGATGAAGTTAATCTCACTACAGAGCCATATTGTGAAGCGAGAAAATAATTAAAAGGATGGAAGGAAGCTATTTATAGGAGCAAAGGATGAAGTTACTAAGTTATTCTGATTTTCTTGAAAACTTATCTATAAACTTATTGCTCATTAAGAGGATTAGGTACAAAGGTGAATGGGTAAGTAGCACAGTAGTCAAGGGAAGGAATGTTTTTGCAGAAACTAATAAAACTTTAACGTCCGTTGTGTAATACAACCGACGTAAGAAGTTGTGAGTGTTTTTAACGCCGTTTCTTAATACAACTTACATTAAATATATGACCTTTAACGTCGCTTATTACTAACAACCGACGTAATAAGTGTGAGAGTTTTTAACGTCCGTTTATTAAGACAACTGACGTTAAATATATGATCTTCAACGTCAGGTTTTACCAAAAACTGACGTAAAATGTTGCTTTATTTTAATTATAACATTTACCCCCGCGCGCCTTCTCCACTTCTCTGTACGTCTTTTCTCTTTTCATCACGCTCAACCCTCACTCTCGCTCTCACTCTGCCCTAATCGCGAGCTCATCTCCACCGCAACCACCGCGAGGGCTTCTTCGCCACCACCATGAGGTACACTCTTAACCCCTAACTCTGTCTTTCCCGCTCATTCTTTGCAATAACTTGACATCTCTCTTTCCCCTGACCCTCCCGCGCACTAACTCTCCTTGTCCTTCTGCTTTAGTAACCACATCGAACGTTGGCCACCACTCGAGCTTCCCCCCCACCACCACTCGAGCGCCTATTTCTGGTGAGTCTTTAATTAGGGCACATTTTTTTATTCACGGTTTTGAGTGCATGCATGTTGCTCTGCTGGTTTGAAACTGTAGTCTCAGTAGTTGAAACTTGAAACTGTGAGTTTGAGTTGTTTGGAATGTCTCTATTTTTGGTTTTGAGTGTATGTTGAAACTGTAGTCTCAGTAGTTGTAACTTTAAACCGTGAGTTTGAATTGTTTGGAATGTCTCTATTTTTGGTTTTGAGTACATGTTGCTCTGCTGGTTGATCTGTCACGGTCGTGATGCTCATCACGGCTAGGCCGTGATCAGTTATGCCTATGAGGGTCTGGTTCAGTTGGCACGTTACGGTCGTGATGGACATCACGGCCAGGCCGTGACCAGTGCTTGGCAATCTTCAAAAACTATAGTTTTCAATCTCCCGTATTGTCCTTATATTGGATATATAGATGTTTTGTATATCTACAGGACCTATCTAGTTATTTTTGTTTAAAGAAAAATCCTCCCAGGGCGCATTCGTCCCTTCTGGACGGCAGGACGTCTTGATGACTGCTCTAGGCAAGAAAGACCATCCTGGTCGGGTTCTCGGTGTTCCTGGGAACGTGACCATCAAACAATATTATGGCAAGTCTTCTTCACGAAAGCGGGTGGTCAATGAAGCATCAATTTTGGCTGACATTACTCAGCACCTCATGTCCAACCCAGATATTACAACACATCTGACGCAAGGCTTAATAGCCAACCCAGAATTCAAGCAGGCGCTTGCCAGAGAGCTTTCCTCCGTCGGTACATCCCAGGACACCACAAGGCTTGCCAATGCTTCACATGTGAGCACAAAAGAGAGTTTTAGTATGGCACATGTGGAGGACGATGAGTTGGCAGCTAGGGAGCGGGAGTTGGAAGTCCAGCGCCATGAGCATGAGTTGGAAATGAAAAGGCGTGAGCTTGAGTTGGACTCCAAACGACGTGAGCTCGAAATGTTAGCAAAGGTATTTATTCATTATTAATGTCCAAATTAGTCAAATAATTACTTGTGTTTTTTTTAATTATCAAAAACTTATATATTTTATTTTTCCTAAACTGAAGGCCAAGTCGACGCGGTGTCATTGCCACCTATCACTCGTTTGTTCTCACTTGGTGAGGATTATGCGTTTGAGATTTTTGAATGTCCATTGGATCACGATGGATGGGTGGCAAGCCCAGATCAACAGAGGATATTTTCCTTCGTTGGTGACGATCTCGGGAACGCCTGCAGAAATAACATCTGGATGAACAACAATGTCATCTACCGTGCACGTAAGTTAATTTTAATTTTATATATAACTTATTTATTTTTGGTATTTTTCCATTTAATAATTTATTTTAATTTCAATATATATATTATGTAATTAACATCCACACCTTTTCATATCTTAGGTATCTCCATCGTCTTCAGCTTGATAAGGGCGTTGCATCAGTTTACGGTTTCTTAGATCCGTCAATCCTTCTACCCGAGTTCTTTGCTGGCGATGCATTGAGTAAATACTTAGGGAACTTGTTGGGAGACAATCCGAAAGAATTATATCTGGCTCCCTACTGTATGGATCGCCATTGGCGCTTGTTCGTACTTCACCCGTCTAGGCATACTTGTCATATTCTTCTCTCTCTCCACCATGATCCGCCACCGAAGGTGGTGGAAGTCAGAATATGTAAGTAACTAATCTTAAATTTAATTTAAGTTTTAATATCAGTTGTTTTTAGTTTATTACACACATGATATATGAGTTTGTTAATTGATCGACATGATTATTTGTTTATGATAGCGCGGCTGGGCGAGTAGCATAAGTTGCGCCAACGGGAGAAGTAGGACTTCTAAGGCTAAAGCAAATCCTGTATGGAACATCCTCAAGGTTTGGTAGTTTATTTATCAAATAATTAATATTATAATTACTAATTTATGTGTATATTCAACTGAAGTTGAAATTAATTTTGTTGGTAGTCTCGATTTCAAACCGATGCTTGGTCGTGCGGCTATTATGTGATGCTTCATATGCTGAACATAGTCTCCGCATCTATTACGGATGGATGGAAGAAGGTAATATTTAAACAACTTGTTAAATTATATATTATAGTTTTGAAGATGACTTGCATTGATGTTATTGTTATTATTTGAACGTGTCTAGGCATTTATCGACCAATCGCCTATTGAAGAAGATGAGTTAAGAGACTTGAGGATGCGCTTCGCTGAATTCTTCTTCAAGTATGCGGCTGAAAAAGGAATTGCCAACATACCTCCGCTCTACTTAGATAAATAGTTTTTTTGTTAGACTTTAGAAACTAATTAATAACATGTATATATATATCCTTAGATAGTTTTGTTTTTTAGACATTGGAACTAAAATTTATTTATATATATACATGGGTTTTGGTTTTAAGTCCCCCCATTGTTCAATTTTCCTTTGCAATTCTGTAATGTGTGTGATATTCCGTGTTACTGGACCGAATGCGGGGATAGGCGAGGGGACTGATATTATAAAACAGAATGTAAAAAAAAAACGTATTAACGTCAGTTGTATCAAACAACTGACGTTAATAGTATTTTATAAAATATACAGTACACTATTAACGTCAGTTGTTTATTACAACTGACGTTAAAATTAAAACTTTAACGTCAGTTCTTTATAACAACTGACGTTAGTTTTAACAAAATCAACGTTCGTTGTATTAAAGAATTGACGTTAATAGTTTTAGTTTAACGTCAGTTGTTTAAAAAACCGACGTTAATTTTTACAAAATTAACGTCGGTTTTGTTAAGGAACTGATGTTAATAGTGTTATATTTAACGTCAGTTCTCAACTGACGTTAAAATATTAACTATTAACGTCAGCTGTATTTACGTCAGTCAGTATTCTGACGTAAAAGATCAATTTTACCTGACGTAAAAAGCACTTATTGCACTAGTGACACTCTCAAATTTAAACGATTTATTAACATATTTGCTACCCATACCTTGGAGATAAATGAGAAGAGGGTGATGATCCGAGAAATCAACCCTAGGCAAGACACGAACTATGGCATTCGGGAATTCCATTCTCCAAGAGTCAGAACACAGAGCACGGACCAGACGCTCAAAAATGCAGTCATAGCCTTGGTGTAATGGTCCTCTCCATGTGAACTTCGAACCAATTGCACCTATGTCCATAATATTGCATCCACTAATTCTGACTACAAAGGTGCTGCACCGTCTTAAATTAGTTGGCGCCTGAACGCGCTGTCGCCACGCGCCAAAAAGAACGAGCGATTATTAAAATAATGCAGTATAGAGCGACAACTCGGATCGTCTCTCAAGGACTCTTTAGTGTTGTTATTATTAGTAAAAGTTAGAAATGGGGGTTTTGAGATTGAAACTAAATTAACAAAACAAATCAAAAACAGAGAGAAAAGAAACAAAGCAGTTTAAGAAATTAGCAAATAAACAAAAGCGATTAACCTACTGTTCTCAGTTTCCCACTATCATTGGTTCATGCAAATCCTAAGCAGATACTAATCCCCTCCTGGTTGTAGCAACAATTAACAAACGAAAACCGCTACTACAGATGTATGTTCCTATTCCCGAAATAACAAACGGGGTTAAGCTCTCATGAACAAACGAACATGAATGAACACACGCGAAATAACAAACGCGATTATATATAGGAACATTACATCACCGAGATGAAACAATACCACACTATACATTCCTGAAATAACAAACAGAAACATACAGCATGGCATTGAAAAGAGAAAAACAACTAAACATGGAATACAGAACCTCAAGTGTTAACAGAAACCAATTACAGTAGATTAATCTAGGAGACTAATTCTCCATTACAGAAATAAACAATAAACTAAGAGGAAAACAAAAGGCTAACAAGTTCAGAAACTAGCCAAAACTGGCTAATTCTGACTCCCCTCACTATGACTAACTCCTCTCTCAATATCTGAATGCTCCTTTTATTAACTTCAACCTCTGCCTCTTAGCTTTCCAAAGCCACTTAATTTGCTTAATTATGAATTAAGATGAGGGAGTTATGTCCACATTCAACTCATAGGGCAGCTGAAACGCCTCTGACTTCACATGGATTAAAGCCCTACAAAACGGCTCTGTTTGGAATAATGGTCTTCATGAGAGTTAAAGCTCTTTGTTTGATCTTTCATTTGCCACCTGTTTCAGTTCAAACCGACATCTACAACCCAAGTTATGGCCCAATCTTCATGACCAGTTCAGGTTCCAGTGACAGCAATTATGTTCTGACTTCAAGGCCCAATGTGACCCACTATACATCCAATTCAGCATCTGAGTTCTTCATGAAAGTTGTTGGGCTTCCTTTTTATTACCTGAAAACAAGAAAATAACATAAGTATTTTATTCAACTCTAAATCAACTAAATTATCCTAAAAATACTTTTTAGACTCAAAATACTGCTTAAGGACAATCAAGTCTAATTTGGGTGAAAAATGATATAAAATAAGCACAAAGCCATGGTCTTTATTAGTTATAAAACCAGTCAACCAGAGGCTCATCAAAATACCCCAAACTTAAACTTTGCTTGTCCCCAAGCAAACTACACTCAAAAACTTAAAAAGACTCAAGACCTGGCAAGCTCAAAAGATTCAATCAACTTTCGCACAGATTTCAAGCAATTTATCAAAACAATTTTTCCTTCAATGTTCCCCCCTTTTAAACAAAGTAATCCCCACATTCATTTATTCCAAACAATTGAGAGTTTCATAATTCAAACAATCATTAATCAAAGCAGGGGATCTAAGTTACACACAAGAGGGAGATCACCAAATTCAAACAACTGCCTTCCTCACAAGGGAAATTTATGTTCACTCATTCGCTCAGTTTGTGTCAGGCTATCAACAATTCACTCAATTTCACTTTTAAGAGCACTTCCCATAAATTTGATTTTCATCTCAAAATGATTCCCACAGAAAACATGCAAGCAACATCAAAAGGTCTTTTATGGGTTGTAATGGGGCCTGGCTAAGGGTAGGATATACAAAGGTACTAGGCTGAAGACCCTAGGAACTAAGAGAGCATGAACATTATTTACACTTTGAATTTAAATCAAGTTCCTTTCTTAATTTTTTTCTTTATGCTTCTGGGTTGCTACAGCCTTTTTATTTCAACACTTTTTATTTTTATTGTTTTTCTCTTTTTTTTTCTATTTCTTTTCTATTTTTTTTTCTTCTCTTTTGTTTTCTTTTTCAAAATTTTTTTTTTCTCAATCCCAAACAACATATTACACCTTGCAGCCACCCCAAACTTTAGTTTCTTGCACCCATTCTAAGATTACATGCTCTCCTAATCCTAAGATCGGGTTAACATGGTTTTCCAGATTTTTGGGCTTATAACATTAGGTTATCAAGAATTAACAGGCTAATAGGCTCAATGAGGCTAACTAAGGAACATGCATTAGGAATTAGCTATTTACAAAGAACATGCCTAAATCATTTGAAGCAAACATATAATCATGCAAACCAAAAAGAGATTCAATCAAATTCAGGAAAGTGCCACTTAAAAAATGATTTTCACACAGTTTAAAACATGTTGGAGGCTCAAAACCTCACCTGGACATTTTTTTGCAAATTATTTGACAGAGATTCTATCCCTAGTGTGTGCTTCCTATCACCCCAAACTTATCATAAATCATGCCATCATAATAAAATCTCAAAGTTCAGTTTTCAATCATATGGGGATCATTTTTTCTAAAATTTTCAAGTCCTAGGGGGAACAGTCAACACATTACATGCAATTCATCTATGCAAAATCAATCAAATCCAATAAACTTGCCACTACCAGACTCAACACAACTCCTGAGCTTCTCAAATTATTCAGGCATTTTATTCAAAACAAAACAGAATTAAAGTAAGGAAAAGAAAATTAAAAAGGAGAAAGGGTTAAGAAAACTCATTGAGGGTGGTTCCACCAGGATCCCATTGCTTGTAGCATAAGGCCCACGTGATGGACAAAGAGTGGGAGTTCATTCCATGCTTCCATGACTTGCAGCCTTGATGTGGGGGTGAGCACTTGACAATTATGATGACTTCGCCGAGTGCGGCGGACTTCTCACTCCCCTTCGGGTCACAGCTGACCTCTTTATCTACAAAGTCTCCCCAATAGAAGTGGGGCTCAACCTCTTGGACCGGCCATGGTGCAAAATCCAAGGGTGCAAAATCCATAGCTTTTGGTTCCACAGGGGGAGGTGGCAAACAGTTAGCTGGGGTTACTGGTGCTGCTTCAACTTCTGCAAGGTCTTCCTTCACTGCACGAACAAATTCATCACCTGCTATACATGCAGAGATTTCAGCACACACCACACAAAGGTTAGAGTTAGTACATATATTACAAGAAAATGAATCAGAAAAAGTTAGAATGTCTGGAAATTCTTCACACAGTGCATCCACCCCATTACTCTCAACACATTCATCTGATTTAATTGAATCATATACTTCCACAGGTTTTTCATCATCCACAGGAACGGTGGAGCGGATGTCCTCCTGATCCTCCTGATCCTCCTTCTCTTTGTTTCCTGAACAATATAAAGCTGCATAACAGAATATACACAAAGCAGCACTGCCATCACAATAACAATCATTAGAATCAGGGGATTCAACACACAATTCATCATCAACAGAAATATTATCACAATCATCATCAGAAATATTTTCAAGAATAACCATCTGTGAATCTTTATGTTCTTCAAGGGGCTGTGGAGTTAGCATTGCAGCCGAGTTGGCGACAATTTGATCAATTTGCATAGCCAACTTTTGAGATTCAGCTTCTCCCCTCTGATATTCAAGATTACTTGCCTCCATCATCCGTTGAAATTCAAGATCTTGTTGTGCCATCCGTTGATTGTTCTCTTCCATTTGTTGTAGCATTGAAGCAATCTCATCCAAGGTGCTCTGTGAAGGTTCGGAAGGTGCAGAGGTGGTCACTTGGCTAGGATAGTATGGTGGTGGCTCACTAAAATTAGGATAATACATGCAAGGTGGTGGTTTATAATAAACATTAGGCAAATATCCATACATGTAATTATCCATAGCAATCAAACATCCAGACAAAGCAGACAGAACTAATTAGCAAAGAAATTTTTTTTTTTAATTTTATTTTCTGCTAATAACAACAAACCAGAGTCCCCGGCAACGGCGCCAATTTTTGAACGCGCTGTCGCCACGCGCCAAAAAGAACGAGCGATTATTAAAATAATGCAGTATAGAGCGACAACTCGGATCGTCTCTCAAGGACTCTTTAGGTGTTGTTATTATTAACAGAAAAAGTTAGAAATGGGGGGTTTTGGATTGAAACTAAATTAACAAAACAAATCAAAAAAACAGAGAAAAGAAACAAAGCAGTTTAATAAATTAGCAAATAAACAAAAGCGATTAACCTACTGTTCTCAGTTTCCCACTATCATTGGTTCATGCAAATCCTAAGCAGATACTAATCCCCTCCCGGTTGTAGCAACAATTAACAAACGAAAACCGCTACTACAGATGTATGTTCCTATTCCCGAAATAACAAACGGGGTTAAGCTCTCATGAACAAACGAACATGAATGAACACACGCGAAATAACAAACGCGATTATATATAGGAACATTACATCACCGAGATGAAACAATACCACACTATACATTCCTGAAATAACAAACAGAAACATACAGCATGGCATTGAAAAGAGAAAAGCAACTAAACATGGAATACAGAACCTCAAGTGTTAACAGAAACCAATTACAGTAGATTAATCTAGGAGACTAATTCTCCATTACAGAATTAAACAATAAACTAAGAGGAAAACAAAAGGCTAACAAGTTCAGAAACTAGCCAAAACTGGCTAATTCTGACTCCCTCACTATGACTAACTCCTCTCTCAATATCTGAATGCTCCTTTTATTAACTTCAACCTCTGCCTCTTAGCTTTCCAAAGCCACTTAATTTGCTTAATTATGAATTAAGATGAGGGAGTTATGTCCACATTCAACTCATAGGGCAGCTGAAACGCCTCTGACTTCACATGGATTAAATCCCTTCAAAACGGCTCTGTTTGGAATAATGGTCTTCATGAGAGTTAAAGCTCTTTGTTTGATCTTTCATTTGCCACCGGTTTCAGTTCAAACTGACATCTACAGCCCAAGTTATGGCCCAATCTTCATGACCAGTTCAGGTTCCAGTGACAGCAATTATGTTCTGACTTCAAGGCCCAATGTGACCCACTATACATCCAATTCAGCATCTGAGTTCTTCATGAAAGTTGTTGGGCTTCCTTTTTAATACCTGAAAACAAGAAAATAGCATAAGTATTTTATTCAACTCTAAATCAACTAAATTATCCTAAAAATACTTTATAGACTCAAAATACTGCTTAAGGACAATCAAGTCTAATTTGGGTGAAAAATGATATAAAATAAGCACAAAGCCATGGTCTTTATTAGTTATAAAACCAGTCAACCAGAGGCTCATCAGCGCCCCTCCTTGCTTTTCATTTGGAGAAGCTATATCATTAAAGTCTTCCGCTACCAACCATTTTCCTGGGTTTGCATCTGCCATCAATTTCAGCCTGGACCATAGATAACATCTAAAGTCCTCATTAGGACTAGCATAGATAGAGGAGAAAGTCCGGCTTCCTTCATTAATAAAGACTGCCTTAAGGTGGAGGAATTGAAGCTCTTTCTCAATGAGGGAAATGGTACATATATCCTGCTTCCAAGCCACAATTATTCCACCCGCAAATCCTATGCCCTCCGAACACACAAAACCATCAAACCCAAGAAGGCTAAACATTTTTTGAAGCTTCCAAGGGTCCACCCTGAGTTCCATAATAACTATAATGTCTGGATGATGAGTTTCCATGTACTGCTTGCAATATCTATAGAAAGCAGGGCTAGATGCTCCACGACAATTCCACAGAAAAATTCTATGGTTTTGAACACTCATGAGAATCAATCTAAATGCATAGTGGCATGCCCCTCCTCCTCATCTCTCATGCCCAAGGTTTCGGGCACTACCTCAACCGACTCTCCTAAGAAAGGAGTTTCCACTATCATATTTGTGAACGTGTCTTCCACGTCAGCATTCCCCATATTAGTGTCTTCAGTGATTTCTGTTGTCCCCCCAACACCAATGGTTACTGAGTTATGAGGAGAAATCACTGAGTTAGGACCCATATCGAGTCCATCAGGCGGACATGCATGGGCCTGCAGCTCCTGCGCAATCTCATGTAACTTACCCATTGGCCCATTTGATAATTGTTCAAGACCTTTCACGGTCCCCCCTTCTTGATACTCACTCCCCATTAAACTCCATGCAGCCCCACCTTGCTTCTCATGTAATTCCTGAAAATTCCCACTAACAATATCCACGTGTCGCCCCTCATTAATGCTCCCCATTATTTTTGGATTTTCCCCACTAATTGTCAAGGAATTATCCTTCTTGTGTCCTTCTTTCAAATTTTGTACTGCCTTATTATTTCCATTGCGCTGGGCCCCACGACTTTTTCCTTGCTCCCCACTCACCAGAAACGTGTTGTCTGACCTCGTACGTCCCTTCGAAACCGGGCATGCAGGAGTGGACGCACCCTGCCAAGGTTGCTTATCGTTTGTGTTGTCACCATCATTTGTACTATTTTCAATGACCACGTAGTATCGTGACCCTGATGACCTAGGGTTGTCTGTCTGATGCACCGCCGCCGCCTTGGGGACTGACCCCGCCGTAACCCCATCCTTGTCCTTGATTTTCCTGGGTCTTCTTGGTTTCTGCACTACACACCATGGCCCAGGCTCATTGACGTCGTTGCTTCCTCCCTCAAATTTGTTACCACCCCCTCCTTGTTCATCAACCGCTACCGCCTTCCCCTTACCTCCATCATCCAGAACTTTTTCTGAGAATCCTTCAATGTAATGCCCAAACTTCCCACACTTAGTACACAAAAGATGAAGCCCTTCATACTCTATTCTATAGAGCTTTTCTTTCAGATCGAACAAAGCAAGCAGAGGTTGTAAAAGGTCGACCTCCACGCAAAGCCTAGCATACTTACCTCTGGTAGTGAGCAGAGTATGCTTGTCCACTTTCACAGTCTTACCTATCCTATTCCCAAAAGTTTTGAGGATTTTTGGGTCATAGTATTCCAGAGGAAGCCCCGAAATCCTAAGCCACGTTGCAACATTCTTGATGGTCTCACTGGAAGGATGGAAATTCGGGCACCATTCCCTGACCGTGAGATAGTGGTCATAGATTAGCCACGGTCCTTCCATTAGAGCTTTGAACATGTCTTCTTCATCAGAGAAGGTGACTAAGAAATACTCATTGCCCAGGTCTATGATCTTAATAACCCCTCTTCTCACCCACATTTGTTTCAGTCTATTTTCTAAAGCTTTAAACCCAATCCTCCTCCCTAGCAAATTCACTATAACACCATTCCTCCAAGGTTTGCTGATTCTATTTTCCTCCTTCTTAGACAATATGAAAGTGGGGCAATCATATTTTCCAAACTTCCCTTCCACCACTATTATCCCATTCCCTTCTTCCCCCTCCAAGTCTTCCTCGGATTATGCTTCACCATCTTATCATCACTCCCTCATTCAATACCTTTCCCTTTATTTCTACCTCTCTTCCCTCCTAGCACCGAATCCAGATAAGACCTCTTACCCCCTTCCTCATAAAGATCTGCATAGCTTAGTGGTGTAGAAGAGTCATTGGAGAAACACTTCTCACCTCCTTTAACCTTTGTAGCACTTCTGTTAACCAAATTCACTTCCTCTTCAGACAGAGGTTCACCTTCTCTCTCTAGCACGTTCTCTCTCTTTTTTTTTTTTTTTAAAAAGCCTTCATCCTTTGTTTTTTTTCCTATTGCATTATTTGGAGTTGTTCAAAGCGGATTAAATAACACCGCGTATTATGTGGTTAAAATCCATGCCCGGATATATAAACAACTGTAGTTATTATAATTATAATAAGAATTTTATTCCATATTTCGCTATCGCATTTTCAACTTGAAAGTTACCACATTTTCTTTATTATTAATAAAATCTACGTCAAGTTTTTAATTAGATTTCTTTTTCGTCATATTCAGTGCATTGGATTAGGTTCTTAATCTGAATAATAGTTTCTTCTTTAACATTAAAAAACTCTTATTCTATACCTTTTATTTCACGTCATATTAGCTATAATATTAAATATATTATTAAAATAAAATAAGAATAACCATACAATTTAGATAATACTTATTAAATAGTATAAAATAAAAAATTATCTTCTCTTAAATCCTACTCCCTCCGATCAACAATATAAACAAAAATTTTCAAATATTTTGGTTCAAAATAAAAACAAATTTTAATGAAGTTATGCTCAAAATACCCCTCATCTAATATAAATTTTATTTTTCAGTGGCTCCTTTTATTCTCAACAATACAAGTTTAATAAATAAGATGAAGAATAATTTAGATAACAAATTTAATTTTTTATTAATAACGATTCTTTTAAATGAGATTAACTTACTTTAATATATTTGTTTTATTAAATTTTTGCTTATAACAGTGATAGGAGGGAGTAAGAAATTTTCAGCTTAGTTATTATATATAATGCAAAAACTACCATCATAGGAGTTTGCCACTATCACATAAAAATTTCAATAATTTCTCAAATAATAATAATAACGTTATTATGTTTTTTTTTTGGACCGAAATAACGTTATTATGTTTGACTAAAGCTTCTTAATATCAATTGTACATTCATATTATCATGTTAGGATCTTTGATAAAATCAGAACAAAAGTATAAAAATAATTGAGTAATTAGATAACTGATAAAAAAAATTGAGTAATTATATTTTTTTTTTTGAAAAAAAAAACATTTTGCATTGATAAAAACTGCAGAAGCACAGCTGTTACCTGGAAAGCGCCATTGAGGCTTGATAAATAAAAGTGAGAACTCCTTGGAGAAAAGAAAAAAAAAAAACAATTGAGAAAATCCTAATCTCAAAACGTGTGCATAATTATTGAAAATTAGCATTTGACATTTTGTTCTTCGGGTTTTGCTTGCGTGACAAAAAGGGAGTGACCCCTCTTGTTGCTTAGTCTTGTCCTTCATTTCCGGAAGGTATCATTCTTTCTTTCTTCCATTTTCATTTTCAGTTTCAGATCTGCAAAGCCCAATCACCCATTCACGCGCTTCTTTTAGTTTTGTTAGTCTTACATATGTCATAGCACAGTCCAAACAAACACATACACAAACATAAACAACAACACCCCTCAAAGTCAAAGGTTGCAACTTGCTACAACTTCCAGGTTTGAACAACAAAATTACAAAAAGCTCACAACTTTCTGTTCCTCCTCCAATTGGAAGCCAAAGCACAGAGATGGGGTTCCAAGAAAACGGCAATGGGGAATTGGGTTTGTCTGGAATTCCATTGGGAGCAAAGAACAAGTACGAGAGGATGAACTCTGAGTTTCCTGAGGATAACGATGATATTCTGCAACAACAAGAAAATAGGAGGAACACTACCAGGAAATATGTTATAGCCTGTGCTATCTTTGCTTCTCTCAACAATGTCCTTCTCGGCTATGGTATGCTTTCTTTGAAAAAGTCTCTAATTTTGTCATCAGTTCCCTCTTTGATTTTGTCTTTGCAGTTTCTGCATTTTTCATTGACTATGGTATTTAGATTGTTTTGATGATGTTTTGTGATAAACCATTCATCGGTCACCATGCTAGACCAATTTGGTTCTATAACTGATTTATCTTTGTATTCTTAGTCTCTATGAGGGCAGATCTGCCTAACTTTGGGTTAGGCTTGCTATCTGAAAGAAGTCAACTTTGGATTTATAGGGATTTTGTTGTGGAGATCATTTTATAGGATGAATGAATAAAAGTTTACATGATTTATTTTGTGAATTTGCAGATGTAGGTGTCATGAGTGGGGCAGTAATATTTATTAAAGAAGATCTGAAGATATCTGAGTTTCAGGTAGAATTTTTGATTGGTATTCTGAGCATTGTTTCTCTACTGGGTAGCCTAGGTGGTGGAAGAACATCAGATATTATTGGTAGAAAATGGACAATGGCCTTAGCTGCAGTTGTCTTCCAATCGGGTGCACTCACAATGACTCTTGCTCCTTCATATGCAGTACTAATGATTGGAAGATTGCTAGCAGGGATTGGAATAGGGTTTGGAGTTATGATCTCCCCTATATATATTGCTGAGATATCACCAAATGTCACCAGAGGCTTTCTTACTACCTTCCCGGAGATTTTTATAAATGTAGGAATTTTGCTTGGTTATGTTTCAAATTTTGCGTTTGCTGGACTCTCAGCACACATAAGTTGGAGGGTAATGCTTGCTGTGGGAATTTTGCCCTCAGTTTTCATTGGCTTTGCCCTTTTCATTATTCCCGAGTCGCCAAGGTGGTTGGTAATGCAGAATCGAGTTGAAGAAGCAAGAGCGGTGCTGTTGAAAACAACTGAAGTTGAGAAAGAAGTGGAGGAGAGACTTGCAGAAATACAACAGGCTGCTGGATTTGCCAATCCTGATAAGTATGAGGAGAAACCTGTGTGGCGTGAATTGCTATTTCCTTCTCCTGCTCTTCGCCGGATGCTAATTACTGGCCTTGGGATTCAGTGTTTTCAACAGATCTCGGGAATTGATGCCACTGTGTATTACAGCCCTGAAATTCTCCAAGCAGCTGGGATTGAGGATAAATCAAAACTTCTAGGCGCAACTGTTGCTGTAGGGATAGCAAAGACCATTTTTATTTTTGTAGCCCTCATTCTTATTGACAAACTAGGTAGGAAGCCCCTTCTCTTGATAAGCACAATTGGGATGACAGTTTGTTTGTTCAGCATAGGGGCTACTCTTTCTATATTTGGACAAGGGTCTGTTGTGATTGCCTTGTCAATTCTGTTTGTTTGTGGGAATGTAGCTTTCTTTTCAGTTGGACTTGGCCCTGTGTGCTGGGTTTTGACATCTGAAATCTTCCCTTTACGAGTGCGTGCTCAAGCATCTGGACTTGGGGCTGTGGCTAATAGGGTGTGCAGTGGCCTTGTAGCCATGTCGTTCCTGTCTATATCTCGTGCAATCACTGTTGCTGGAACATTCTTTCTGTTTTCTGGTATTTCGGCTCTTGCTATTGTCTTTGTCTACACACTAGTTCCTGAAACCAAAGGGAAGTCATTGGAGCAGATAGAGATAATGTTTCAGAATGAACATGAGAGTCAAGGAAGTGAGGTGGAGCTAGGAGATGTTGAACAACTTGTGCAGAACAAAACTGATTTGACAAATTAATTGAACAGCCCAGGTCTTATATGACCCTGATGGATTTATCCTTCCATGGCAACACATGATTCATTTATGTCTAGGCATCCTACAAGTGCAATTCTAGGGAGGACTATGCTGGGGTGGATGATCTTCTGCAACCAGAGAATTCAGGATCGATGAGTAAAGGATAAAAGAAAACATGAAAACAAATTGAATTCTTATTGTATACACCGACTCTTCCTAGCTGTACTAATTTTATTTTTATTTTTTAATTACATTTTAAGTCAATTATAACATTGTATATTGGAGAAGATTTTTGGGGGAAGATGATGCTGTCACCAACCATATGATCCTTTGAGATGTTGTGAGACAACTTATAGTACCACCATTACTATGTACTCTATGAAGGGATGTAATCAAGACGAAAATTCATTTAATAAAATATTCTTTTCAGCTCTAGCATCTGAACTGTGATCATTTTGAGACATCAAAGCATATATGCTTCAGTTATCTAACATGATTAACAAGCTCCCGTCCTGCTTTGTTCAAATAATTTTTAATGAACAATTAATAGGGCTTCTGTTTGTATGTTCAGTTTGAAAGTTACTGTACAAAATTCAGTCAAAAGATAACCGGAGTTTGTAAATTTCTTTGTAAATCAAGAGATTGAATTTGCAAGCAGAATCTGTTCTAGTATTGCTGCTAACTCCAGAAGTCTATATGGCATTAATGTTAGCACCATGGTTACTGATAGAATGGTGTTAATATCCTAATTTTTTTGGGTTTCCCAGTGTGACTTGAATTTCTGGAGCTTACAGAATACAGAAATGTCAGCAATATTGTACACTAACTAGTACATGTGTACTCGAGGCTATTTACAGGCACAACACATGAAACTTAATTCTATTTTGGAAAGCTCCGGTGATGGACATTAACCCATGATGTCTATACACTGTAAAACCATTATGTCTATATATGTTGGGCTATGATACACCACCCATATTTTACACCATCCATTACATCATTCATGTGGCAAAATTTGGGTCAATCAAATTGTCACGTAGGTTGGTCAAAATTTCAAACTTTCTAGTTGTATTACACTGTAGTCAAACTATATGAATACAATATACTGTAGTATAATATATGTACATTTTGTATTTGCAAATTTAAATCATATTAAAATAATATTTTTTGATTAAAAAAAACTGATTATATTGCAAAATATTATTGAAAACGAACATTATTTTAATTCATATTAAAATATTATTTTGTAATATAATCAATTTTTTTAATAAAAAACATTAGTTTAATATGAGTTAAATTTGCGAATACGAAGAGTACATATATTATACTACAATATATTGTATTCATATATTTGACTACAGTAGAAATATAACTAGAAATTTTGAAATTTTGATCAAACCCACGTGACAATTTGATTGATCCAAAATTTATCACACATAAATATAGTGTAGTGAGTGATGCAAAATATGAATGACGCACCTTAGTCCAACCCATACACTGTAAACCTTTTATGTGCAAATAAACGAATGAAACAAGCCTACAGACCAACAATAGAAAAACCCCAATATAAGAAATGAAGACTATTGAATAGATTGTGGTTGTGGGAATCACATCATTTTGAGGTGTCGACACAGCAATGGGAAATTTGGGAAGTTTTGGTAATTTGTAAAGAGCTTTATTACGTGCTTTAACTTTACATCACTGTATATAATAGATAGACTAAGAATCATACATGTCCAGTGTCCACGTATCCATCTTGTCATAAGTTTTTTCTTGTTATATGCTCAAGTAGAGAAGAAAAATAGTCCCTGAATTTATCTCTCTACTTCAATGATAAGAAAAAAAGACCAATGCTAACGAGAGTGTTGTAAAGCATTTCTTAAGAAATCTAAAAAACTAAAGTTTTATGAAAAGTTATATATTCAATATATTGATAACGAATATATTTAGTTTTTTAATAAATAATTATTTTATTTAGATTTTTTAAACAATGTTCTTAAGATATTTATTAATAAAATCCTAAGAAAAAATAACACATAAAAAGTTTCATATCTAAATCTCCAATGATAAAATTTCAAGAAACTCATTTTAAGATTTTAAGTGAGTCTATGTGAGTTTATGACATCCACTCAATTTTCACTCAAATTGGAGATTATGTTACTATAAGTTCTTTATCTCTTTTTTCAGCATCTCATATTCTCTCTTACGCTTACACTATCAAATGTAAAAAAAAATAATTATTTAAATGTTATGAAACTTTTTTTAAGGTTCCTTATATAAGGAATTAATTTTAAATTTATGGGACCCAAAATCACATGTGGCATATTTTTAATAATATTTTAGTCTTAAGGATCTCTAAGGCCATCTTCAATGGGGATGCTTATGCCAATTTTTCTTAGTAAGCATCATTCTTATTAAGAACCAATCATTAGAGTGATGTTCTTATCAAGCATCTAATTTTGTGAGGTGCTTGTATAAGCACCTAATGCTTAAAAATAAAGTGGGTGATTCTTGTACTTTAAAAGTATATTGGTGGGACCATTTAGTAAAATTGTTGATTAAATGTAATGATGTAGGATGATTTGTGAGACTTATTTAATAAAAAAATTAAAGATGCTGAGTTGGAGAGGTAAGATGCTTAAATTGTAAAAAATAAAAGAGTAAATGCCCAAATTGATCCCTGAAAAATTTTGGGGTCCCACTTTTAGTTCCTGAAAAAATTAAATTAATCATTCAGTCCCTCGAATTTTCAAAGTGGGACACATTAGTCCCGAGATTAGTTCTGACGTCTATTTACTTGCCTATGTTGAAATAACCAAAGTTAACATAAGAAGGGGAGTTGAGTTGTGTTTACCAACTTTTTCGGTTACTTAAAAAGATTTTTGCAGGCACAAAAAGTAGAACTTATATTAGAGAAAATCAGACGAGTGATACATCAAATATTCAGACAGAATACGCAAGCAAACAGAGAAGAGTAAAATAAAGTTTGATATTCACAATATTAACTTCCGAAGTTAAAAGCTTAGACAAAATAATACTTAAGCAAAATAAAGAGATAATGGAAGAGGAATATCACTCAAGAGTTTTATACTGGTTCACCCCAAAATCCACAGGGTTACGTCAAGTTTCTTGACAGCACCAAGTTTCCATTATAACTGAGTAAATTACAGTACAAGTATTATTTGCACACCTAGCCTCTTCAGGCTCAACCTTCAAACAAGTATTCTTTGCACACCTAGCCTCTTCAGGTTCAACACACAAGGAATATAAAGGTTTTGTGTAATTAATACAAATTGAAAGTCTTTCAGATCACACTCAAGGAGTGGAATAAATATGAAGTGTCAAATACTGCGAATTAATATCAAATGATTTAAGGTGTATTCAATGAAAGGATGAAGAGGTTAATGAGAAGAGTAAATGCTTATGCACAATGTTCTTAATGATATTCAACTTCTTTTTTTCATCTTCATTGTTTGATCTATTTAAAGGCTTCAATCAAGAGATCCGTTTAGACACAGCTTCAGAAAATATGTTCTTTTGATTTGAGCTTCTAAGATACCATTAATGCCAAATAGTTGTTCTGTATAAACATTAAATGTTTGGGAACGTTTAGCTTTGAAAAGGTTGTCTAAGAGTACATTTTAATCTGAATCAGCTGTTATATTAGAGTATGCACCAGCAGACTTCTTGTACTTGCAGCAGAGAGCTTTCCTATTTTAGTGCAACAATCAGTTCACTTTCCAGAAAGCACTTTTACTTTATACTAAAACAGCTAAAAAGTTACTGCTGTGGTACGAAGATTGCGTGTTTATTCCTTAAAACCTTGAAATAAACATTCTTTATTCTTTATCCTTTGAGCTATGGTCCAGAGGTCTTCGAAATCCTTAAGGAAGGCATTTAATATGAATAAGATGACTTGGACTTCATTTCTGACAAACTGACATTATACCAGAGTTGGAAAATCAGACGGGTGAGAAGTAATCAGAAATCAGACGAGTGCTCAAGCAGTCCAAAAACTAGACGGGTGATCATACAGTCCAAAACTAGACGGGTGATCATGCAGTCCAAAACTAGCCGGGTGATCATGTAGTCCAAAACTAGACGGGTGATCTTGTAGTCCAAAACTAGACGGGTGCTAGCGTATCTCAAAAGTCAGACGGGTGATCAACCAAGTCTGTTTCAGACAGATGCTTCTTGCCATGTCATTAACTAAACTCAGATCTTGATAGCGCGTTGACTTGGTCTTTGACTAAAAAGCAGACGAGTGGTTTTCAGACGGGTCTTATAAACCGAGCTTTACTAAAAAGCAGACGAGTCAAAAAGTAGACGAGTGACCTTAAATCTGGTTTATCTGCACACTTATCAGATTTGTCAGTAATTTCATAAGGTTCAATATTACCATACTTAATCTATTTGGAATCATCAAAACTTAGAGAATTTACACATTGAATGTGTTTCGGACTTATGAGGTCTCAACATTTTCCCCCTTTTTGATGATGACAAATAATTTTTCTGATTTTATTGAACAAAAACAAGCAATAAGAGACATTTCAGAAGATATAATTTTTAATGCTCCCCCTTAGTTTATGCATCAGATAAACAAATATTTAGAGCAAAAAACAGGGTATCATAGCAGATAAATATTTTTAAACTAATTGTATCAGAGAAATCATAACTTTTAGAACAGAAAAACACAAAGTCAAAATAATTTTCTTATTTTTTTATTATATTTCCTCCCCCTTTTGGCATCAATCAAAAAGTAAGTAAAACAGATATATTAAGACAGATAGCCAAAAGCAATACCAAAAACAATTCATTTCAAATAATCAGAGTCAGAAGTGTTACAAGTGATAGACATCACTGACTAGTACATTGCATGACTCAAGAGGAAATAAAAAAGACTAAGTCCTAAGATCTAAGAACTTGGGCCTCCTTGGCTTTTGAAGAAAGCCTTCCATCATCTTCTGTATTGCTTGCTGCTGAGCTAACATCTGAGCTTGAAATGCAGCTTGCTGAGCAATTGCTTCATCCTGTCTTTGAATGACAGTCTGCAAACTTGAAGACATTTCATCTAGCCTCTGATGGGCAGCAGGATCATAAGCAACTACAGCAGTAGAATCTGTTGTAGCCATGGCAGTTGCAGATGCGGATGAAGGAGGTGGATTAGGAGGAGGAGTAGGAGGTAACTCTTCAATAATAATGTGGTTCTCAGGCTGAGGGTCTGACAAAACATTGATTGTGAAAATGGAAGGTGAAAAAGGATGGAGAACATGGGCTTGGCTACCTCTGGTTGGAATGGTTTCTTCTCTTCTTAAGACACTCCAGAGCTAGAGCCACATCTCCAGTAGATGTATTTGACTTTCAGAAACTTGTGATGGGTCTCTGTAGTGAACAGCCTCAGTCTGGATTTGCATTTGTTGTCATTAAGCTTGATCAAACAAAATTGTTGATCTCCAGGCAAGTCAATGACCTTTTGCTTTCCTTTCAAGGTCATGGAGTCAGGCATTACTTTGAGCTCAGTAGAGGGTCTCATGAAGATGTGAGGATTTAAGAACCATTTGTTTACTGGTTTTTGTTTTCTGGCAAGCTTAACAAGCTGTCTTTCAGCTTCAAGTGAAGCAATGACATCCAAGTCTTTGCTTCTTAGAAAATTTGAGCAAGACTCATCTGTGACAGAGAAGGGAGTGGTTCTAGAAGATAGGTGATATGGAGTAAGAGAGGCTATAGGCAAAGGGTTGTGTCTGGTTTCAGAGAATAAATATGGAAAGATTATTCTCAGAGGGACTTGGTTCTGGTTTTTGATGTAATCAGGGGTTTGTGTTTTGGGTGAAGATGGAGGAGTGTGATTGTCAAAAATAATCAAAGTCATTGACATCCTTAATGAGAAGAATGTCAGAATGATGAGATGTTTGTGGTGTGGAAGTATCAGACGTGTGAGTTTCTGATATGGAAGGATTGGGTTCAGAAGGGTGATGGATGAGTGATGTGTGTGAAGGAGTTGGAATTTTTGGTGAAGAAGGTGGAGTAGGGGTGTTTTATTGTGGTTGAGGTGATGGTGTTCTTTGTAGTGGTGGTGTTGGTGCTCTTTGTGGAGACAATGGTAATGGTGATGATGGTTGTGGAATGGAGGTTGTTGTGACTGTTGGTTGAGGTTGAAAGGAGGATTCTCTTTGAGGTGAGGGTGATGGTGATGGAGTAGAAGGTAATACCAATTTCCTTCTTGTCACAGTGGTCCTTTTTTTTTTTAGGGATCACCGTCTCTTCTGGTTGAGACTCCTCCTCAGCTTGAACTACTCTCTTCCTCTTGAAGACTTTTGTTATACTAGGTGCAGTAGGAGCAGAAGCAGCAACTTGCTCAGAAGATTCAGCAACAGGCTCAACAACCCGAGAGATATCAGCAACATCTTGAAACATAGAAGTTTCAGCAGTTGAGAGAGTAACTTTCCACTTCTTTCTTTGAAGTTGAGACCTTTCTTCTTCAACAGGTTCCTGAAAAAGTTCAACCTTAACTACTGGAATGCTCAGTCTTTCACTAGCAGGTGCAGTAGAGGAAGATGCTTCAACAGTTGAAGGTTCTGCAATTGGTTGAAGTTGAATTTTCATCAAAGACAGGGTCTTTGAAGTTATCTCTGTGCAGAGATCAGCATAAAAAGCTTGTGACATGTTGTTCAAAGAGTTGGCTCTGAAGATTCTTGTCAGAAGCATGCCATGGGGATATCCACCATTGCACTTCCCTTTAACAGTTTTCAGCATGTGTCCAAAAATTAAATATATGATATCTATCTTGATTCTTTGGACTAAGTGGTAGATAGCAAATTTTTCTATCTTACTCACATGATCCCTAGAACCAGTTTTAGGTATCACACAGTTAATTAGAAGAACATGAAGAAATCTTGCCTTTGGAGTTAGGAACTTTGAATCAAAGTCGTTTGGCTTGGGAACTCCATACAGTACAAGGTTCACAGCTGCCTCGCCACCTTGATTCTTCACCCAGCTTTTGTCGTAGGCCGCTCCTTCTCTAAGGCACTTAGTCACTTCAGCGAGTGACTCATGGGTGATGAAGACATGATCTTCATCAACATCACCAGAGATCATGAAGGTTGTGTCGTCCTTGGTGACTTTAGAGTTTTTCCATAAGTCCCTAACCAAGGAAGGATAGAAATCTTCCATAATCTGGAAGAATGGTAGCCACCAAGCATGCGCGATTTCTGGCTTGACATCTAGTCCTTTGTTCTTCAACTCAGAGAAGTTAGGGATCCTTCCAGGATGCACCTTCTTTAGTTCTGTTAAAGAAAGTCTAGATCTTTCGGCAACATCTTCAAGAAAACTTTTGGGTGCCATTGTTTCAGAGGAGAAGATTTTTAGGGTTTGGAAAGGAGGGTTTTGAAGAGATGAAGACGAAGAGAGTTCAGAGAGATATTGTGAGCAAGAGACTTTGAGTGGGTAGTTTTGAAATGACACAAATTCCTTTTGTTAAAACACTTGAGTGTTTTTTGCGTTGGGAATGAGGAGAAAGAGATTATTGCTATAAACAGCAATAAATTTTGAAAATACAGTTGTAAATTAAATGAAACGTTTTTTAGAAAAGGAGGGAAAAGAAATGCAATGTACACGTGTCTTAGTCAGGGTTTAGCACTGAGTGCTTTTAGCCATGTCATCAGACGCTTAGCTTAAAATAGACGAGTCAAACAGATATAAAACATAGACAAGTAAAATTTTCAGATATATCAGCAAGCACTCATTCAGACACATTATGCATATTAAGATTCCTTCTGATAAAAACAAATCTATCTTCACTTAAGGGTTTTGTAAAGATATCTACCCACTGATATTCAGTGGTTACAAACTTAATTTCAAAAACACCCTTTTGAACATAATCTCTAATAAAATGATGCTTAATTTCTATATGTTTTGCTCTAAAATGTTGTATGGGATTCTTAGACAGATTAATAGCACTAGTATTATCACACCAAATAGTTATATTATGCTCAAACATTGAATAATCTTCAAGCTGATATTTTACCCAAAGCAGTTGTTAACAACAACTGCCTGCAAATATATACTCAGCTTCAACAGTTGATAGAGCAATGATACTTTGCCTTTTGCTTGACCATGAGATCATATTTGCTCCAATGAAGTGACATCCTCTACTTGTGCTTTTTCTATCAATTCTATCTCCAGCAAAATCAGCATCACAAAATCCAGCTAACCTGAAATCTACAGTTTTCTTATATAATAGACCAAGGTTAGTGGTTCCAATCAAAAATCTGAAAATTCTTTTAACAGCCTTATGGTGAGATTCTTTAGGGTCTGATTGAAATCTAGCACAAAGACAAATATTGAATTGAATATCAGGTCTGCTAGCAGTTAAATATAGAAGAGATCCAATCATACCCTGGTAGACAGTTTGGTCTACCTTTTTACCTTCCTCATCCTTGTTTAGAACAATTGATGAATGCATATGAGTACTCATAGGCTTTGAATTTTCCATTTTGTACTTTTTCAGAAGTTCCTTGGTGTACTTCTGTTGATGAATATATATTCTATCACTTGTCTGTTTTATTTGAAGATCAAGGAAGAACTTCAGCTCTCCCATCATGCTCATTTCAAATTCATTATGCATCAACTTAGAGAACTCTATGCAGAGCTTTTCATTAGTAGCACCAAATATAATATCATCAACATAAATCTGTACTACCATGAAGTCTTTCTTTGAGCATTTCTTAAAAAGTGTAGTGTCTACTTTTCCTCTAATGAAATTATTTTCCATTAGATATGTGCTTAGCCTATCATACCAAGCTCTTGGAGCTTGTTTGAGTCCATATAAAGCTTCAGGAGGTTGCTTCACATACATTTCTCCCTCAATTATTCCATTTAGGAATGCACTTTTAACATCCATTTGATAAAGAGTTATATCATGTTGAGCAGCATATGACATAAGAATTCTAATTGCTTCTAATCTAGCTACAGGTTCAAAAGTTTCAGTAAAATCAATACCTTCTTGTTGATTATAACCTTGAGCAACTAATCTTGCTTTATTTCTTACTACTTTTCCATCTTCATCCAATTTGTTTCTAAATACCCATCTGGTTCCAATAACATATTTCTCCTTGGGTTTAGAAACTAGAGTCCAGGCATCATTTCTCTTGAACTGATTTAGTTTTTCTTGCATGGCTAGAATCCAACTTTTATCTTGCAAGGCTTCTTCAATCTTTTTGGGTTCCAAATATGATATGAAGGCCATGTTGTTGTTTTCATTGAAAGCAGATCTGGTCTAACTCCTTGAGATGGACTTCCAATAATAAGATCTTCTGGATGATAGGTCTTGAATTTCCAATCTTTCTTTAAATTCTGAGTTTCAGACGCATCATCTTTTGTCTGAATTTCAGACACTTCTACTTTTGGCTTGTCTGAAGATTCTTCCACTACAGGATTAAGATCAATACCACAACATCCTCTTGTAGATCTGATAGTTCCCTACCAGTCTTCAAACCATCATTCGACTTTACATGAATTGATTCTTCTACAACAAAAGTTCTAGAGTTAAAGATTCTAAAAGCTTTAGACATTTCAGAATATCCAATGAATATGCCTTTATCTACTTTTGAGTCAAATTTATCAAGATGATATTTTGTATTAAGAATATAAAATTCACATCCAAATGCATGAAAATATGATATGTTGGGTTTTATACCTTTCCACAATTCATAAGGAGTCTTATTTAGGATAGGTCTAATAAGTATTCTGTTTTGCACATAACAAGCAGTGTTAATGGCTTCTGCCCAGAAGTACTTAGGAAGATTATTTTCATTTAGCATTGTTCTTCCCATCTCCTGAAGAGATCTGTTCTTTCTCCTTTCTCTCAACCACTCCATTTTGCTGTGGAGTTCTAGGTGCAGAGAAATTGTGAGAAATACCATTTTCCTCACAGAACAGTTTGAACTGCTCATTTTCAAATTCTCCTCCATGATCACTTCTAATAGCATAAATACAGAAACCTTGCTCATTTTGTACTCTCTTACTAAATACTGTAAAGACCTTATAAGACTCATCCTTGTGGGTTAATAAGAGTACCCATGTAACTTAGAATAGTCATCAACTATGACAAAACCATATTTCTTTCCACCTAGGCTAGCTACACTGACTGGTCCAAACAGATCCATGTGTAACAGTTGCAAAGGTCTAGAGGAAGTGACTTCTTTCTTAGATTTGAAACTTGATTTTACTTGTTTACCTCTCTGACATGCATCACACAGAATATCTTTCTTAAAGGAAATATCAGGCAATCCTCTCACAAGGTTATGCTTTTTCAATTTAGAAATTTGTTTCATACTAACATGTCCTAGTTTTTTATGCCATAGCCACTTTTCATCCTCTTTAGACATAAATCATGTTACACTTTGATCTGAAAGTTCAAACAGGTCAATCTTATACAGATTGTTTTTCCTTTTAGCAGAAAAGAGGGTCTCTCCACTATTGTCATTGACTATGCATGCATCTTTAGAAAAAGATACAGAAAATCCACTATCACACAATTGACTTATGCTAAGCAGATTATGTTTCAGCCCTTTCACATATAAAATATCACAGATAATGGGCAAGGGAGGTTTACCACCAATTTTACCCACACCAACAACTTTTCCTTTTTGATTGCCACCAAAAGTCACATGTCCACCTTTCTTAGGTTGGAGGTCTAGGAACGTAGACCTTTCTCCTATCACGTGTCGCAAGCATCCATTGTCCAGGTACCATGACAGGTGTTTCTTTTGTCCTGTTAAGTAGGTATGCAACAGAAATGATCATGAACTTAGGTACCCACACTTTCTTAGGTCCTTTTCTGTTAGTATAAGGAGTCTGTGAAGACTTCTTTCTCTTTTCGTGGATACACTTAGACGTGATATGTCCAGTTTTTCCACAGTATGTGCATATAGGTTTATTTGATACAGATTTGACAATTATTTTTGAGAACTTTGTTGATCCTTTATGATGTTCTTGACTGGAATATCATATTCCTTCTTTGTTAAGGGAGAGCCTCTGACTTCCCAAAAGTTTAGTCAGATTATCTCTACCATTAACAAATATGGCAAGACCTAAGGTGAGCTCTTCTACTTTCTGTTGAAGTTTACTAATTTCTTCAGAATGTAGAGTTTCAACTGAGATCTCAGCTTTAGACTTTTCAGTCTTAAGCATACTATTTTCTTCAGCTAACTTTTCACACTCTTGAGATTTATGTGTATACTCATTTGAGAGTTTAACATACTGTCTCTTGAGGGATTTGGAAGCTTTAGACATATAGTTGGATTCTTCCAATAGTTCATCATAGGCGTCATTCAATTTCTTAAGTTCAGAATGTACCTCAGTGTCTGATTCAGAGTCAGTATCTGCCATAAGACAGAGATTTGCTTCAAGATCCTCTCCTTCACTTTCAGTGGAGCTTTCATCAAGATCTTCCCAGGTGACCATCATTCCTTTCTTCTTTTTGTTGAAGAACTTCTTGGGTTTGATGTGACCAGGCTTCTTACATTCATAACACACAATGGCGTTCTTGTCATGAGATCCACCATATTTGTTTTTCTCTTTGTTGAAGCGTCTGAAAGGTTTGTCCTTTCTGAAGTTTCTTTTCTTCCAAAGCTTTTTCCTTTTTCTAGTAAAAAGAGAGAATTCATCATCTAAATCATCTTCATTTGATTCCTCAGATTCGCCTGAAGATTCATTAGCTTTGAGAGCTTTTGATGAGGTTCCTCTAGATGATTTCTTGACAGCTTTGAGGGCAATGTATTTGTTTTTCTTTCCATTGTTTTCTTCAATCAGCTTTTGTTCATGGATTTGGAGAGTGTCAAGAAGCTCATCTAGCTTTATTATTGTTAAGTCTTTGGCCTGAGATACAGCAGTCACAAGTGGTCTCCATTGCTTTGGAAGACTTGTGAGAATATTTTGAATATGCTCCTCAGTCTTGTAAACTTTTCCCAGTGATTTCATTCCATTGGTTATGGTTTGAAATCTTCCATACATTTGGCCAATAGTTTCTCCTTCCTCCATTTTAAATAGCTCATACTTTCTGACCAACATGTTGACTTTGGTCTCTTTGACTTTGCTGGTTCCTTCATGAGCAACCACTAGTGAATCCCACATTTCTTTTGCAGATTCACAAGCACACACTTTGTCAAATTCTTCTCTTCTCAAGGCGCACATGATTGCATATCTAGCCTTGGCATTTGACTGCCACTTTGTCTTTTGCTCAGAGGTCATGTTAGTGTTGACGAATCTGGGCAAGTATACCCAGTCGTGCAAGTAATACGATGGTGAGACCGGTTTATCGTATCCACGGGGATTGGATGTCAACTACCAATTCACAAGTTCAACAACTATCTAGACTAAACTATAAATCACGAGAAATTAAAACAGAAAAATAAAGCAACAAAAGCAATAAAATGTTTTTGGTCTTTTTGGGGACTTTTTACAAACACTTGGAGTGCAGAAAGGATATGTTGGGACTAGACTTCACCAAACCTCTTTCTCATGCAATACCAGGACTAGATACCTCCCATTCATGCTTCAGATATTAAAATCAATCCACTAAACTACTCAAGCCCCGATCTCTCGGATGACAAGAGCCTAATTCCCCTAATAGACCCTAATCTCTTAGGTGGCCTAGATTAATGAAATTGCATTAGGATTAGGGATTACGCGATTACTAGTAAACCAAACTCCATCTCTAGATGTAAGGGTTACTAGGTGATTAATTTCAATTCCGGTTCTGATACGAACGTCTCCATTACATACCAAAACACTAATCGAGTCATGGGGGTGCTAGCCACAACAAGCATTAAGCACAGAAATTTAATCACTAATATGAAGACATGAACACAGAATAATCAGTCAAGATAAATACATAATAATCAGTTTGGTTACATCTAATCCCAACAACAGGGATTTAACTACTCATAAAAAGAGAATACAGAGAGAAGGAGAGAAGGGATGAAGCAAACTCCATAGGAGGATCCTCCAATCTTCTTCCAGTCCCAGAGCAAGGAAAACATCCCCTTCAGGGCTTGAACCCTCTTCCAGCCGCAGCCTCCAAGTCTGCCTCTCCAAGCCTTCTTTCAATTCTGCCCTAAAACAGCAACTTATACCAATCAGTTCTGCGCTCACTCGCGGGGCGAATGTCCTCTCGCGAGGCGAATGTTAAAAATCTGCTGTTTCAGAAATGGATTTCTCGCGAGGCGAGAGTGGCTTCGCGACGCGAACCAGGGAAATGCTTCTCCAATATGCCCGTGAGGAGCATCAGGGCCTGGGCGTGATGGCTTCTGGTTTCCAGACTCGCGAGGCGAGACAAGGTTCGCGAGGCGAACCAGAAAGGCTTGCATTTTCTGGCACAGTCAGCTTTCAGGGTCGCGAGGCGAATCCAGTCTCGGGGGGCGAATCTCCAGAATTCTGCTTGGCTCAATTTCTTCTCTTTTCAAGATCTAAATTCTTCCAAGCTTTATTATGGCCAAATCTGCACAGTTTTCCTCAATTTCTGCAAAACAACACACAAAAACCACCTTCACCCGTTCCAAGGGAAAATCTAATAAAAATCAAACTAAGAATGCCTAATCTATATGAAAAATGCATGCAAAAGTATACAGAAAATATGATGTAAAATCACACTATCAGTTAGCTTTAGGAACTTCAACTCCATTGTCATCTTTAGAGACAAAGGGGCCTTCTTCAATGAGATCCCAAAGATCAGAGTTAGTGGACTATAACAACCACTTCATCTTTTCTTTCCAGTACATGTAGTCCTCTCCATTGAAGTAAGGAGGTCTCGACATTGAGGATCCTTCTCCAGAATGGTACATGCTTGTGCTAGCTTCTCTTTCCATCTCCAAGATCTTTTCCTCTAAACTGTTCAGTACTCAACCCAGAGACTGAGCTCTGATGCCAACTGAAATAACCAAAGTTAACGCAAGAATGGGGGTTGAATCGTACCCTAGGAATTGAATCATATGCGTATCAACTTTGGGTTGTCCAAGACCAGATGTTGTTCACATGGCTTCTCGGCTCAATTTCGCCATCGATTCTTCCCCGATTCATTGGTTGTAAGCAGTCGTGGCAGGTTTGGGATAAAATCCACAAACACTTTCAAGCACATCTTCGCACAAAGGTGCGCCAATTTCGTTCCGAGCTAAAGAACACCAAGAAAGGTACTCGAACGATTGAAGTACCTACTGAGAATTCGTGCCCTAATTGAATCGTTGCAGGCAATCGGTGATCCCGTTACGGATCAGGATCACATCGACACGATCCTCGAAGGTCTTCCAGAGGAGTACAATACCCTCGTTATGATGATTTACGCCAGGAGTGATCCTCCATAAGCTGATGATATCGAGGCTCTCTTGCTTATGCAAGATGGATAATTTGAGAAATTTCGGCAGGAATTACCCTCTCCTTCAGTTATGGCAAATGTTGCACAGTCACAAATGTGCAAGATTTGTCCTCGGGTGCTGATTTCGGTCAGAACTCCGCTAGTTTTCAAGGCAGCTATCGTGGACGTGGTGGCCAGAATCGAGGCCGTGGCAGTCGAGGCTCAAGGCCTACTTGTCAGTTGTGTGAGCGATACGGTCATGATGCCTATCATTGTTGGTATCGCTTTGACCAAAACTTTGTGCCTTCTCAGAGACCTCCACAGTCCCAACCATCTCAGGCTCAGTTTCAGAATTCTCAAAATTCCTTCAATGGCCAGGGTTCATTTCAAGCTCCTCCTCAAAGACAGTCCTGGTTTCAGCAGCAGCCAAGTGCACATCTTGTTATGCAACAACCACAATTTGTCCCTAATACTCAGGAACCGTTGCAAACGACCTTTGAGCCACAAACTTGGTTTCCAGACTCAGGGGACTCACACCACATTACCGCTGATCCCAACAACTTGACTCAAAGCAATCCTTTTGGAGGAAATCAACAAGTCCTCATGGGAAATGGTCAAGGTTTATCTATATACTCCATAGGTTCTTCTAAGTTTTCATCCCCATCCCAACCTCAAATTGTCTTTTCTCTAAGGAATCTACTTCTTGTTCCTAACATTACAAAAAATCTGGTTTCTGTTTCTAAGTTTGCCAGTGATAATAATGTCTATTTCGAGTTTCACCCATTTTCTTGCTATGTCAAATCACAAGGCTCTAATTGTGTTCTCCTTGAAGGTTCTCTTGGTGGAGATGGCTTCTACAGCTTCTCCAACATCAACATTCTCAAAGAGCCTTCATCCTCCCGTTTTCAACATGCTTTAGGTTCTTTTGCTCCTAGTGAGCATCTAGATAAGTCTTCCTCTGATGTAACTAGTACTTTCAATACTTGGCATCAACGCTTAGGTCATGCCAATAGTCTTGCTATAAAAACTATACTGAACATCTGTAAAATTCCATCATTGAATAAAACATCATTTGATTTTTGTAATGCTTGTTATCTTGGTAAATCACATCGTTTGCATGCACCACCTTCACTCACTATTCACCCCATACCTTTTGAACTAATTCACTGTGATCTTTGGGGACCTTCCCTATTTCCATCATATGGAGGCTACACCTATTACATCTCCTTTGTAGATGCACATTCAAGATTTACATGGATTTATTTCCTCAAAAACAAATTCGATGCCTTAACTGCCTTCAAACAATTCTCCACTTTGGTTACAACTCAATTTTCTGCCTCCATCAAGGCAGTACAATATGATTGGGGTGGTGAATTTCGCCCCGTTACCAAATTCCCGACATATTTAGGCATCCTTCACCGCCTGACTTGCCCCCACACTTCCCATCAAAATGGGACAATTGAAAGGAAACATAGACAAATAGTGGAAATGGGTCTCACCTTGCTGTCTCATGCCTCTATCCCATTAAAATTTTGGGATCATAGCTTTATACAAGCTGCCCACCTCATTAACAGGCTGCCCACAACAGCCCTGTCTTCCTTCTCCTCACCCTTTCATGCCCTAAAGATATTTGGGTGTGCATGCTTTCCTTTTCTAAGACCCTACAACAAGAACAAGCTACAATTTCGGTCCTGAGTGTGTTTATCTGGGGTTATCTCCTCAGCACAAAGGACACAAATGTCTTGATGCGAATGGTCGCATCTACATTTCCAAAGATGTTTTATCCAATGAAACTTCCTTTCCCTATCCTCATTTGTTTCCTACTTCGCCTTCCTCTCCATCTTCCTCTTCCTCTACCTTCCCTTCTTCAATTCCCATTCCCTCTTATCCACCCCTTGATGCTATGCCCTTAACTCAGTATCATTCAATTCCTCCCTCACCACCACATGACAGTCCTCTTTCTTCACCTGACCAGCATATTGTCAACCCCTCCCCATCCTCTCCTTCCACTTCTGAATCATCCTCTTCATCCTCTAGAGTTGTTTCACCTTCTGTTCAACCCTTACAAACTGCTCTTGTTTCTTCTAGCTCCCTAACCCCTAGTTTGTCCATCTCATCATCTCAGTCCAGTCCTTCAGTTCCTACCCCTGCACCTACTCCTTCTGTTAATGATCATCCCATGTTGACTCGGTCCAAAACTGGACATCTTCCACCTAGAATCTTTTTGAGTCATGTTGAACCACGGACTGTCAAAGAAGCCTTGACCAGTCCCCCCTGGTTGGTCGCTATGAAAGATGAGTATATGGCCTTACTAAGAAACAACACTTGGTCCCTTGTTCCCCAACCCTCCAATAGGCAATAAATTGGGTGTATATGGGTCTTTAGGGTCAAGGAAAACCCTGATGGTTCTATCAACAAGTATAAGGCAAGGTTGGTAGCCAAAGGCTTTCACCAACAACATGGCTTTGATTTCCAAGAGACCTTTTCCCCCATTGTCAAACCAGTGACCATCCGCTGATCCTGTCATTGGCAATAACTCAAAAATGGGCCATTAAACAAATAGATGTGAATAATGCATTCCTTAATGGAGTACTTAGTGAGGAGGTGTATATGGTACAACCCCCGGGCTTTGAAAACAATGACAAATCTCTAGTGTGCAAGCTGCACAAGGCACTCTATGGCCTTAAACAAGCTCCTAGAGCTTGGTATGAACGCCTCACCGTGGCTCTACTTCAATTTGGGTTTACAACTAGAAAATGTGACCCATCCCTCTTTGTCTACTCTAAGGGTTCTAATTCCATCTATGTCCTAGTTTATGTGGATGATATTATCATCACTGGGCCATCTTATGTCATGATCCAAGACCTAATTCAAAAATTGAATTCCCAATTTGCTCTAAAGGAGCTTGGCAATCTAGATTACTTCCTCGGTATAGAGGTAAAACACCTCTCTGATAGCTCACTTCTACTCAATCAAACAAAATACATTCGTGATCTTTTGGCCAAGGCACACATGACTGATGCAAAAGGGATATCCTCTCCTATGATAAGTAGCACCAAACTCACTAAAACTGGGACATACACTGTTTCAGACCCTCACATGTACAGATCTATAGTGGGAGCCCTCCAATATGCTATCTTGACTCGACCAGATATAGCATTCAGTGTAAATAAGGTTTGCCAGTTCATGGCAAACCCTCTGGACTCTCATTGGCAGGCTTTCAAGCATATTCTCAGATATCTGAAAGGTTCTATCCATCATGGTTTGCTGATAAGCCTCTGGCTTATCTAGTTTTATAACTAGATGGACTGTGGTTTTTGTGCAAATTATTCGAGTTCAATCTCGTTTTCGCCCAAATTTGGCCTTGTTTTGTTCCTAAGTAGACTTTTACTCGTTCTAGGCATTTTTAGTAGTTTTTAGTCTATTTTGAATAGAATTACGCTTTTTGTGTCTTTTTATTTTTTCAGGTTAGAAGTGAAGCTCCAGGATTCAAGGAAAGTCAAGAAATAGTGGAAATTGCCATTCTGGAGATGCTCGCCCCGCGAGAGTTTGAAGACCCTGGAAGACAGAGACCATCACGGCCTAGCCGTGACCTAAAACCCACACAAGTCAGAGACTGTCACGGCGTAGCCGTGATTCACATCACGGGCTGTGAAAAGAAGGCTCGCGTCGCGAGACACCCTTCGCGTCGCGAGGGTCTGGATTCCACAAACGTGCCAGAAACAGAAGCCGTCACGGCCTAGCCGTGATGACCATCACGGCAGTGACGCGTGGCCTCCCTATAAATAAGGCAGCGCAGAACAGATCCGGAGGACTTCTGGGAGGAGAACAGATTGTAGATCTTTTAGAATCCTTATTCTGGAGCTGCGTCTCCCTTCTTCTTTTTCTTATTTTGCTATGGAGGTTATGTCCGATTGTTTGTCAATGAGCATGAGGAACTAATCCCCTCGTCTGAGGGAACAATGAAGCCACCCATGGCAGTGTAGATTCGATGTGATGTATGTCTTTCTTCCTTTTTCTCAATAAATGTTTTCCAATTCTGATTTGATTGTGTTGATCATTTGCGCGCGTGATTGACTTGTTAACGTTGATGAGGCTTAGTCAGCAATTCACGTTTAGAACTTGAATTGGGATCACTAATTGAATATTGCACGAGAGTGAGTAGGAGATTAGTGCAACCTTATAGGGAACAAGAATTAACAGAATTCGAGATTAGGATTATGAGACCTAGTAAGTAATTAATCCAATCATCGAATACGTCCTATTGAGCACGACAATGGATATAGGAGAATTTGGGGGTCCCGGTTGACATTGTAATTGAACTTAGGGAGGAATTCATCATCACTTGGGTATGCATATTGGGTAGGTGGATTTGTGACCTTGGACATTTTAATTTCAGATTTCTAATTAATTATTTTATTAGATTTGTTAATTTGAATTCTATCCTAGTTCTCTCTCTCAACCATCTTCTGTCGCTTGACCAAACGTATCGGATTTCCCGTGGATTAGTTGAATTGGTAGCCCAATCCCTGAGTTCGACCTCGGTAATTACTTACCATGTTTATTTTATTACTTGCGACGACCCGATACACTTGCCGGTGACTCAACAAGTTTTTGGCGCCGTTGCCGGGGATTGGCACAACCAATTTTTCTAATTTTAGGGAGGTTTGATTATTTGGTTAAGTTTTTATTTTTATTTTTATTTTTATTTTCTATTATTATTCTCTGTTTCTTTGATCCCACTTGGTCTTGGCCCTGTTTTGTTATGCGAGGTACCCTTTCAAGGTGGATTGCAAATCATGGAGACTATTTATTTTCCAGCCTTGGACGGTGTTACAAAATATCACTTCGGGCCTAATATAACCCTGGGAGATCACTGGCGCTGGGGACGTAATTTCCCTCATGCACAAGCTTATAGTGTAATCATGAAGCATGAGGAGGAATGGGAATGGAACGAGCAAACACCTTTAAAAGTTGCTCTAGAACAGTATTCCCAAGAACTATCCACCTCTGAGGCCAAGGCAAGAGCCAATTATGACAGTATCGAAACTGTGAAGCAGAACTTCAAAACGCAAGTGGAGGAGATTTGCAAACAGTTAGTACAAGAGTCAGATGAGGCACAATTCGAGAAAAATCTGGTTTGGGGGATAGTTCAAAATGAAGAAAAAGTGGTAGTGGACTCCACGATGCCTGCTGAGCAACCTGATGTTGATGCGTTAAATAAATATGTTGGCTTGCATGCTTGTGTAGGCACTGGTAAGTTAGACCCTCCCACTTGTCTGGCACACTTCCTCGTGAAGACACCATTTGACCCGAGAGGAAGTGTGTCCATAATTACGGAGGTCAAAGAAGTTTTCACACTCAGGCCAGGTGGAATAGTGAATAGAGTCGTATTGCTGCTGCAAGGGCCACTTCACAAACCATGGGATCCAGGTGGAGGATCTCACATGATGAGCGTCTCTTGGCCCTTGTTCCACAAGCTATGGGATCCAGGTGGATGCTTCTTAATAAGTCAAGCTCGGGACGTTAAACAAGCGCTACTTGGGAGGCAACCCAAGCTAGGTATCCCTCTCTTCTCCTAACTTTTGTTTTGTTTTGTTTTTGTTTCTGTTTTTGTTTGTCACTCTTGAATAATTTGAGAAGATCAAGAGTTTGTGTATGAATAGTGTGTCGGCAAGTTTGTTGGATTTTAATTAAATTGAGCATAGATTGATTGCATGAATTATTTTGGCCATTGATGATTTTCCCCTAGGTTCTGAGATTAGAAAAGTTGATCCCCATGTGAAAAATTGAAAACTGAACTTTGAGAATTTTATTGTGATTACTTGATTTATGATAAGTTTGGGGGTGAGGGGGTGCACACACTAGGAATTGTATCTCGGTCAAACAATTTGCAAAATGTCCGGGTGAGGATTTGAGCCTCCAACTTTGTTTTTGATTGTGTGAATCACTATTAAGTTGCACTTTCCCGGATTTACTTGAATCTCTTCATGGTTTTCATGTTTATATGTTGCATCAAATGATTTAGGCAATTTTCTTTGAAATAGCTACTTGGCCTAAAAAGAACCATCCCGAATGCATGTTCCCTAGTTAGCCACATTGAGCCTAATTAGCCTATTGTTTCTTGATGACCCTATATTACAAGCCGAAAATCTGAAAAAACCATGTTAACCCGATCTTAGGATTAGGAGAGCATGGAAGTGAGCAAGAGAAAGGTTGTGAGAAACTAAGTTTGGGGTGGCTACAAGGTGATATGTCATATTGGGGTGAGAAAAAGAAAAATAAAGGTTGAAACCCAAGGCAAAAAAAAAATCAAAATAAATTGCCAAAAGAAAAGGGGCAAATCAAAAGATTAGCAAGGAAAAAGGCTGTAGTCACCCGAGACAAAAAGAAAAATGAAAAAAGGAATTTGAGTGGAATATTTGTAAAAAGGTTCATGCTCTCTTAGTTCCTAGGGACTTAAGCCTAGTATCCTTGAATATCCTACCCTCAGGCAGGCCCCATTATAACCTTTATAAGACCTTCTGATGTTGCATGCATGTTTTCGTGGGAACCATTGTTGAGATGAAAATCAAATCCATGGGAAGTGCTCTTGATATGTGAAGTCGAGTGGAAAGTTGATAGCCTAGACACAATTGAGCGAATGAGCGAATTGTACATACCCTTGTGAGAAAGGCAGTTGTTTGAAATTGGTGATCTTCCTTTTGTGTGTGACCCTGATCCTCAACTTAGATTAATGATTGCAAGAGTGATGAAGTTCTCAACTGTGTAAAGTAAATGAATGTGGGGATTACGTTAATGTAGGGGGGAAATCATTGGAGAAAAAACTGTTTTGAGTGCATGAAATTTGTGCGAAATCGATTGATTCCCTTAAGCTTGCCAAGTCTTGAGTCGTTTTTGAGTTTTAGCTTGCTTGGGGACAAGCAAGGTTTAAGTTTGGGGTGTTTTGATAAGCCTCTGGCTTATCTAGTTTTATAACTAGATGGACTGTGGTTTTTGTGCAAATTATTCGAGTTCAATCTCGTTTTCGCCCAAATTTGGCCTTGTTTTGTTCCTAAGTAGACTTTTACTCGTTCTAGGCATTTTTAGTAGTTTTTAGTCTATTTTGAATAGAATTACGCTTTTTGTGTCTTTTTATTGTTTCAGGTTAGAAGTGAAGCTCCAGGAGTCAAGGAAAGTCAAGAAATAGTGGAAATTGCCATTCTGGAGATGCTCGCCCCGCGAGAGTAAGCTCGCCCCGCGAGAGTTTGAAGACCCTGGAAGACAGAGACCATCACGGCCGTGACCTAAAACCCACACAAGTCAGAGACCGTCACGGCGTAGCCGTGATTCACATCACGGGCTGTGAAAAGAAGGCTCGCGTCGCGAGACACCCTTCGCGTCGCGAGGGTCTGGATTCCACAAACGTGCTAGAAACAGAAGCCGTCACGGCCTAGCCGTGATGACCATCACGGCCGTGACGCGTGGCCTCCCTATAAATAAGGCAGTGCAGAACAGATCCGGAGGACTTCTGGGAGGAGAACAGATTGTAGATCTTTTAGAATCCTTATTCTGGAGCTGCGTCTCCCTTCTTCTTTTTCTTATTTTGCTATGGAGGTTATGTCCGATTGTTTGTCTGTGAGCATGAGGAACTAATCCCCTCGTCTGAGGGAACAATGAAGCCACCCATGGCAGTGTAGATTCGATGTGATGTATGTCTTTCTTCCTTTTTCTCAATAAATGTTTTCCAATTCTGATTTGATTGTGTTGATCATTTGCGCGCGTGATTGACTTGTTAACGTTGATGAGGCTTAGTCAGCAATTCACGTTTAGAACTTGAATTGGGATCACTAATTGAATATTGCACGAGAGTGAGTAGGAGATTAGTGCAACCTTATAGGGAACAAGAATTAACAGAATTCAAGATTAGGATTATGAGACCTAGTAAGTAATTAATCCAATCATCGAATACGTCCTATTGAGCACGACAATGGATATAGGAGAATTTGGGGGTCCCGGTTGACATTGTAATTGAACTTAGGGAGGAATTCATCATCACTTGGGTATGCATATTGGGTAGGTGGATTTGTGACCTTGGACATTTTAATTTCAGATTTCTAATTAATTATTTTATTAGATTTGTTAATTTGAATTCTATCCTAGTTCTCTCTCTCAACCATCTTCTGTCGCTTGACCAAACGTATCGGATTTCCCGCGGATTAGTTGATTTGGTAGCCCAATCCCTGAGTTCGACCTCGGTAATTACTTACCGTGTTTATTTTAGTACTTGCGACGACCCGGTACACTTGCCGGTGACTCAACATTTGCTCCTACGGCCAGTACAACACCCTCCTCCTTTCAGTCTTTTGGCATATTGTGATGCTGACTGGGCAAGTGACCCAGATGACTGAAGGTCTACATCTGGTTCTTGCATATTCTTTGGCTCCAATCTTGTGTCCTGGTGCTCCAAGAAACAGCAGCTGGTTGCCCGATCTAGCACAGAGGCCGAGTACCGGAGTATGGCCAACACCACTGCTGAATTGCTCTGGATACAACCTCTTTTGACAGAGTTGGGAGTTCCCTTTACTGCTTTGTGATAACCTGAGTGCCGTGAACTTAGCTCACAATCCAGTTCTTCATGCTCGCACCAAACACATCGAGCTTGATATTCACTTTGCGAGGGAGAAAGTACTAGCCAAGGTTCTGACAGTACTGCACATCCTAGGCACGGATCAACTTGCAGATTGCTTCACCAAGCCCTTGTCATCCTCGAAGTCTGAAGAATTGAGGACCAAGCTCAACGTGGTTCCATCACCTTGAGCTTGAGGAGAGGCTAATAGAGTAGAATTATATACTGTATACGATAACTGCATGTTGTATTCCTATAACTGAATCAGCTGAGCCAGTTGTATTCAGTTATGTTAGTTAGACAGTTAGATAACTGACAGTTGTTAGCTCACTGTCCAAAGCCTATATAAAGGCTTCAAGTCTTTGTAACAGAATTAAGAAAATACAATTTCATTTCTTCAAATTTCTATCTCAATTTCTCTCTCTCTTTTCTCTCTGTTACTGCATTTCTTTACCTAGAATAAGTTTTGGGGACCAATTTAGTGACTGGTTTTTTTTTGAATTGGTGACCAATTTAGCGGCCGAATTTTCGGTCGCTAAAATCGGTCCCATAATAAGTGTTAATCACCAATTTAGCGATCGGTTTAATAAATTAGCGACTGAATTATCCGGTCGCTAAATTTAGCAACTAAGGTTTTAACAACCGTCACTATTTGGTCGCTAATTCGATCGCTAACTCATTTAGCGACCGAATTTTAGTAAATAGCGACCGATTTCTTCGGTCCCTAAACAACCTTTTTTTTGTAGTGTGAAATCTAGAAAATCTTGAGGGACCAATTTGGGTCTTCACTCAAAATAAAAATGAATAATATGTAAGGGTGTAACTCACTTCAGAAACCCAACAAGTAAAAATGTGGGATGCTAGAATGGAGATGCTATAAGAAACTTTCACTAAAGATGCTCAAACACCTCTTTTCCTGAAAATTTAAATTGTTCTTTCACGATGGAAATTGAACTCTCTTGAATGCAACTAATAACCACCAACTAATATGCCTAGATCTTAGCTTTCACAAGTAATTGAATGAGTTATTGCTCCTTCCATTTCAGAGTATAGGTTGCTTTTTAGAATAGATTTTATCTTATTTTACCTTTTGGAAATTCAAGAAGCATTAATTATTTTTAAATTTTATTCTTATCTCTTGATATTTTTATTAATTGAAATGGGTGATATTTTGAATATTTCAATAGAAGATAGTTTAGTTAAATGTACTAACTTTTCATTATAATTAATACTATTTATGTTTTCGCACAAATTAGATCCATGGCCTAATGTAGGACAGGTCCGGCTGTGTTGGGTGAACGACCCAATAAAGATGAAAACCAATCAGGATAAGAAAAAAACACCTCGATCAACCTAAGAAGAAGATAGCTCGGTCGGCGGACCAAGGCCCAATTCCTTGAAGACAACTAGGTTAGACTCACTAAAATGATTATAAAAGAGGATCTTCATGCTCACTAAGGACACACTCTTCTCCCACACACACTAATAGCCTAGGGTTTTGCTTATACCTAGGTCATTTTATAACAAGCCTTTCATGGGTCCATGTAATCAACCATTGATCAATTCCATAACCATACGTTCTAATCGGATTTTATTGTTGAGCATAAACAATTTATTAATTTTCTTAATCCATATAAAAAACCTTAAATAACGAATGAGTATTAATTCGTAGTTTGACGTTAGGATTGGGGACAAAGGTTAAATTTAATGCATAGAAAGCGAGTGAATCAATTGGCACCACTTTGTTTATTGTATAAAAATTTTGTCACCACTCACTTGGAACATCAATCTATGGAAGTGTATACAATTTCTTCATTTCTGGATCTCTGATATTTCCGAAGGTTCAATAACCTTGTTTATGGTTCGAATGATCTGCCAAAGGCAATCACATGTGGTTGGTGCCTAGGAGCAACGTTGGGGAGGAAGACATTGGTAGGTGTTAGCAAGTCATTGTCCACATTTTCAAATAAGCTTCGGTTGGGATATGAACAAATCAGGTTGGGTCAAAATTGCTTATGTTTATTCGTCTTGAGGATGTCAACGTCACAATTCAACCACTTTTATCCTACTATATGGCCACCCTGAAAATACATCCCAATTAATATTGCTCATTCATGTTGAGGTGCAACCTCATGATATCAAGAAATGGCACTACCTGTATTAACAATTTAGAACCAATGTGAAAGACCGGTAAAAATAGTAATCATGATAAATTATTCTGTAATAAAATAATAATACACGCATTAGATTACTACATATTCTCTAACAAAAGTTTATCAGAGGGCATCAAATAATTTTTTTTTTGGTGTAAAGAGGGCACCAAATATTAAATAGTATTAGTTGTTCTATTTTCTGTACCATAATTATATATCAAATTTTCGGTACTCTTTACATAAAACTATTTGTTAATGCATTTCAGACTCCTCCGTTTAGGACATTTCACAGTAGAGTACAATCATCGCATCTAATTTCTTTTGTTTGCATCTGCAAAAGCATAAGTAGAATAATGTAACAACTAGAATAAATGTATTATTTTAGAATTTTCCTTTCTGTTTCTGGTATCCAAAATTGATTCCATTTTGTAGAGATATATCGTATTAGAAGATACCAGGGGCTCGTTTGGTGGTCAGAATATGATAGGGGCGGATATGATAAGAGAGTATAATAGGAATATGATAGGATATGAGCAGGATAAGTTGTTATCCTATCCGACGTTTGGTGTTCACCATATAACCAACTGGATAGCACTATAATTTAGTATGAATTTTAAAATTTTCACTTTTATTCTAAATTTAATATTTTATTAGATTTTAGTTTTTTTATAATAATTTTCATTTTTAAAAATATATATAGATGATAAAATTATCCTTATGATAAAATTACATATAATATTTTAAAATTTAAAATATTGTTTAACTTAATTTTTTTTTATAATTTTAAATATTATTTTTAGTTTTTATATTACATATAGTTAATTAATAGAATAATTTTTTATATTTTTAGTTTTTAAAATAATATAAAATAATAAAATTAGCCTTGTGACAAAATAAAATTAATTTTTTATATTTTTATTATTTAAAATATCTTATATTTTATTATACTTTTTTTTGTAACCATGTTATATTTTATTATACTTTAATTATTTTATGTATAAAATATTTTTATATTTTATTTTACTTTAAATCAGCTTATCCTATCCCGTTGGTTCTAATCCAGCCCTCCCTTCAGGATATACTTTTAACTAGATGGACATGATAGGACATGTGACATGATTGCATTATCATATCCTGCTAGCTCACCAAACAATAGTTTCAGACATGATATGATAGTTTATTCTATCATCTCTCTTATCCTGACCACCAAACGAGTCATAGAGTCCTACATGAAGTATTCAATTTTCCGTGTTCACATGTAGATTTGATGTGAGTATCCTATTTAAAGCTAATAAAGCTGAAATCAATACTAATATAAAAATTGGATAGACAATTTTACTGTACATACACATGTTAGCACTAAGATTTTTTGTCTTTTTTATAAAAAAATTAATTTATTTAAAAAAATTATAATTTTTTTAAAAAAAACTTTGGTTTTTTTACGTTTTTTTTTAAATTTTTTTATATTTTATATTTTTAGTTTTACAATTTTTTGTTTACATTTTCCTCAATTTTTTAATTTTTTTCTAATAATTTTTTTTGCTAATACTTTTTTTTTGAATTTATTTTTATACACTAACAGTGTAAAGTTTTTTTACACTGTCAACCAATCATAAATTGGTAAACAGTAAAAGCAAAGTTGTCATGTTCTTGATGTTTTAATTTTTCTATACTTATAGTTTAATGTATATATATTTTTATATTATATATATATATATATATATATATATATTTTAATATTTTTCGGTTCGAACCGAATCAAATTAAACCAATTTTAATTGGTTTGGATATTGTTATTAACTTTTTAAAGTTTATATTATTTTTTTTAAAATATTTTTAGCCAGAAAAGGTAACAAAGTTATCCTGTTCTTCGAAAAAGTTTAGGGTCGTAAGACTCGAACCAATAATTCGATGAATTTGAAAATTCCGAACCATCCAATTAAATTGGTTCATTTTTTTCCTTTTTTAAGCACGGCTCCGAATTGAACCAAACCCAATGGTCATTAATTCGGTTATTTTGGAACCAAACCAATTACTATATTTTAATATTCAATATGTATATCACTTTATCGATTAACAACTTTTCTTCTATTGTTCATGTAACAGTAAAAGGAATTGTCAACCGGTAGATTATTTAAATGTATTTATTTATTTTCTAAACATATATTCTTTATAATTTTTTTTAAAATTTATATTTTTCCCGAATTAGTTTTTTTCTAATTTGCTTTTTTTAAAATGTTTATTTTATAATTGATTTTTTAAAAATATTTTTGTTTTCTAATTAATTTTATTTTTCTAATTTTTTTAATATTTTTTCTAATTATTATTTTCCTAATTTTTTAAAATATTTTTTATATACTTTTTTCTAATTTTTTTCCTAATTTACCTTTTTTATAATTTTTTAAATATATATTTTCCTAATTTTTTTAAAATATACATTTTTTTTCTAATAAATTTATATTTTTTATAATTAATTTTATTTTTCTATTTTTAAAATTTTTTTTCCTAATTATGTTTTTCTAATTTACTTTTTTCTTTTTCCTTTTAAAATATTTTTTTTTTTTACGTTTTCATTAATTTTTAAAACTTTTTCCTTATAGTTTTTTTTTGCTATTACTTTTTTTTTGAATTTATTTGTATAAACTGACAGTGTAAAGTTTTTTGAGTAAATAGCCAATTTGGTCCCTGAAACTGTGAGATCGTGTCAATTTGGTCCCTCAAATTAACGAAATTGCAAAAAGGTCCCTGAAACTGTCAAACGTTGATCAAGTTGGTCCCTCCGTTAGGCAGGGTTACTTGACGCCGTTAATGGCGCTGACGTGGCACGTTAAGTGCCCATGTGGCATGACAATTGCATCTACGCTTTCGGGGACCAATCTGACACTAAATTTCAGGGACCAAATTGACACTCAAAAACCTATCTTCTTCTTCCTTCGGCTGTCTTCTTCCTTGCAGCAGGAATCCCTGCCTCCACGGAATCCTTTTATGCTAAAGAACAAAGAATCAGATTAAACTGTTTCGGAATCTATATCCATACAAGCAAAGCAAAATCGAATCATCAATGAGAACAATTATTTAGCGCTAGCTTTTGGAAGAAACAATCGCCCGCACGCTCACACCCTGGCCAAGAAAAAAATAACAAGCAATTGGGAGAAAATAAACTCACTCTAAGTTACCTCTTTGGTGGCAATTCGAGGTACTCAATGTATTATAATTAAGGATGGGGATATTTGAATTGGATTATTAATCAAAACAAGTGCGATAAAGGAAAAGATCAATAGAGTATCGACCTTTAACAAATACAAAGACCAAGGAAAAGATCAATAGAGTACCACCTTAAACAAATACAAAAATCTGAACGTGCACCTTACATTTTTAAGGTTCTATGACACACATTAGGCAAGTTCACCCAGATGATGCAGGGCACTGAGAATAGATTCAGATGCAAAAACAAGCAATTGCCTTGCACATAAGCACATTGTTATTCTAAGTTAAAAGTCTGTGGAACCGAATTGCATATCAACGGATAAACGGAAAAGGACAACAATGACCCTCGAAGCAATCTGCAGAGCATACACAACTTCATCATAATGGTCCCAGCTATTCTTAACAAATGGCGTTCAAGTGCAGGCACAATCATTTTTCAAACAAAGAACACATGTAGAATATGGCCTCGGAACCTTAAATCAAATTTCTCCATGAAATAAACTTGGTTCTGCTATTTATATGTGAAAAATTCTCAAGCAAGTGTTCCTATTAAACATTGTTTGGTTCTCTCCACCTGAAGCGAGTTTTGGCTATTCACTTGAAGTTGATCGCTGCATATTAGGTCCTCCCCGACCTTGGCTCCAGCTCTGTCTTTGAAGAGGCTCTCTCCTTTCAACCGGCATTGTTTCCGGTGCCTCGTCATGCCGTGGCCGAGGTCTCGCTCCTACTAGGTTGCCTTTCGAATATCTATCTTGTGGCCTAGGGATTACTTTCCCATCGATAAATAAATCACCCGAAGTTCACCCGAAAATGATCAAGACAACCAAAATTGAAAAAACAAAAAGGGATCCAACAATTAATTAATCCCAAACTTATGTCAAATTTCTCCACTCACCTCCATAATCCTTGTTGGGAACATCAAGATAGGAATCGGTAACACCCAAAGAACTCCAGTGCAGCTCTATTAAGGCAGAAAAAAGTTGCTACAAAAATCAATCCAAGACCCAAATATCCATAATGAGATGCACATAAATATGCTTTGTGCCAATTCCCGCTTAGGTCTCAAAAATCACAACAATAATAATTGATGTTGATCATAAGGGAAAACATAGGGAAGATCGCAAAGACATCCCATAAAATAAAGGCCCCAACTTCCATTGGTATCAATATAGTATGAGAATTCCAAAGAAATAAATGGTAGCACAACAACATTCAAAATAAAACCTTAATTACTAGTCACAGAAACAACTCATGGCGAAGCAGGCAGCCAGTTTAACCAAAATGAAGGAATAAAGAGAAAGCGTTGAAATGGTTTGTTTGAGAGAGAAATCACCTTTGACTTTATAAGAAAGCTCTTCGGAAATGAGGGCACCAAAACCTGTATATGTAGAAGTGGAAACAGAGTATATTTTCTTTTTAGCCTCTTCCTCACTACAATCAAAACCCATTAAACAAAAAAGCCCCTTTTAGTAGAAATTACTCAATTAGAATTAGAATAGAAAAGAAGTTTGTGCTCGTAGTCACAGCCATCCAAGAGAATCGTCTCCTTGGGAGGGCGGTTGCTCCAATTCGGGGACGGGTCGTTCAATGGGGAGTAACCCGAACCGGATGATTTGGTTCGAACCGAGAATCTGACCGAGTCGAGGGAAGGGGTAAGGCTTGTTTGGTGGCGAGTAAGGCAAAAGCGAAGCGGAGAGCGAGAAGCGATGAGCGATTCTGAGAAGATGAAGAGAGGAGGAACAAAAGGCTCGCACTAGGGCGGATGCTAGGTCATGCTTGGAGGCATTAAAGTACGCCATTTCCCACCACTCCAATCACCAACCTCTCTGTCTCTGATCGTCTACAACTCAGAAACAATCTCTGTCTCTTTTTCCACATTGGATGCATTCTCAGCCTCTGGATCCGAAGGTCCTTGCTAAGAAGAACACTGAGGCGGCACCAGCAGTGAAACCAAGGAGTGATTGCTTGTTAAGAGTTCTAGCAGAGAGAAAACCAGAGACGTCGAAGGAAGAAGACAGCCGAAGGAAGAAGAAGATAGGTTTTTGAGTGTCAATTTGGTCCCCGAAGTTTAGTGTCACATTGGTCCCTGAAACTGTGGTACAGCTGTCATGCCACATGGGCACTTAACGTGCCACGTCAGCGCCATTAACGACGTCAAGTAACCCTGCCTAACAGAGGGACCAACTTGATCAACGTTTGACAGTTTCAGGTACCTTTTTGCAATTTCGTTAATTTGAGGGACCAAATTGACACGATCTCACAGTTTCAGGGACCAAATTGGCTATTTACTCAAAGTTTTTTTATACTGTTAACCAATCATAAATTGGCAACCAGTAAAAGTAAATTTGTCGTGTTCTTGATATTTTAATTTTTATATACTTATATTTTAATGTATACACAATTTAATAGTTTAAATTTTAAAATTTTTATATTTTTTATTTGTATATATATATATATATATTAATTTTTTTCAGTTCAAATTTAATCAAACCAAACCAATTTTAATTGGTTCGGATATTGTTATTGAATTTTTAAACTTTTAATTTTTTTTGTTTTTAAATATTTTTAGCCAGGAAAGGTAGCAAAGCTACCGTGTTCACGAAAAAGTTTATGATCATAAGACTCGAACCAATAATTCGATGAATTTGAAAATCCGAACCAAACAATTAGATTAGTTCTTTTTTTTCTTTTTTGTGCACGGCTCCGAATTGAACCAAACCCAATGGTCATTAATTCGATTATTTTGGAACCGGACCAATTACTATATTTTAATATTCAATATGTATATCACTTTATCAATTGACAGCTTTTCTTCTATGTTCCTGTAATAGTAGAAGGAGTTGTCAACTGGTAGATTATTTTGGATTATTCAAAAAAAAAATTTATTTTTTAAACATATATTCTTTATAATATTTTTTAAAAAAATATTTTTTTATGACTCCGAATTGAACCAAATCAAATGGTCATTAATTCAGTTATTTTTGAACCGAACCAATTACTATATTTTAATATTTATATATATTTTAGTATTCAATATGTATATCACTTTATCAATTAACAACTTTTCTTCTACCGTTCCTGTAACAGCAGAAGGAGTTGTCAACTGGTGGATTATTTTGGATTATTTAAATTTATTTATTTATTTTTTAAACATATATTCTTTATAATATTTTTTTAAAAATTTATTTTTTTCCCGAATTAGTTTATTTCTAATTTAATTTTTTTAAATATTTTTTTATATTTGATTTTTTAAAAATATTTTTGTTTTCTAATTAATTTTATTTTTCTAATTTTTTTGAATATTTTTTCTAATTATTATTTTCCTATTTTTTTAAATATGTTTTTATATACTTTTCTAATTTTTTTAATTGTTTTTTCGAATTATTTTTTTCTTTCTAATTTATCTTTTTATTTTTATAATATCTGTATTGACATAAATAGAGGCAAAGCTATTCATATTTTGTATATTTTTTCTATATCACTGCCTTTGTTTTTTCTATTTTAAATAATAAATATATATCTATACTAATTAATAAGGGGAAATGCTGATTTTAGTGTAGCACAATGGTGCAAGCCACATGTCAAGTGATGAATTTTTTTTATTTTCTAATTTTTTTGTTTTAAAATATTTACAAACCTATAAAGGTACAATATTTTGGGAGTCAAACACGACAATCTCTGAATTGACATAAATAGAGGTAGAGCTATTCATATTTTCTAATCTATTTTTTTCTACATCCTTGCCTTTGTTTTTTCTATTTTAAATAATAAATCTATATCTATAACTAATAAGGGGAATTGATGATTTTCTAATAAATTGACACGTGTCAGCACCACATGATTTAAGAGGATTAGTTGATTATTAGTAATAATCAAAGAAAAACACTTAACACATAGTGTTACATTACGTATTGTAATATCATTTTTAAATAAAAATAATATTCAATTCTTTGTACTCAATTATAGATAAAATTATTTCAAGGTTTTTACTGATCACTTCTATCTATAAATAAAAAGCCTTGGAGATGAATGAGTACCACCATTGTGGGTGAGAATGAAATATCGAAAGCAATGTATGAAATATGTCAAGAAAATGTTTAACATATTGGACTTAATTTGGGATAAAGGAAAAAAAAGTTTCGTACATATAGAAACACAATTCAAGTGATTAATGATAACAATGTTATCAATAATAATAGTAATTGATGATCCGTACATCGTATGAGTGCAAAAATATTAGTAATAATAATAATATTAAAGAGAATGCTAACCAACTAACAAGTGGTTGATCTAAGTGATAACGAGTTTGAATCCCTTGACCACGTGATCCACGTTGACTCTTGCGTAGAAGAGAATTTGCATTGAAAAATATTATATTCAATATATTGAAAGTATTATACTTAATTTTTTAATATAATTTTTTTTAATGATTTTTTTAACGAAGGCAATCGTTAGCAGCACACTAATATTAATATTACAAAATTTCGTCTGTCACACAATCACTGGACTTGACCTGTACGGTCCTTATATCTCCTTTTTCTTTTCAATAATGTTTTTAGTACCCTTGCCGCTTCCTCGCTCTCTCACATCTTTACACTGCAGTAAAACCCTCCTTCTATGATGGAGAACATCAAACACGGTCACGTTGAAGTGAAGGGACTGAAGTTGCATGTTGCAGAGATTGGAAGTGGTCATTCCTTGAAGACTCTAACAGAATAATCTTAAATAATTTCCATCTACTTCACCTTAATGATTATTTTTGTTTGTGAATTGTGCAGGCTCAAAGGCAGTGGTATTCTTGCATGGATTCCCAGAAATATGGTATACATGGAGGCACCAGATGATCGCGGTGGCAAACTCTGGCTATAGGGCAATTGCCTTTGACTTCAGAGGCTATGGACTTTCAGAACATCCATCTGAGCCAGAAAAAGAAACCATGTATGACCTGATTGATGAAATCGTTGGCCTTTTGGATGCTTTAAGCATCAGAAAGGTAAGGGAGCTAGATATGTGATAGGAACCAACTGCTGTTACCGTGGAAATTAGGGAAATTTCCTTATAAAATATGTAATCCTAGAGTATTTGAGAGACTCTAAACTCTCCCAATGCCCAAAGGTCCCAACTATTCCCAAAATACAATATATCCCCTCTCAACCTCTACTCTTTTATTTATAGGCAAGATGCCTTATTCCTTTAACTAACTTCCTAATTAATCCCATTAACCAATTAGCTAACTACTTAACTAACAATATCTAACAATACTCCCCCCTAAACTTTCACCTTGTCCCCAAGGTGAATGACAAATGGTCTTTAAGACTAATTTTCCTGGATCCCACTGCTTGAAACATGAAAATCCAGCTGTTGTTGTCATTTGAAGCTGTCCACCAGGGTTCCGATGTTGCCCTTCTTCAATTCCCATGAAAAGAACCAATGTCTCCTGTTTATTTTCCCTTTGGACCCATTCATTTTTGGGTTGTAGCCCAACAATGAAGGAACTTTTCTCATAGGGTAGGCCTTGGCCCAATAGGTCAGAAAAGGGCCTCCAGGTGCAGAATTTTGAAGCTTGCTGTGCCCAACTATTATGGAAATTTCGGACCTGGCCCATTAGGTCAAACTGGAGGCTCACTTTGCGAATCTCCAACTCTGCCCCTCTTTCAGCATTCTCCTCTTTCACCCACGTGACCAGCCGGCAATCTTCATCTCTTCCAGCTTCTCGAGAACGGCATGCCTCCCCTGCGTTCAGCCATAGCAACTCAGTGGAGGACTTCCTATCGATCGCCACATGAGGGTCTCGGTCCGGCGGTTCGGGCGGTGGCCTGATCGGAAGTGGGTCTTCAGTCGTCGTTCCACCCTTATGAGTGATGCAGCTGGGTTGGGGTTGCCGGCCTGTCGCCATCACTACCCTTGTCGCCGCCGTTGGAGGGTTCCATTCCAGTGGTTTATGGGCTCCGCCTTTGTAGTTGCTAAGTGGTGCGCCCTCCCCGTATGTCCTTCCTCTCTGCTGCACCACTGTCAATGGCCCATCGCCCTCTGTCGAAGAACTCGCCTCTGGTGGTTTCGGCGGTGGTAAGAGGTTGACCCGTCTACGTGCACCCCGTTGTCTCTTTTGAATCTTGCTCTCCAACCTCTTCTCCACCCTTGCACCTCTTGCGATAACCTTTTCTGCCTTCCTCCTTGGCTGGGTGTGTACCGTCGACCGACCCATCTTGTGTAATTTCCCCCCTGCTCTTGTTCTCCACCGTCGCCACTTCTTCCTTGCTTCCATTTCTTGATTCTTCTTCTGGTTTCAAGATTCCTGGTTCTCCCCATTCTTGCTCCTTTTCTTTGTCAATTTCTGACCTCAGCCCTGTTCCTTCTTGGCTGTCATCTTGATCCCAATTGTCTATAGCAATATCTGGTTGAAACCTTTTAAGAATCCCCTCCCTAAAATCCCCCCAAGTGGCATTTGGATTGATAAAAATCCATAATCGGTACCACGTGAGAGCACTGCCACTCATCCACTGTGGAACCATTGGTATTTGATCTTCTTCTTTACATACTCCCCCTGCATCAAAATATTTCTCCACTTTGATCGGCCACCTATCAGCATCTTCTCCTTCAAAGATTGGTATCGCTAGTCGTAACTCCTTCAGTTCTCTTCTCCAATCTGCAAGTTCTTTTATTATTTTGTCATAAACGTCAAGAACTGGATCCATAATTCCTGTTGAACTCTGAACAGCCTCTGAATTCATTTGCGCAAACCTCACAACTCCAAGATCGGAGCTTTGATACCAGTTGATAGGAACCAACTGCTATTACTGTAAAAATTAGGGAAATTCCCTTACAAAATGTGTAATCCTAGAGTATTTGAGAGACTCTAGACTCTCCCAATGCCCAAAGGCCCCAACTATTCCCAAAATACAAGATATCCCCTCTCAACCTCTACTCTTCTATTTATAGGCAACATGCCTTATTCCTTTAACTAACTTCCTAACTAATCCCACTAACCAATTAGCTAACTACTTAACTAACAATATCTAACAATATGCTGCACTAAACTTCCTAATATAGTAGTATGTCTTATGTACTTGTTTATATGCATAGGTTATCAGAATATAGAGTTAATTATGCTTCATGTAGATGGAATTTGCTTATAGTCTACCTCAAGTAATTTGTAGCCAGGACCAAGTTTTGATGCCTCAGCAGAGATCAGTATTATAGCCATAGGCATGTGTATGTGTGTTTAATAATTATTGCCAGAATTTATATATCCAAGTTCTAAACTTGGGTTCAGATCTTCAGTATGTAGCCCCAAGCTCAATTAGACAAGAAAAGATTACAAATTGTCTAATATTTCGGCTTAACTAGCTTTAATTAATTCTACATAGCTGGAAAAAAAGGCCCTCTGATTCAGGTGAAAAACTTGACTCGCAGTCACAGCATAAGCAGTTTTAATTGTTTATACCAGGCATTCCTTGTTGGCAAGGACTTTGGTGCCATCCCAGGATATCTTGCAGCTGCTGTGCACCCAGAGAGAGTAGCTGCTGTTATAACTTTAGGCATTCCTTTCATTCTTCCAGGTCCCTCTGCTGTTCAGAACCACCTTCTCCCCAAAGGCTTCTATATTACTAGGTGGCAGGTACAAATTCCATCCGCCATCATAATTTTGATCTTCCTTCCCATGTATCAGTACTAATAATTTAACTAATTTTAGGAGCCTGGGAGGGCAGAAGCAGATTTCGGCCGCTTTGATGTGAAGTCAGTTATAAGGAACATCTACACTCTCTTCTCTGAAAGTGAGGTGCCAGTAGCAGCTGATGATCAGGAAATCATGGACTTGTTTAATCCATCTACTCCCCTGCCACCATGGTTCTCTGAGGAAGACCTTGCAACCTATGCATCCCTTTATGAAAAATCTGGATTCAGATATGCATTGCAGGTTCCTTACAGGTAAAATCAGACTTCTACTTCCTCTCTTTTTCAAACCCAAAAATATGAAATTCATTTTCCTTATATTTTCGAAAGTGGCATGTAAATATATGGAATCAAATGCTACTCCAAATATTTGGGTCTATTTTTTTCTTTTCCAGAGTACTGTTTACAAAAATAATTACAAAATTGTTATCTTGTTTTCATTTCATTTTCCTATTTTTGAATATTTATATAAGAAACGGTGAAAACAAGAGTTTCCTGTACAAATCTTTGAAAACAGAAAATAGAATGAAAACAATGATTTTGTAATTGTTTCTGAAAATAGGAAACGAAAACAATAAGATGGAAATAAAGCAAACATGCCCTTTATTTTCAATTAACGTTATTTCTATTAGACATGGTATTTTCCTTTAGTAAGGTTCCATAAAATGCTCTAACTCTAATATACTCTTACCAGTACAGACTTCTTTAATTTTAGATTTGAAAACTGTTCATGCAGGAGTCTCAATGTGGAAGGTGGCTTAAGTGATCCGAAAGTTAATGTTCCAGCACTTCTGATCATGGGTGAGAAAGATTATGTCTTCAAGTTTCCAGGCATGGAGGACTATATCCGAAGTGGGGCAGTGAAAAATACTGTGCCAAACTTGGAAATCATATATATTCCAGAAGGAAGCCATTTTGTGCACGAACAAATTTCACAGAAGGTGAACCAGCTCATCTTGGAGTTCCTTGACAAACAAAGCATTTGATTGCCTCTTTTCAAGTTAAAAGAGTTTTCTATAATGTTAGTGTGATTTTTAAGCTATATGACAAACCTGCCATTTCCAGATACTAAAACTTCCATTTTGAGCATAAGCTCGTGGAGTATATTATGTAATAATATAATGAGAAGAAACTTAATAATAGTTTTTTTATTGAATGATAAGATATAAAAAAGAGTGTTTATATAAAAATACTTGATAGCTCTAAATTAATTCTCTAACTAATAAAACTAACTTTCTATCCAATTTTGTTTACACATGATTTACATATTTAACACATGTATATATTAATCTAATACCCTCCTTCAAGCTGGAGAGTATAATAAGAACTCCCAGCTTGGATACAAAAGAAAATGAAATAATTTTGGTTGAAGAAATTTGTAGATGAAAAAAGCTGACTTATTGGAATTTAACATCAATTATTGGTCGCTCTTAATGGGCTTTTATAGGCCTTATAAACAGGTTTTGGGTTTTCCTCACGGTTACTCGAATTTTCTTGACCTTCGAAGGCAGCTGGGGTTTCTTCTTGGACTTAGCATAGGATTTTTCTGTCCTAGTGCTTTCATCTTTTTATTTGCTTGTCTTGGAATCATTGGATTTGCTGCTTTGACCCCTTCTGAAATTTTGAGGAACCTTGTGCTTTTGCTCAATGAAACGGACAATGGCACTTATGTTAGAACCATTAGGATCTTTGGTTGTTGATAGAGCTTCAAAAACCATTGCACTGTACCAAGGAGGATTCTTGGCATCTTTGGGCTTGGGATTCCTGGATTTATCTTTAAGGCCTCCTAGACCATTGCTGACTTTGGGTGGCTGAGTAGGAGCTGGATACTTGGCTGGATCTTCCTCAAGGTTGATGTGGGTGAATTGGCATCGTCTTCAAGTTAAAATGGAAGATCATTCAGCAGCAAGAAAATGACACTTCCTATGTGAGACTCACCAGAACGTTGGTCTTGGACTTGCTTTTGAATTGCAATCTAGTAGTGGGGAAAATGTGTATTCAAGCTCTTAAAAAGAGAAAATGGTGAAAAGACGGAGAGAGAAAGTAGGAATTGGGTTTTCTTGAGAAGGTGAAAAGGAAAAGAAACAATAAACAAAGAATATCAAAAGAATACGCAGCAGCAAAAGATCTCATGGTGGATGATATCGTCGAAACAACTTGCTGCTTTTTTTTTTTTTTTTGCTTATTCAGAGACAGAAAATTGAATAGGAGAAAGCAAGAAAGATGAAGAAGAGTTGCAATAAAGAAAAGGAAAAAACAATTGTATGCAGCGGAAACAAAATAATTAAACGATGATGATATCATTCAAGAGCTTCCATAGAAGATAATTGAAATTCTTTTAAGAAGAGAAAGAAATTATCTATAATTCGCAGCAGCAGGCTACAAAGGGTCTTGCACTTATTCATATTATGCAGGTTGGAGACGTTGATGGTGTTCTCATTGTCAATTGACCGCATGCTTTCCTGATCCATATTTCTTTCATAATCATTATCTGAAGCTAGCATATCTTGATAATACTTGTCCACACGCCTTGCTTTAACACCCACAAAGGCTTGCCAAAGCTCTCCCCCTCCACGAACAAGAACTTCCAACTCTTCTTTCCAAGGAAACGAAGCCTCTAGTGGTGCAGCATCGTCAGCCATACCATTTGAAGAGGCACTCATGCCGTCAACTAGAAGCATATAGGACTAGGAAAGAAATGTATAAAGAAATGAAAAGAAAAGGGGTTTGGAAAAAGAAAAGAATAGGCAACGGAGTCAAAATATTTTAAGGAGGATGATATAAAAAAAAAATTGCTCCTTATATCATATTATGAGAAGAAATTTGATAATAATTTTTTTGATTGAATTGATTGAATGATAAGATACAAAAAGAAATGTTTATATAGAAATATTTGATACCTCTAAATTAATTCTCTAACTAATAAAACTAATTTCCTAACTAATTTTGTTTACACGTGATTTACACGTTTAATTCAATACATGTATATATTAATCTAATAAATAAAGTCTGACACTTCGTAAATGAGTTTCATGGAGACAGTAATTTATGAGACAGCTTGGTTGATAGGAAAGAGTTGCAGTCATTTCAGTGTGGTTAATATAATTAACACTTGACACCTTTACTACTCTACAGTCTACACAAATTTGTGCAGTACAGGAAACATTTGTCAATCAATACTAGTCAAAGGATCCATCCTTCTGCCAACAGATGCTTCGTAGACAACGTTCAGGTTCCATAAGATCTTTAATAGATGGTCATGGTGCCACCATTAGATTAGCCTTCAAAAATTCCCTAATGATCTTGCTTTCACATCCAAGTACATATTGATTAATAACATCAGGGCAGTACTGAAAAAGTAACACTCAAGCTACAACAAGGTCATATAGATAAATAAAACCACTCTCCAATAGACTTTCCATGTGAAACCCCATATATTTGGTGATATGGACCTGCCACTAGTCTAACATAACCAGCCATAGTAACATCAGCACCACATAAACTTTTCCAAAAGTTAAAAGATGAACGTGTATACCGGTAGGCTCAAAAGAATGTTATTAATATAGATAATAAAGTCAATTTAAGAACAAGAAACATATAAAGGCACGGAAAAATCAGTGGTCAAATTGAACATATTGACTTACAATATGATAAACTAGTTCAAGAGTGTTACTCAAAGCATAAGGTAAAGTAGATAACTTAAAATAGCATGTAGACAAAATGAAAGAAATCAAAGTAAGATGACAAAATGCATTTACTGGTATTGAAAAGCTTACCCCTGAAATATAGAGAAGCCAGATGGTAAAAGAGTCTGAAATTTCTTTCCTACCAGTTACTGGGTTGGGTAGCATTATGATTAAGCATGAAACATAAGGGTTGGGAGTTCCAAGGCATGGGAGTTCAATCAGAGCATGCTTTGTTTATTAGAGTAGAAAATGAAAAAAGAGAAGACAAGAAAATGTTGGGTGGGTTCCCTCCTAAATGGGATCCGCTAGATAAAAAGTAAAAACAAAGAAAAGAAAAAAAAAGAGGAATGGTTGTTAATGGGCAAAGCCCATGTGGCATTAAAAAAAGAAACTTGAAAAGAAACTTCGTAGTTTTGGTCCTCATAGGAGGCCAAATGTTCTTGATTTAGTTCACACTGATGTTTGCACTATGGATTATAGGTCTCTTGATGGTGCTTCATACTTTGTTACTTTTATTGATGATCACTCTAGAAAAGTGTGGGCTTTTGCTTTGACATCTAAAGACCAGGTACTTGGTGTCTTCAAGCACTTTCATGCAAGTGTTGAAAGAGAAAAAGGAAGCAAGTTGAAATGTGTCCGAGCAGATAATGGTAGTGAATACAGGGGTCCGTTTGAAGAATATTGCAAAGAACATGGAATCAGGCTTGAGAAGACAGTTCCAAAGACGCCTCAACATAATGGAGTTGCAAAGAGAATGAACCGTACCATTAATGACAGAATCAGATGTATGCTTTCTCATGCAAAATTACCCAAGTCATTTTGGGGTGAAGCAATGAGAACTGCAGTGGATTTGATCAACCTTTCTCCTTCCGTGCCACTAGATGGTGATGTTCCAAACAGAGTATGGACAGGGAAAGATGTCTCTTATAGTCATTTGAGAGTGTTTGTCTGAAGAACTTTTGTTCACATTCCAAGAGATGAGAGGTCCAAGCTCGATGGAAAATCCAAACAATGTGTCTTCTTGGGTTATGGTCATGAAGAGTTTGGTTATAGACTCTGGGATCCAGCTGACAGAAAAATTATCAGAAGCCGGGATGTGATATTTCTTGAAGACCAAACCATTGAAGATTTTGAGAAAGCCGAGAAACAAAACCCGGTTGCGGAGTTATATTGATGTTGTGCCTAAACCCCCTATTGGAACTTTTGTTGAAGGGGGGGATATACAGGTAGATGATGGGAATGCAAATGACGACCCTACACCTCACCATGATGAACCAGGTTGAAGAGGTTCCATTTGAGCCACCAGTTGAGCCGCAGTTGAGAAGATCTACTAGAGAGCGTCATGCTTCCCAAAGATACACTCCACATGAGTATGTGATGATCACTGATGGTGGAGAGCCAGAAAGTTATGAAGAGGCTATTGTAAATGTGCACAAGGAAGAGTGGTTGAAGGCCATGCAAGAAGAAATGAATTCCTTGCATGAGAATCACACATTTGAATTGGTGAAGTTGCCTAAGGGTAGGAAAGCACTCAAGAACAAGTGGGTGTTCAAGCTGAAATCAGAAGAGAATAGCTCCCAACCAAGGTACAAAGTAAGATTGGTTGTGAAAGGCTTCAATCAGAGGAAAGGTATTGACTTTGAAGAAATTTTCTCACCTGTGGTGAAGATGTCCTCTATTCGAGTTGTCCTTGGATTAGCAGCTAGCTTGAACCTAGAGGTTGAACAACTTGATGTGAAGACATCATTCCTTCATGGTGATTTGGAGGAGGAAATTTATATGAGCAACCTGAAGGCTTCAAGGTCAAAGGAAAAGAGCAGCTTGTGTGCAAGTTGAAGAAAAGTCTATATGGACTCAAGCAAGCACCAAGGCAATGGTACAAGAAATTTGATTCTTTCATGGAGAAACATGGTTATAGTAAAACCACTTCAGATCACTGTGTGTTTGTGAAGAAATTCCTTGATGATGATTTTATTATCCTCTTGCTATATGTGGATGACATGTTGATTGTTGGTCATGACACAAAGAAGATTGATTGTCTGAAGAAAGATTTGAGCAAGGCCTTTGCCATGAAGGATTTGGGTCCTGCAAAGTAAATCCTTGGCATGAGAATTACTCGTGATAGGAAGAATGGTAAATTGTGGTTGTCTCAACATAAGTATATTGAGAAGGTATTAGAGAGGTTTAACATGAGCAATTCCAAACCTGTTAGTACTCCACTTGCAAGTCATTTCAAGTTGAGCTCTCAACAATGCCCTACAAGTGAGAAAGACAAAGAAGAGATGAAGAAGGTTCCTTATGCATCCGCGGTTGGTAGTTTGATGTATGCTATGGTATGCACAAGGCCAGATATTGCCCATGCTGTTGGAGTAGTTAGTTGTTTTCTCTCCAATCCTGGTAGAGACCACTGGCAAGCAGTGAAGTGGATTTTCAGGTATCTCAGAGGCACTTCCAGAGTATGTTTATGCTTTCGGGGTGGTCAACCTGTGTTAGACGGCTACACAGATTCGGATATGGCCGGTGATGTTGATTCTAGAAAATCTACTTCTAGATATTTGATGACTTTTGCAGGGGGAGCGGTGTCTTGGCAATCAAGATTGCAAAAATGTGTTGCTTTGTATACCACTGAGACTGAGTATATTGCCATTACTGAAGCTTCTAAATAACTTTTGTGGATGCAGAAATTCCTACAAGAGTTGGGCCTCAAGCAAGAGAAGTTTATGTTATTTTGTGACAGTCAGAGTGCTATCCATCTCAAAGAAGAATCCAACTTTTCATTCCAGGTCAAAGCACATTGAGGTGCGGTATCATTGGATACTGAGATGCACTAGAGATGAAGACATTTTCACTTGAAAAGATCCATACTTGATGAAAATGGTTCGAGATATGATGACAAAGACCTTGCCTATGACAAAGTTGATTTGTTGCAGAAAGATAGCAGGCATGGTTGAGCAATATCTTCCCACTTAGTCAGGAAGGGGGAGATTTGTTGGGTGGGTTCCCTCCTAAATGGGACCCACTAGATAAAAAGTAAAAACAAAGAGGAAAAAAAAAAGGAATGGTTGTTAATGGGCCAAGCCCATGTGGCATTAAAAAAAGAAACTTGAAAGTTCAAATAACAAGGAAAGAAAGGGTTTCATAGAGGTGCCAGACGTGAGACAAAAAAGAAACAGCGCCGCAAGAAGAAAAGAGAACAAGAAAGGGGGTTCAGGTGGTGGAAGGTGGTACAACAAACTTGCTCCGTTTTTGCTGAAATTTCAGTATGTTATTCCTACCAATGAGCTCGTCAGTTTGATATATTCTATTTATTGTTTTGCCTTCTCTTTGGGCTGAGTTGTTATACCCATTGTTGTGGGGTTTCTCTCCTGTTGCTTGCTAGTATCCACCTTTTGGGTGATGTATTGCTGATTTGGTATTCCCTAGTATTTCTAAGAAGACTTGGTGTACCAATTATTATGTATAGTGGAAGTTTTTGCTGGACTTGGTCCCGTGGTTTTTATCCTACACTGAGGAGTTTTCCACGTTAAAAATTGTGGTGTCATTGTTATTTATTTTTTGCCATTGATATTATCCCATGGGAGAATATTTTTGTTGTACCTATTTATTTGCACAGGTGAAGGAAAAAAATATTTGCTTCATTAGAGATTGTTATCTCTGATTTTTTTTCCAACAGAAAAGAGTAAAAGGAAGATAAAATGATTTTTTCTCTTATCTGGCCAAGGGGAGAAATAGTAAAGAAAGAACAAAATTGGTGTGACTCACCTTAATTTTTTTCTATCCCCGAATAAAAAGAAAATTAAAGAGGAAGGGAGTGTTTCATCTAAAATAACTTTTATATCATTTTTTTTTTGTTTTCATTCAATTATTTAATAAATAGCTTGATTGACACTCGAGTAGTTGGCTTGGAAAAAAAAAATTGTAAAGGGTTTAAGGAGAATAATTTTAGTCATAGGATTAAATTATAATTAATGGGTTGGATTTGGTGTCAAAATTGACATGGTGTCATTTGAACCCACCCATATAGGGTCCCAAGCTAATAAAGCCGAAATAGTAATAACATTAATATTACAAAATTTCGTCCATCACACATCCACCGGACTCACCTTTATGGTCCATCATCTATCATCTCTCCTTTTTCTTTTCAATAATGTTTTTAGTACCCTTGCCACTTCCTCACTCTCTCACACTCATTAATTGCAGCAAAACCCTGCTTCTATGATGGAGAACATCAAACACAGTCACGTTGAAGTGAAGGGACTGAAGCTGCATGTTGCAGAGATTGGAAGTGGTCATTCCTTGAAGACTCTAATAGAATAATCATTCCCATCTACTTCACCTTAATGATTATTTTTGTTTGTGAATTGTGCAGGCTCAAAGGCAGTGGTATTCTTGCATGGATTCCCAGAAATATGGTATACATGGAGGCACCAGATGATTGCTGTGGCAAACTCTGGCTATCGAGCAATTGCCTTTGACTTCAGAGGCTATGGACTTTCAGAACATCCATCTGAGCCAGAAAAAGAAACCATGTATGATCTGATTGATGAAATCGTGGGCCTTTTGGATGCTTTAAGCATCAGTAAGGTAAGGAGCTAGATATGCTATACCACACTTCCTAACAGTACTATAGTAGTATGTCTTATGAATTTGTTTATATGCATAGATTATTAGAATAGTGTTAATCAAGCTTCATGTAGATGGACTTTGTTTACAGTCCACCTCAAGTACTTTGTAGCCAATTATACCCAAAGATGTGTATGTAATGATTATTGCTAGAATTTCTCTGTCCAAGTTCTGAAATTCGGTTCAGATCTTCAGTATGTATCCCCAAACTCAAATAGACAGTAAAAGATTACAAATCACAAACTAAGGGTTGGCTATTCTGGTCTACCTTTTCGGCTTAATTAGCTTTAACTAATTCTAATTGTTTATACCAGGCATTCCTTGTTGGCAAGGACTTTGGTGCCATCCCAGGATATCTTGCAGCTGCTGTGCACCCAGAGAGAGTAGCTGCTGTTATAACTTTAGGCATTCCTTTCATTCTTCCAGGTCCCTCTGCTGTTCAGAACCACCTTCTTCTCCCCAAAGGCTTCTATATTACTAGGTGGCGGGTACAAATCCAGTCTGCCATCATAATTTTGATCTTCCTTCCCATGTATTAGTACTAATTTAACTGATTTCAGGAGCCTGGGAGGGCAGAAGTAGATTTTGGCCGCTTTGATGTGAAGTCAGTTATAAGGAACATCTACACTCTCTTCTCTGGAAGTGAGGTGCCAGTAGCAGCTGATGATCAGGAAATCATGGACTTGTTTAACCCATCTACTCCCCTGCCACCATGGTTCTCTGAGGAAGACCTTGCAACCTATGCATCCCTATATGAAAAATCTGGATTCAGATATGCATTGCAGGTTCCTTACAGGTGATCAAACTTCTACTTTCCCTCTTTTTAAAACCCAACAATGTTTCTTGTATTTAAAGATTTGTTCAAGATAGTGATAAAACAATGAAAAGAAGAAAAAAATGTTTTCGGTGTTTCCTGTATCAGTCTTTGAAAACAAGAAACATAATAAAAATAACACAAATGCTAATGAGTGCCCTTAAGGCATATCTTAAGGAATCTAAAAAAGTATTTTTTTATGAGAAATTGTGTAATCAATACATTGGGAAGAGATATTATTAGTTTTTTAATAAATAACTTACCTTGTTTGGGTTCCTTAAACAATATCTTTAGGACACTCGTTCGCAAGATCCTATAAACAATGTGGCAGTTTGGTAACTATTTCTAAAAATAGAAAATAAAAACAGTAAACTGAAAATAAAGCAAACAAGAGACATGGCATTTTCCTTTAGTAAGGTTCCATAAAATGCTTTAACTCTGTAATACTCTTCTTAGTACAGACTTTTTAATTTTAGATTTGAACTGTTCATGCAGGAGTGTCAATGTGGAAGGTGGCTTAAGTGATCCCAAAGTTAACGTTCCAGCACTTCTGATCATGGGCGAGAAAGATTATGTCTTCAAGTTTCCAGGCATGGAGGACTATATCCGAAGTGGGGCAGTGAAAAATAGTGTGCCAAACTTGGAAATCATATATATTCCAGAAGGAACCCATTTTGTGCACGAACAAGTTCCAGAGAAGGTGAACCAGCTCATCATCGAGTTCCTTGACAAACAAAGCATTTGATTGCCTCTTGTCAAGCTAAAAGCGTTTTCTATGATGTTAGTGTGATTTTTAAGCTTCTTAATATGACAAACCTGCCATATCCAGATACTATGACTTCCATTTTGAGCATGAGCTCGTGAAGGGAGTATATTATGTAATAACAGAAATGATTTTTTTGACATCCGGTTTCGACAACTATACGTGACAAATAAATTGTACCTCCGAAAATTAAATTCCAAAAGATCTAAACACATGACACTTCATTTTACATGTCCGGAAATTAAATTTCGGGCGGCTTGTAAAAATTCACATGTCCCATTTTGTTTTACACTTCCGGAAATTAAATTCTGGACGTGTAAAAGTATATATATCCGGAATTTAATTTCCGAAAGTACAAAAACACATGATTTTTCATTTTATAGCTTCGGAATTTAACTTCCGGACATTTCCGGAAGATATACGGAGTTGTCGTAAACATAACTAATGTAATAAAGTCTGAAACTTAGTAAATGAGTTTGATGGAGACTGTAATATATGATACAGCTTAGTTGATATGAAAGAGTTGCAGCCATCGCAGGGTGATTAATATAATTAATACTTGACACCTTCACCACTCTTCAAAAAAAATTATCCAGTACAGGAAACATTTGTCAATCATTAGTGAACAGTAGTATAATTAACCCAAAACCGAGGGAAATCAGTGAACTAAAAGTTAATTATCCTTGCTGAATGTGCTAACTCACAAAATATCAAAGTCACTTACAAACTACAAAGTACAAACCAAAGGAAAATGGAGGGGGAACATGGATCAAACCAACAAAAGAATCCCTTGTCATGTCTGCACAAGGGAAACACCACATATGACAACGATTGCATAAACAGCACAATCCATGAACACAGCATCCGCCACGTTCTGCATCACCAGGCCAAGTTCCAATGTCCTAGCAAGTTGTGCATCCCATTGATCTCCACCAGAAGAAGTTATGTTCAGTCTTCTTTTATCGCTAGAAATAAGTCGCGCAACCACAACTGTTAAATTGGTCACTAGAACCAAGTAGAGTGGTCTAAAGCTTATTACACTGTTAAACAATTTGCCACCCATCAAAGAGAATCCTAAATAAGATACAACTACTAGAAGGGCCACAGCAACAGAACAACAAAGGCGGGTAGTCCTCGAGGCGTTGATGGCTGAACTGATTTCACTTGGGATGATGAAATGCTTAGGTTCCTGAGTGAGTTGTGGCTGTTGGTTTGAGATATCAAGAGATGCATCTGGAGGTGGTGGTTGTACATGATCAAGTTCAGATGTTGGAACACTTGAAATTTCATTGTCATCCTCATGTTCATGCAAAGGTTGTATCTGGGTTATGCTTCTGGAAGCATCGGAGTGATGGGGATTATTAGCAACAGGGGGATCATGATTTATCAAAGTAGAATCCGATTCCTGCACTGCCTCATCATGAGGCAAAACTGCACACAAGAAACAAAGTTTAGAATATTCATAAGGATTTACACATAAATTATCACATATACAAAATGTTTGACTATTATCGTATCTATCTTAAAAGTCAAGTAATAGATTTGTGATTGGTTTTAGTGTATCAAAATTAAACTCTATTTATAATTCCAAAAATCCAAATTTGTGAGAATTGGAAATTAGCTCGAACATTGCAGTTGCAGTTACAGAAATTGCAGACAACTAGAGAAATATGAAACTAATGTAACTGCAATTCCGTTGCGATTGCTCCAAGACAAGACCGTAATATTAGATTCAGGGTTTGAAATTGAATAATTGCACAAGGAATTAAAACAGCTCTGTAGCTGTGAGTTCAATTCTAATATTGAGGTAAAAGATTTAAATTGGGGGGAATAAAGGAATTAAAGATAATGAAAAGGAGGAAGGTACCAGTAGGAAGGTTGGTGTTTGGATCGTAGGATTGGGAAGATGAATTCGCATCCGCGCCCGGAGGAGGAAGAGATTGGACCCGACCCGTAATGAAGGCGAGGCGGTCGGATCCTCGTTCCAGGATTCTTCTTCTTCGGGTCTCTCTGCTGTTCTCTGCCATCTTTCACAAATCACAACTCTCTTTCTTTTCTCTCTACCGTATCCTAGAGTTGAGTGACACTAGAGTCTATCTAGAATATTGATTACCGGGAAGACAGTAACAACCAGGGGCGTTCGCGGTTAGATCTTAAGGCGAAAAAGTCATTTGATATAGAACGTCGATGCCAATAAGGGTTAGTATATTTGGTGAAGTGTTTTTTTTTTTTTTTTGATATATTTTGAGGAGTATCATATCCTCTACCTGAGACGGGATGTCGGGGACTAATCTTCCGTTGGAGTTTGTTCAGCACCTCGACATGTGGCATCCCTCTCAGCTGATGTTTTTTCTATATTCAAGACTCGAACCCAAAGACCTTGGTTAAGGGACGAGAGATCTTTAACCACTTATATTAAATGTGATTTGGGTTCGACTCCTAGATCTCCCCTATTAGTTGACAATATTTAAATTCCACTATAAATCTTCGTTGGGGTTGGTGGTATTCCCCGCCTTGCAGGGGGCGTGCCTTCTCCCAATCTAAAGTTTGAATGTAACCAAAAAAATAAAAAAGATAGTTTGATTAGTTTGGATTGCTTCTTTAAAAAATATATGATTTGACTAAATATGGGTTGGATTGGATGGTTCAATTTTTTCTACCATAATAATTAAAAAAATAAGTCTAAATAGCAATATAACATACTAAAAATTAAAATTTTACGAGTTAAAAAATATCAATTTTATATTTGAAGCATTAAAAATTGTATAAAATTACGTTACATCAAATTAATATGTATTATTAATAAAAAAACCAACAAATAAAAAATCAATAAAACAAAAATTAGAATAAATATATATGAAATTTTATATACATGGTTTGATTTGGATTTGTTCGATTTCAAATAAAGGATCTAAAATTCGATCAGATCGGTTTTCAAAAATCAAGGTAAAAAATATAAAAAAATATCGATTTTTTCGATTTTCGATTTTTTTAGATCGATTTAGATATAAACACGAACAATACCTTATGAACAAAGGCAATAAGTCACTTCAATACAAATTTTTGGAACATAACAGCACCTTTTCTTAAAAAAAAAAAACTAATAGCAGTTAAGATTCAATTTTCTTTTTCTGGAAACACCTTTGTCTCTCAGTTTTTCTTTCTATTCACTACTTTTGATGTTTATAATTTTTTAGGGTCTTATTAATTAATATATCCTTATGACAATGATTAAGAAAAAGGACAATACCAAGATAATTAATTGTGGTGTTGTTTTACAATGAGAATAATATGCACCTAACATTTCATCAATCAAAATATAAAATGATTAGAAGAAGCTATTACACGCCTCTTATTCTTATTGAAAATAGCACAACAAAGTACCTAAACAACAACACTTTTCCATTCATTAACTTCACCATTTTTCTATGAGATCTTTCGTTAACATTAGTTAGCATTTTCCTTTTGTTTAGTATTAGTGAAAGGTGTTAGCCCAAGTGGCCTCTAACAAGTGTTGGAATCCTAGAGGGGGGTGAATAGGGTTCAAAAGAATTTCGCAAACTTTTCAAAAACTTTTGTTGTATGAAGGTATAACGTGTTTAACAAGAGCGAGTAGTGAATCTTTAGATGACGTGAACGTAATTGAAATGATGATTCAACAAGATTGTTTCAAATGCAATTCAATTCTTTATCAATTAAACCCAACTATGTAATGCAAGATTGAAATTAAAGAGAGAAGGGTTAAGGAGAATTGCAAACTGATATTTTTACTGGTTCAATCACAATTTCTTGTGATCTACATCTAAAATTCGATCAGATCGGTTTTCAAAAATCAAGGTAAAAAATATAAAAAATATCGATTTTTTCGATTTTCGATTTTTTTAGATCGATTTAGATATAAACACGAACAATACCTTATGAACAAAGGCAATAAGTCACTTCAATACAAATTTTTGGAACATAACAGCACCTTTTCTTAAAAAAAAAAACTAATAGCATTTAAGATTCAATTTTCTTTTTCTGGAAACACCTTTGTTTCTCAGTTTTTCTTTCTATTCACTACTTTTGATGTTTATAATTTTTTAGGGTCTTATTAATTAATATATCCTTATGACAATGATTAAGAAAAACGACAATACCAAGATAATTAATTGTGGTGTTGTTTTACAATGAGAATAATATGCACCTAACATTTCATCAATCAAAATATAAAATGATTAGAAGAAGCTATTACACGCCTCTTATTCTTATTGAAAATAGCACAACAAAGTACCTAAACAACAACACTTTTCCATTCATTAACTTCACCATTTTTCTATGAGATCTTTCGTTAACATTAGTTAGCATTTTCCTTTTGTTTAGTATTAGTGAAAGGTGTTAGCCCAAGTGGCCTCTAACAAGTGTTGGAATCCTAGAAGGGGGTGAATAGGGTTCAAAAGAATTTCGCAAACTTTTCAAAAACTTTTGTTGTATGAAGGTATAACGTGTTTAACAAGAGCGAGTAGTGAATCTTTAGATGACGTGAACGTAATTGAAATGATGATTCAACAAGATTGTTTCAAATGCAATTCAATTCTTTATCAATTAAACCCAACTATGTAATGCAAGATTGAAATTAAAGAGAGAAGGGTTAAGGAGAATTGCAAACCGATATTTTTACTGGTTCAATCACAATTTCTTGTGATCTACATCTAAAATTCAATCAGATCGGTTTTCAAAAATCAAGGTAAAAAATATAAAAAATATCGATTTTTTCGATTTTCGATATTTTTAGATCGATTTAGATATAAACACGAACAATACCTTATGAACAAAGGCAATAAGTCACTTCAATACAAATTTTTGGAACATAACAACACCTTTTCTTAAAAAAAAAACTAATAGCAGTTAAGATTCAATTTTCTTTTTTTGGAAACACCTTTGTTTCTCAGTTTTTCTTTTTATTCACTACTTTTGATGTTTATAATTTTTTAGGGTCTTATTAATTAATATATCCTTATGACAATGATTAAGAAAAAGGACAATACCAAGATAATTAATTGTGGTGTTGTTTTAAATGAGAATAATATGCACCTTACATTTCATCAATCAAAATATAAAATGATTAGAAGAAGCTATTACACGCCTCTTATTCTTATTGAAAATAGCACAACAAAGTACCTAAACAACAACACTTTTCCATTCATTAACTTCACCATTTTTCTATGAGATCTTTCGTTAACATTAGTTAGCATTTTCCTTTTGTTTAGTATTAGTGAAAGGTGTTAGCCCAAGTGGCCTCTAACAAGTGTTGGAATCCTAGAGGGGGGTGAATAGGGTTCAAAAGAATTTCGCAAACTTTTCAAAAACTTTTGTTGTATGAAGGCATAACGTGTTTAACAAGAGCGAGTAGTGAATCTTTAGATGACGTGAACGTAATTGAAATGATGATTCAACAAGATTGTTTCAAATGCAATTCAATTCTTTATCAATTAAACCCAACTATGTAATGCAAGATTGAAATTAAAGAGAGAAGGGTTAAGGAGAATTGCAAACCGATATTTTTACTGGTTCAATCACAATTTCTTGTGATCTACATCTAAAATTCGATCAGATCGGTTTTCAAAAATCAAGGTAAAAAATATAAAAAATATCGATTTTTTCGATTTTCGATTTTTTTAGATCGATTTAGATATAAACACGAACAATACCTTATGAACAAAGGCAATAAGTCACTTCAATACAAATTTTTGGAACATAACAGCATCTTTTCTTAAAAAAAAAAAAACTAATAGCAGTTAAGATTCAATTTTCTTTTTCTGGAAACACCTTTGTTTCTCAATTTTTCTTTTTATTCACTACTTTTGATGTTTATAATTTTTTAGGGTCTTATTAATTAATATATCCTTATGACAATGATTAAGAAAAAGGACAATACCAAGATAATTAATTGTGGTGTTGTTTTACAATGAGAATAATATGCACCTAACATTTCATCAATCAAAATATAAAATGATTAGAAGAAGCTATTACACGCCTCTTATTCTTATTGAAAATAGCACAACAAAGTACCTAAACAACAACACTTTTCCATTCATTAACTTCACCATTTTTCTATGAGATCTTTCGTTAACATTAGTTAGCATTTTCCTTTTGTTTAGTATTAGTGAAAGGTGTTAGCCCAAGTGGCCTCTAACAAGTGTTGGAATCCTAGAGGGGGGTGAATAGGGTTTAAAAGAATTTCGCAAACTTTTCAAAAACTTTTGTTGTATGAAGGTATAACGTGTTTAACAAGAGCGAGTAGTGAATCTTTAGATGACGTGAACGTAATTGAAATGATGATTCAACAAGATTGTTTCAAATGCAATTCAATTCTTTATCAATTAAACCCGACTATGTAATGCAAGATTGAAATTAAAGAGAGAAGGGTTAAGGAGAATTGCAAACTGATATTTTTACTGGTTCAATCACAATTTCTTGTGATCTACATCTAGTCTCACACCCACCGGTATGAGAGTTCCTTGACTAATCAGGATCTTGAGTTCAACGTTCAAGAAATTTTACACCAAAGATACCCCACTCTGCAACCTACACACAACCAGGGATTCCACACCCTGAATCCAACACAGAAGAAGATACCTCACTTCTTCCAAACCAAGGACGTCAAAAACAAGAGAGTAGAAGAGGTTTGAATCACTCTTGAAAGTGAGAAATTACAACTTGAAGCTCTAATGATCACAATGAAAGATTGAGAGAATGAGACGCAAGGATCTTGTGAGATTTCATGTTTCCTTTTGTTTGTTAGATGATGGCTATCGATGTTGAACGAAAGAGATGAATAGATCTATTTATTAGGAGTGTTTGTTACGTTTAAAAATCAGATCTGATAGCCGTGAATCGATTCACAAACCCCATGAATCGATTCACAGAGAGCTGTGACACATGAATCTATTCATGAATCTATTCACAGAGAGTAAAATGCTTTGAATCTATTCACACCGATCAATGAATCTATTCACAACATATTTACACTAAGGTTTCAATCATCTTATTTGTAAATCTATTCATTTAAACTTAGATTTTCAACATGAAACTCATCTAATGATCAAGTATTATATATTCATGCATTAAGTAAAGATTTAAAACATTTCAACATGATGAATGCATGAATTCAACTTGATTATTTTAATCTATGTTGATTTTAATTTCATTTTATTTGCGTCTCATTCAAACATCTTATATGATCTTACAAAGGTACTAAAAACATAAACCTTTAAGAACTACCCTTTGTAGATCTAAGTCTTCAAAACTTTATATAGTTGACATGTTGTCCTTTGTCATCTTCAAAACTTTGTACTTCAAATATCCAAGTCATACTTGGGGAATGCATTCATTCACATTCTCCCCCTTTTTGATGATGACAAACTCATGAAGACTTTGTATTGTCTTTTTGCAAGCTCCCCCTAAATATTAGCATCCTTGTTTTGATAAAAGGTGGGAGTATAACCTGAAAATACAAATGGGAACCTTTCTCCCCCTTTTGGCATTATCAAAAACATCAAATATGATAGGAATGCGTTCATTGTATAAAAATATCCCAAGATAGCATAGCATCGCAATAAACACAATAACAAGGAAGTGCATACACAATAACAGAACATATAGGGGAAATAAGCTAGTAACAGATCCAAAAAGTCCATCATACAACCATAAGAAATAAACTAGCATAGGGAAACTAGAAAATGCATGATAGAAAATTCAGATGCAGCAGCAGAAGAATATTTATTTAATGCGCAGAGAGGGCCATCATGAAGAAGAAGAAACAACAATGGGACAGATGTAGCACAATTAAGTGAAAAAATCATGAAATAATGTCCCAGATGTGCGTGTGAATCAATTCAAAATAGGGGTGAATAGATTCACAGAGGCTAAAATTGTGTTATGTGTGAAAACATACACTGTGAATCGATTCATAGAGTGTGTGAATCGATTCACAGAGGCAAAAAATGCAGAAAAACGGAACTTGTTTGCTGTCATTTATGCCTTATTAGCTCACTTTCACATATGAATTTTTTGTTAATGTTTGAATTGCCTATTCTAATGCATGGAACAAGTTTGAATACACATTTTACACATGTTCACAACAAGCTAAGCATCAAATACAATCAAATCATCAAAATCACATATTGAGTTGTCAAAGTTCAAGTTTTGAAAGAAAATAGGTCATGCCTTGAGTAATTTTGGTACTTTTGCATATGCATACCTATTTAAGCACTTACACACATATTCAATCTATACATGATATATCAAGTATGCCTAATTCACTTCTTATGCGGAAAAAGCTTTCTTTAGGCAAAGGTTTTGTAAAAATGTCCGCTAATTGATTTGTTGTTTCAACAAACTCAAAAACACAATCGCCTTTCTCAACACGGTCTCTTAGAAAATGATATGCTTTGTTCTTGAATGTTGAATGGGATTTTTGGTTAAGTTTATTGCACTAGTATTGTCACATCTTATGGGAATTTTGTTAAGTTTTAAGCCATGGTCCAGGAGTTGTTGTTTCATCCATAAAATTTGTACACAACAACTTCCTGCAGCTATGTACTCAGCTTCAGCTGTGGACAAAGCTACACTAACTTGCTTTTTACTATTCCAAGAAATTAAATAATTCCCAAAGATATGACAAGTACCGCTAGTACTCTTTCTATCCAACTTGCATCCTGCAAAGTCAGAATCTGAGTATCCAACTAAACCAGAAATTCCACCCTTAGGATACCATAGACCTGTATTAGGTGTTCCTATTAGATATCTTAATATGCGTTTAACAACAATGAAATGTGATTCCTTGGGATTACTTTGAAATCTAGCACACATACACACGCTAAACATAATATTGGGTCTACTAGCTGTCAAGTATAGTAAAGAACCTATAATACCTCTATATTTTGAAGGGTCAATAGGCTTATGATAGTGGGATTTTACATGATATTTCATATATACTTTTGCATGCATTTTTCATATAGATTAGGCATTCTTTATTTGATTTTTATTAGTTTTTACCTTGGAACGGGTGAAGGTGGTTTTGTGTGTTGTTTTGCAGAAATTGATGAAAAATGCTCAGATTTGGCCATAATAAAGCTTGGAAGAAATAGAGCCTGAAAAGAGAAGAAATTGAGCCAAGCAGAATTCTGGAGATTCGCCCCGCGAGACTCGATTCGCCTCGCGACCCTGAAAGCTGACTGTTCCAGAAAATGCAAGCCTTTCTGGTTCGCCTCGCGAACCTTGTTTCGCCTCGCAAGTCTGGAAACCAGAAGCCATCACGCCCAGGCCCTGATGCTCCTCACGAGTATATTTGAGAAGCAATTTATGGTCTCGCGTCGCGATCAGCTCTCGCCTCGCGAGAGTTCAATTATCTGAAATAGCAGATTTTAATATTCGCCTCGCGAGCGAGCGCAGAACAGATTGGTATAAGTTGCTGTTTTAGGGCAGAATGTGGGAGTTTTTAGAGTTGGAGGAGTTCTTGGAGAGAAGCACTTGGAGGCTGCGGCTGGAAGAGGGTTCCAACCCTGAAGGGGGATGTTTTCCTTGCTCTGGGACTGGAAGAAGATTGGAGGATCCTCCTATGGAGTTTGCTTCATCCCTTCTCTCTTTCTCTTTGTATTCTCTTTTTATGAGTACTTAAATCCCTGTTGTTGGGATTAGATGTAACCAAACTGATTGTTTATGTATTTATCTTGACTGATTATTCTGTGTTCATGTCTTCATATTAGTGATTAATTTTCTGTGCTTAATGCTTGTTGTGGCTAGCACCCCCATGACTCGATTAGTATTTTGGTATGCAATGGGGACGTTCGTATCAGAACCGGAACTGAATTTAATCACCTAGTAACCCTTTCATCTAGGAATGGAGTTAGGTTTACTAGTAATCGCGTAATCCCTAATCTTAATGCAAATTCATTAATCTAGGTCACCTAAGGAATTAGGGTCTATTAGTGGATTTAGGCTCTTGCCATCCGAGGAATCAGGGTTTGAGTAATTTAGTGGATTGATTTTAATATCTGAAGCATGAATGGGAGGTATCTAGTCCTGATAGTACATGAGACAGATGTTTGGTGAAGTCTAGTCCCAACATATCTTTCTGCACTCCAAGTGTTTGTTAAAAGTCTCCAAAAAGACCAAAAACATTTTATTGCTTTTGTTGCTTTATTTTTCTGTTTTAATTTCTCGTGATTGTTAGTTTAGTCTAGATATTTGCTGAGTTTGTGAATTGGTAGTTGACATCCAATCCCCGTGGATACGATAACCGGTCTCACCACCGTATTACTTGCACGATTGGGTATACTTGCCCAGATTCGTCAACAAGTCTTTGGCGCTGTTGCCGGGGATTGGTTTTGCCAATATCATTAGTAACAAAGGAGGCAACTAATTTAGACATTTTTATTCTTTACTTTTCTGTATATATTTGATCTTTTTCTTTTGAGTTGTGTTTGTGCAAGGTGGACGAAATTCATGGACAATCACTATTATCCACCTGATGAGGAAGCCTCAAGTCACGCTTTGGAGGACAACTGGTGTTTGGGAGACTGCATAGAGTTGATGGGTCATGTTACTCCCGCACAAGTTGACTATATGACGGGAAAGCTTATATATAACTTCTCCGAGGAGGATTGGGAAACCTTCTGTTCATATTTACCACCTCCACCACCATGTATGATTCCTATAGAGCCACATGAAGCAGAAGTTGAGCAGAATCTAGTTGTGGGAATGGATCAAATTGAAGATGAAGTGGTGGACAAGTCACACGAAGAGGGAGTACTTTCCACAAGTCCTTGGGAAATTGAGGAATGGGAATGGAAGGAGCAAACACCGTTGAAAGCTGCTCTAGAACAGTATTCCCAAGAGCTATCCGCCTCAGAGGCCAAGGCAAGAGCCAACTGTGACAGTATCGAAGCTGTGAAGCAGAACTTCAAAACGCAAGTTGAGGAGATTTGCAAACAATTAGAACAAGAGTCACATGCAGCACAAATTGAGGAAAATCTGGTTTGGGGGACAGTTCAAGATGAAGACGAAGTGGTAGTGGAGTCCACCATGCTTGCTAAGGAATCTGAAATTTCTGCATTGGACAAATATGTTGGCTTGCATGCATGTGTGGACGCTGTAAAACTAGTCCCTTCCACTTGTCTGTCAAACTTCCTAGTGAAAATGCCATTTGACCCGCTAGGAAGTAAGTGCATTATTATAGTTGAAGAGGTCAATGGTGCTTTCACACAATGACTGGGTGGAGTTGAGGATAAAGTCATACTGCTGCTACAATCTCCACTCCAATTTCCATGGGATCCGGGAGGAGAATCCTAGAACGTCAAGCTAGTGACGTTAAAGAAGCACTCATTGGGAGGCAACCCAACTTTTCTTAACCCTTCTTTTTAGTTAGTTTTTGTTTTTGATTTTAACCTCTTGAATAATTTGAGAAGCTCAAGAGGAAAAATAATAAATTGAGAATTGCCAAGTGTTTGCAGGGTAAGAAGGAAGGAAGGGAGAGCAAGAAGACAAGGAGAAGAGCAAAAGGGGCAGAGACAACAAAGCCAACACCCGCTACAGCATCGGTAAGCCGTTCCATTTTTTAGTTTATTTTATTTTTCTCCTCTTTCCAACTTGATTGTTTACATTGGGGACAATGTAAATTCTTAAGCTTGGGGTAGGGGTATTTTGCATTTACATTTTGCATATTGCATTCATATAGTTTTGCATGATAGCTTTGCATGATCACACAATTAGATTGCCATTGCTTAGATTTTGTATCCAATTGTGAGAACTGAGTGCCCAATAATTTGTGATAGTGAATTTTTGAACCCAATTTTTTTCATTCTTGTGCTATGGCAACAAATAAAAATGTTTGAGATGATCTGTGATAGTTGATAATTAGCATATGGTTTAGTAGATTTGTGTTTCTCATTGATTCTTGAACTACTAAAATGTGAGATTTTGAGCCAAAAGGGGTACTCACTATATCTACCCCATTCTTTGTGTTAGAGTGTTATTCCTCTTGGTTTGTTTTCTCTAGAACTTGACTTGAAACCATTTTGAAGCTTAAAAATTTTTGAAAACATTTTTGAAAATGATTGAGGCAATATGTATTTTTCTGGCCTTCTAAGCTTTGAATGATGAAATGCTACCCCTTAGTGACCAATTTTGAGCCTACAAAAAAAAATGCTTTTCTTGGTACCTTGAAATGTTTTGATGAATATGCTTGATAAGGGACCTTCTAAATTATTACAAAAGGGTAAAAAGGGTAGTCGAAAAAAGTTTGGGACCCCTTCTCCAAATAAAAGAAAAACAAAAGAAAAAAGAGAAATAAAGTAGAGAAGGGGATGACAAAAAGAAAAGTGAGAAATAAAAAGAAAAAGAAAGAAAAGAAAGGTGGAAAAATAAATAAAAACCCAAAAAGGTATTTTAGAAGGTCATGTTTGCAATGTTTGATACTTGGTTTAGCCTTTTGGAAATATCCTTTTCTTGACTTCCCCACCTAATGATTAATCCCATGGCCACGTTACAACCAAGCAAAAGACCTCTTGATTCTTAATTGTTTTCATTAATAAAGTAGATATTTGGTTGATAGTCAAGCCTATGGTAGGATTCATTCCTTGAGGAAAATTGAGCGAATTGCCTTATTCCCTTAAACACTTGAGTGAAGGGAGAAAAGAGAGCCAAGCAAATGAACAAGCTTGGGGTGAGCTTCAGGTGAGAAAGAGTGCCCAAGTCAGTGAGAATATGAGTCTAAGGAACATAAGTCTCTAATTGGACTTGAACTGATTGTCTCTTGCTGAATTGTTTGAATTGCTTATTGCTTGGATCATTTACTCGGGTTCTTGGTTCATTATCCGCATTTTGTTTATTTTCTTCTAGTGGCCTTGGTGATTGCTTGAGTACAAGCAATTGAATAAGCTTGGGGTGATTTGATAGTGGGATTTTACATGATATTTCATATATACTTTTTCATGCATTTTTCATATAGATTAGGCATTCTTTATTTGATTTTTATTAGTTTTTACCTTGGAACGGGTGAAGGTGGTTTTGTGTGTTGTTTTGCAGAAATTGATGAAAAATGCTCAGATTTGGCCATAATAAAGCTTGGAAGAAATAGAGCCTGAAAAGAGAAGAAATTGAGCCAAGCAGAATTCTGGAGATTCGCCCCGCGAGACTCGATTCGCCTCGCGACCCTGAAAGCTGACTGTTCCAGAAAATGCAAGCCTTTCTGGTTCGCCTCGCGAACCTTGTTTCGCCTCGCGAGTCTGGAAACCAGAAGCCATCACGCCCAGACCCTGATGCTCCTCACGAGCATATTTGAGAAGCAATTTACGGTCTCGCGTCGCGATCATCTCTCGCCTCGCGAGAGTTCAATTATCTGAAACAGCAGATTTTAATATTCGCCTCGCGAGCGAGCGCAGGACAGATTGGTATAAGTTGCTGTTTTAGGGCAGAATGTGGGAGTTTTTAGAGTTAGAGGAGTTCTTGGAGAGAAGCACTTGGAGGCTGCGGCTGGAAGAGGGTTCCAACCCTGAAGGGGGATGTTTTCCTTGCTCTGGGACTGGAAGAAGATTGGAGGATCCTCCTATGGAGTTTGCTTCATCCCTTCTCTCTTTCTCTTTGTATTCTCTTTTTATGAGTACTTAAATCCCTGTTGTTGGGATTAGATGTAACCAAACTGATTGTTTATGTATTTATCTTGACTGATTATTATGTGTTCATGTCTTCATATTAGTGATTAATTTTCTGTGCTTAATGCTTGTTGTGGCTAGCACCCCCATGACTCGATTAGTGTTTTGGTATGCAATGGGGACGTTCGTATCAGAACCGGAACTGAATTTAATCACCTAGTAACCCTTTCATCTAGGAATGGAGTTAGGTTTACTAGTAATCGCGTAATCCCTAATCTTAATGCAAATTCATTAATCTAGGCCACCTAAGGAATTAGGATCTATTAGTGGATTTAGGCTCTTGCCATCCGAGGAATCGGGGTTTGAGTAATTTAGTGGATTGATTTTAATATCTGAAGCATGAATAGGAGGTATCTAGTCCTGATAGTACATGAGACAGATGTTTGGTGAAGTCTAGTCCCAACATATCTTTCTGCACTCCAAGTGTTTGTTAAAAGTCCCCAAAAAGACCAAAAACATTTTATTGCTTTTGTTGCTTTATTTTTCTGTTTTAATTTCTCGTGATTGTTAGTTTAGTCTAGATAGTTGCTGAGTTTGTGAATTGGTAGTTGACATCCAATCCCCGTGGATACGATAACCGGTCTCACCACCGTATTACTTGCACCACTAGGTATACTTGCCCAGATTCGTCAACAGCTTACCACCTTCATCTTTGTCTAAATAGCAGCCAGTACCCATTGGTGTGCTAATTTCTTTGTCATTCTCCATTCCAAACTTCTTGATGAGCTCCTTGCAATATTTAGCTTGATTTATGAAGATGCCATTCCCTGTTTGCTTTATTAGAAGTCCAAGAAAGTAATTTAGTTCTCCCATTAAGGACATCTCAAATTCACTCTGCATCAACTTTGAGAACTCTCTACACATAAACTCATTAGTTGAACCAAAGATAATATCATCCACATATATTTGAACAAGCAATATATCCTTTCCTTTATCCTTTATGAAAAGTGTAGTATCAACCATTTCCCTTTTATAACCTTTTTCTAAAAGAAATTTACTCAACCTTTCATACCAAGCTCTTGGAGCTTGCTTAAGCCCATAAAGAGTCTTTTTCAACTTAAAAACATGGTTGGGAAATTCAAAATTTTCAAAACCGGGGGGATGATCTACATAGACTTCTTCTTGTATGAAACCATTTATGAAAGCACTTTTCACATCCATTTGGTATAGTTTAAAATCCATGATGCATGCAAATGCAAGAAGTAATCTAATAGCTTCTAATCTAGCTACCAGGACATATGTGATGCGTGATCTTTTAGATATAAAGGCAAGTGCACCTCGTCGCAATCAAGTAATACGGTGGTGAGACCGGTTATCGTATCCACAGGGATCGGTTGTCAATTACCAATTCACAAGCTCAACAACTATCTAGACTAAACTAAAGTATGAGAGATTAAAACAGAAAACAAAAAAAATAAAATATTTTTGGTCTTCTGGGAATTTTATCGAACACTTGGTATGCAAATAGAGATGTGGCTAAGATTGTTAGAGTTAGACTACACTAATCCTCCCTTAATTGCAATGAAATGGTTATCAACACAAGTCCTACTTCAATTATGACAATCAAGCCTTTTCTAAAATACTCAAGCCTAATGTCTTAGGTGCATTGAGCCTAAAACCCCAAATCAAACCCTAATGTCTTAGGTGGATTAATCTGTGATTTTGCATTAAGTCAAGACTTATAAGATTGCAAGCATTCAACACCTATGTCTAGATTCTTGAACTACTTGGCATATGATTCATGAGCATGCCTTAACACCAACCTTTCAGTCATCTATCAAAGCAACATATCATTCCTATGGGTAGCTAATCCAAGGAAAGCATTAAGAACAGAATCACATACTCATAAGGAAATAGAGACTTGCATTAAAACACCAAATCAAATACAACAAGTTCAGAAAAGCTACATCTAACCCCAACAATGGGGATTTAACTACTCATGATAAAAGGAAATACAAAATAGAGTGAGAAAAGGGATGGAGAACACTCATAGACAAGCTTCCTCCATTCCCAGAGCAAGGAAATCTCCCCTTCTAGGGCTGGAACCCTATCTCAGCCGCAGCCTCCAAGTCCCCAAGTGCTCTCTCCACCAAAAACTCTCTCTTTTCTGCCCTAAAACAGCAACTTATACCAGTCAGTGTTGCGCGCATTCGCGAGGCGAGACATGTCTCGCGAGGCGAATATTAAAAATCTGCTTCAGAGAATTGAGCTCTCGCGAGGCGAGAGTTTCTTCGCGACGCGAGACCGAAAGGTTTTTCTTCAATACGCCCATGAGGAGCATCAGGGCCTGGGCGTGATGGTTTCTGTTTGCAGACTCGCGAGGCGAGAAATGGGTTCGCGAGGCGAACCAGAAAGGCTAGCATTTTCTCCAACAAATACTTTCGGGGTCGCGGGCGAATCCAAAGGCTCACGGGCGAATCACCGTGAATTATGCTTGGCTCAATTTCTTCTCTTTTTAGGCTCTTTTTCATCCAAGCTCCATCAAGGCTAATTTCTGAGCATTTTTTCATTAAATCCTGCAAAACAACACACAGAAACCACCTCATCCGTTCCAAAGGAAAAACTATACAAAATCAACACTAAATTGGCCTAACTATATGCAAATGCATGCAGAAATGTACATGTAAAATGAGGTGAAATCACACTCATCAATATGTCTCATCATAATCAATACCCCCTTCTTGATTATAACCCTTTGCTACAAGTCTAACTTTATTTCTAGTTATAATTCCGGTTTCATCAAGTTTATTTCTAAAAACCCACTTAGTGCCAATTACTTGATGATTTCTTGGTCTAGGCACAAGCTCCCAAACATTATTTCTTTCAAATTGGTTTAATTCATCATGCATGGCCATTAACCAATTTTCATCAATAATTGCATCACTAATGGTTTTGGGTTCAATTTGAGAGACAAATGCTGAATAATTGCATATATTTCTAAGATTCGACCTAGTAGTTACCTCTTTTGATATGTCTCCTATCACATGGTCGATAGGATGATCCTTCAATGTTCTCCACTCATGGGGTAGGTCTACATGCTCAAATTCTTCTTTCTTTGGAGGAGTTTCATCTTCATTTCTTTCATCCATCTTTTCTTTGTTGACTTCCTCATTTGACTTTTGTGACATGTCTACAATATTATCGAAGAAAATATCCTTTCCCACCAATTTGGGGTTAGATTCATCAAATGCAATATGTATTGACTCTTCAATAGCCATAGTTCTCTTATTGTAAACACGAAAAGCTTTACTAAAAGGCGAATAACCTACAAACACAATCAATGATAAGATTTAGGTATCCAAATTTGTTTGGGTCCTTGAATGTTAGTTTTGGGCACCAATCCTTTTGGAACCCAAATTTTTTTATCACTTTGAAACTTATTATTTCTAATGTTACAAGTAGTTGCCGTATGTCCATTTTTGCAACAATAATAGCATGTAGTAAAGGGGGTACTTGTCTTTCTTGGATTAGCAAAGCAATATTTTAAAATTTTTCTTTGTGCAAAGGGATCATACCCCAAACCGGATTTGCTAAGCATACGCTTTTGACCTCCAAGCAACATATTCAAGTTTTCTCTACCCATCGTGAATTTGGCTATAATGTTTTTCATATCATCAATTTGTTTTCTCAATCTAGCACAATCTCCACAACTAAATGGTTTACATGCATTATTTTTACAACATACATTTAACGAAGATTTCTCACGAGCAATCTTTAAGAACTCACATTCATTTGTGACTTTTTCAAAATCCTTTTTGCACAAAGAGAGTTGTTATTTTAGGTCATAAATGATTTTCTTAAAAGAAAAGTTTTGTTTAATGAGTCTTATAGATTCTTCATGAAGTTCATCATAGCCATTTTGTAAATCATCATCGGAAGAAAAAGAATCAAATTCATCATCGGTTACCTCATCTTCCTCATGGTGGCTTGCCATTAGACATAGGTTGGCAACTTCATCATCATCGGAGCTATCGGATGAGTTGAGGTCGTTATCGTCCCAAGCTATGTATGCCTTTTTGCCCTTCTTGTCCTTTTTAGTCCTCTTCTCATATTTGTCCCCTTTCTTTTGCAATTGAGGACATTCCATTTTCATGTGCCCTTTCTTTCCACATTCATAGCAATTTATTGTTGAAGTGTCATTCTCCCTTTTGAAGTTCTTCTTATTTCGGTTGAATGACCTTCTACCTCCACCTCTTTTCTTGAGGAATCTACTTAAATTTTTCACAAAGAGGCTAAGGTCATCATCGCTTGAATCCGAGTCTTCCGATTCATCACTTTTATCGCTTTCTTCTTTCCTTGCTTTTGAAGATGTGGAGATTAGGACTAAGCTCTTCTTCTTCTTGTCTCCTTCTTCATGCTCAGTGAGACGATTAAGTTCCAATTCGTGCTCTTGGAGCTTTCCAAATAAGGTGGCTAGAGTCATTGTAGCCAAATTCCTTGATTCTGCAATAGCGGTAACCTTTGGCTGCCAATTCCTGTTCAAACATCTCAAAACTTCGTTAACCAAGTCTTCATTTGGAAAAGTTTTTCCTAATGTTTCTAGATGATTAACTATGTGCATGAAGTGTTTTTGAATATCTTGTATTGATTCTCCTGGAATCATACGAAAAAGCTCATCTTCATGGGTCAAGGTGTTAACCCGAGCTCGCTTCACTTCACTAGTACCCTCATGGGTAACTTGCAGGTTATCCCACATTTCTTGTGCGGATCTACAATTACACACTCTAAAGAATTCATCTTGTCCTATAGCAGAAGATATGATATTTTTACCTCTCCAATCTAGTTGTACTCTCTTTTTCTCATCATCAGACCAACTATCTCTAGGTTTTGATGTTTCCTTTCCATTAACTAGATGTGTGGGAACATAAGAACCATTTTATATGGTGTTCCATACATCTAGATCATGGGAACATATAAAGATTCTCATACGTTCTTTCCAATACGAATAACCTTCACCATTAAAAACCGGGGCCTTATTGTATAACCCATCCGTTTGATAAAAACCATTAGAGGCCATGAATCCTCTTTAAAGCCAATTAAGCTTGTCCTAAAGAGTTCAAGCTCTAGTACCACTTGTTAGCCCAAGTGGCATCTAACAAGTGTTGGAATCCTAGAGGGGGGTGAATAGAATTCAAAAGAATTTCGCAAACTTTTCAAAAACTTTTGTTGTATGAAGGTATAACGTATTTAACAAGAACGAGTAGTGAATATTTAGATGACGTGAACGTAATTGAAATGATGATTCAACAAGATTGTTTCAAATGTAATTCAATTCTTTATCAATTAAACCCTAATATGTAATGCAAGATTGAAATTAAAGAGAGAAGGGTTAAGGAGAATTGCAAACCGATATTTTTACTGGTTCAATCATAATTTCTTGTGATCTACATCCAGTCTCACACCCACCGGTATGAGAGTTCCTTGACTAATCAGGATCTTGAGTACAACGTTCAAGAAATTTTACACCAAAGATACCCCACTCTGCAACCTACACACAACCAGGGATTCCACACCCTGAATCCAACCCAGAAGAAGATACCTCACTTCTTCCAAACCAAGGACGTCAAAAACAAGAAAGTAGAAGAGGTTTGAATCACTCTTGAAAGTGAGAAATTACAACTTGAATCTCTAATGATCACAATGAAAGATTGAGAGAATGAGACGCAAGGATCTTGTGAGATTTCGTGTTTTTTTTTTTTTTGTTTTTTAGATGATGGCTATCGATGTTGAACAAAAGAGATGAATAGATCTATTTATTAGGGGTGTTTGTTACGTTTAAAAATCAGATCTGATAGCCGTGAATCGATTCACATACCCCATGAATCGATTCACAGAGAGCTGTGACGCATGAATTTATTCATGAATCTATTCACAAAGACTGATACATCGTGAATCCATTCATGAATCTATTCAGAGATTGAAACATCTTGAATCCATTCATGAATCTATTCATAGAGAGTAAAATGCTTTGAATCTATTCACACCAATCAATGAATCTATTCACAACATATTTACACTAAGGTTTCAATCATCTTATTTGTAAATCTATTCATTTAAACTTAGATTTTCAACATGAAACTCATCTAATGATCAAGTATTATATATTCATGCATTAAGTAAAGATTTAAAACATTTCAACATGATGAATGCATGAATTCAACTTGATTATGTTAACCTATGTTGATTTTAATTTCATTTTATTTGCGTCTCATTCAAACATCTTATATGATCTTACAAAGGTACTAAAAACATAAACCTTTAAGAACTACCCTTTGTAGATCTAAGTCTTCAAAACTTTATATAGTTGACATGTTGTCCTTTGTCATCTTCAAAACTTTGTACTTCAAAAATCCAAGTCATACTTGGGGAATGCGTTCATTCACAAAAGGTTGATTTTTCAAATAGGTTTAGTACCTATGGTCCTATGCTGAATATAATTTTCATAATTTTTGCTACAATTTTTTAATTTGATTAGGGTGATTTACTCCTTTATAATCTTAATTAAGATTTTCATTCAGACTTATTTTTCAATCCTCAATTAAGACATTGTTGGAAGTCAAAAAAACATTTTAATTAATTTTAAGTTAATTTTGATATTTAGTTAGCGTAAAAAAATTTATATTATCAACCAATTATAAAGTATTATATGCGTATCTTTTAAACTTCTTATCACAATAGTCAAACATTTTGAATGTTGACAACTTATGATTAATTGAAAGTGTAAAAATATCTTTATATTAATAATACATGCTTAATAAATCCTTGATTTTTAGTTGTCACTCATTTTTATTTGTTTATGTCACATGATACCGGTCCATATTTAATTATTTGCTTTTTTTACTAAATATTTAATTATTTTATTAATAACCGTTTTTTGTTTTATTTATTTTTTAAATTAGCTATAGTTCATAAGGTGAAATTTTCAATTCCGAGTTAAATTACAAAAGTAACAAAAAAAGGTCCTAAGAGTACAACTATCGCTACATCGGACAATCCTTACTGGTAGGGATGTTCAAATCTAAACCGATAAAAAAATCGAAAATCAATACAATACAATCGAAAATCCTTACTTGCGTGTTTACCTTTTGGTTACAAACTTAAGTTTGGCCAACACAATAAATTATTCCTTTCACATTAAATTCACTTTTTTAATGTTAAAACTATCATTGTGTTAAGGGTAAAATTTTGAGTTTTGACGGACATTTTTTTCGACGGGCTGACGGAGGGATCGAAGTGATAACCAAAATTTTTTGAGTATTGAAGATATTTGGTTTGACAAGAAGATACACTTCGACAGAGGAAAAGATTCGACAATCAAATTCCTGACAAAAATAATAAAGGAAGACTTAGTCGAAGGAAGGGTCGTCAAGAGAAACCGTCAGTGAAGAAATTGGTTAAGTCCCCAATCCGACGAAAGGTACCAGTACAGTTTGTCAAGCAGTTCAAACCGCCGAAGATAAGCAAATTGACACGGAGCGAATCAAGACATTGAGCAGTTAGTGGAATTGCTTGACAAAACTGTTTAAGTATAAAACTTAAGAGAAATGCCAAAGACATATGGCAATCATTTAGATAGGGAGATATTTTTAGGTAGTTATTTTATTTGCCTATAAATACTAGTAATCACAATGTAATAAAGGTCGGTTACTTGATACACATCCTACATATCTCGATCACACAGCAGATTGACGGATTACATTCAAGTATTCATTCCATCCTTCTTATTTCAATACTATGGCAAAATTCAATGCCATTTTCATTTCTTTTATTCAATTTCTTCATTTATTCTTACTTATTTCCAGCATTTCTCTTATGTTCTTCTTTTAAATTCATTTACTTCTGGAAAGTTGTATCACTTAGATCCTACTCTACTTAACTTTCTTTTTAAACTTATGTTTCTTATTTTTATTGTAAACTTAGTTCAATCAGGAAGTTATTTTCTACATATAAACTACTTTCTTCTTTTAAATTTCAAATTTACCTTTTCAAATATAAACAGTTTCGTTGTCAAGTTTCATTATTGACAATAATCGGTACACCATTTTTTAAACTTATATACTTGTCATAGCATCAAGTCCTTGCCAGTATATTACTAGATTTGACTAACTTGTCAAATTCATACTTGGTAGACAGTTCATACCTATTCTTGATGATATTACTGCATAACTCGTAGGTCCCACATTCGTTTGTTCTTTAATTATTTGTCATGAAGGAATTTTGGTCAAGAACCAAAAACCGACGTTAACAAATTGGCATGCCCAGTGGGACGAGTTCAGAGTAACTTGTATAAGTGTCACGAACTCTAACATACAAATTTATTGTATGCGTCTATGGAGTGGGAGAGTGATTCAATCGTTATCTAATTCCCAAAACTCTGTAAACATGAGTAATGCAAGTAATGCAGGCGTAGTCAGCACTAACGTCGTTGCGTCAATGGTGGATGCTAATCCTGTAACCACTGTTGCGCCAGTTGATAATATTCCTGCAACCATGGCTAACGCTACTAATGCAGGAAGTAATAGAACTAATAGTTTAGTAGCGAGAAGAGGCGTTTCCTATGCTCAAGTTGTCAATAGGTTTGACGAAGTTGGATAAGGAACACTCCCGTCACCAACTTCCCTAGTTGTACAACAAATAAGTCCGTCAACTACTAGATTGTCTCCACGAAGTGTTGTGAATTCAAACCCAAGAGGGACTACGCAACCTCTGCCACAACCTTCGTATGGAATGCCTTACTGCTCGGCCACGGTCAATCCAAATACCCCATTTGCATACATACCATATCCAAATAGAGTAACGACGGCCACCCATACATTGGGACAGGCAGGACCGTCAACCGCGGGGCAAATCCCTAGTCGAGAGAATGGGATAACAGGGTCAGTGGTGATGACCCATACTCGACAAGAGTGCCCAGTAGTAAGATCACAAGTATCCCCACTTAGACAACCCCCGCAAAATATTGTTGGTCTATCAGAGGCTACATTAGCCAATGTTCGACAACAAATTGACTCTAGTAACTTTGACATGGTGAATACATTTACTCAGCAAATGGGTACAGTGATTACGCCATTAATGGAAAACACAAATAATGCATGCATGACATTGGCAAACGAGATACGCAGGTTAAATAGAACCTTGGGCTTGTTAGCCCTAGACAATAACCAAAATGCCAATATAAATACCATTAGAAATGTCAATAGGAATGTCAACCAAGGTCAGAATAACCAACCACAGGTTGAACAACTACAAGTTATCCAACTTGACGGATCCGAACAAGACGGCGAGCGGCCACAACCCCATCGTCGAGTCCCTCTAAGACGTGGAAATACACACATGCTACAACCAGAGGAAGACGAAGACTTTGTCATAAACCAAGGTGCTCTTGGAGCGCTTCGTCAAAATGTTCTAAACCAGAATGTTAACCAAGTTGTCGAACAAGCATTGAATAGGTTTGGTTTTAACATAGGTTATGCTAATCAGCCATTTTTTGCATCAGCATTTCCTGACCGGGTCCAACAGGCAGAAATGCCCCAAGGATACAAAATACCCAAATTGTCAAAATTCTCGAGGGAAAGTGGAGAATCAACCGTCGAGCACATTGCCCGATATACAATCGAATTAGGAGATTTGGCTTTAGAGGAGGGACTAAAAATGAAGTTCTTTCCTAGCTCATTGACTAAGAATACTTTTTCTTGGTTTTCAACTCTAAGACCTAATTCCATACATTCCCGGAATCAATTGGAGAGGAGCTTTCATGATCAATTCTTTAGGGGTGATTTAAAAATTGGGTTGACAGACTTATTCTGTATTAAAAGAATGAACAACGAGTCTGTCGAAGATTACCTTGCCCGATTCCTTCAAATGAGGAGTCGTTGCTTCACCCTTATCCTTGAGGCAGAGATAGTGAAGATCGTTGCCGGGGGATTAGATTACTATATTAGGAAGAAATTTGTCAACCAACACTTAATTGATCTTGCCCAGTTGGGTGACAAGGTCCGACAAATTGAACAGTTGAAGGCCGAAAAGGTTTTCAAGCAGAGGAAATTCCTCAAAAGAGAAAAGATTAGTTTTGTCGTATGTAATGATTTCGACGAAGAGGGTAATAATTCTGAAGAATATTAGGTAGACTATGATGAATTGAAAACTGGTCCCCCTTATACATGTCAAGCCTTGACGCCTGCAAGGGCCAGAGAAAGGATTCCTTTCATCAATAAGAAAGTGTATACATTTGACGTGACCAAAGCCGACCAAATATTTGACATACTGCTCAAAGATAAGCAGTTAAAATTGTCAAAGGATCATAGGCTATTGAAAGCCCATGAAATAAAAGATCGGAAATATTTTAAGTTTCATAATACTTTTGGTCATGTAACTAACGACTGTATGCATTTCAGGGACATCATTCAGAAATGTTTGACAGAGGGAAGATTAAAGTTTTCAGACAAGAAACCAGAAATGAAGATTGACACAACCGTTCGGCCCTGAAGTTAATAAAAATGATCGCCAAGTGCCTATGGGAATAGGCATGGTCAATATAAGTTCTGGACAGAATATCCAGATGGACCTGACGGATTCATTTGATATCTATCCAAAGCCAGGGGAACCACTTGTCGAATTCATGACACGCAAGAAATCTGGTGGTATTATCAAAGTTTGCCCAAAATGTGAAGGATTTTATGATGATGCTGCTGCCAAGACGGCTAAGGCACAGAAAACGCCATCATATCACTCACAAAACATAACTGAGTCTCGTGACGGTAATATTCAGGGCAGGTTCTCACACTCAAATAGCCATGCTGGGTCTAATAGTGTGCACAGAAGTGATATGCATACTGTCAATGACAGGCAGACAGTGTCGTCGTCGGCCAACATACGTATCAGACAAGACCTAGACAAAATAACACTGGAGGTTGGGTTGAAGAGCCAGTCAGAGAATCAGTAGGAAGTAACAGGCCTGTCGGTGGAGGGTTCAATTCTGTCAGGAACGGGAAACCCCTGTCCAACGTAACAGTGGATCGATGGGTAAGAAATTATGCTATGACCTGCTTCCTCGAATCACGAAGGTAGAAATAGGTCAGGAAAAATAAGTTTAATAATCATAATCCACCCTTCTAGAATGAGGATTACGGAAGGGGGCAACTATTTCAAAATACTCAGACGACAGGACCTGGTTTGTCATGATCGTCGAGTCAACCAACTGTGTCCAAGAGTCAAAAGAGGAGGCGACAAAGGCTCCGACAGGCACAAAAGAGGAAGCTTATCAAGCAAGAGGGGGTCGCCATAAAGGAAATGCTTTCACAAGATACTGGTTGTCTGGTAGCAGTGGCTGCCAACAAAGCTGACAAGAAGGGATATGCCAAAATGAAAAGCATGATAGTGACCCATCCCATGGAAGTTGATGCGATGGGACCCATTAATCAAGCCAGGCAGAATAAGCCTACATCACAAATTTTCACAGAAAAGAAGGTTTTAGAGCAGGCATCACCACCAGTAAGATCCACTGGAAAATGGCATGTCGGGCTAGCAGAGATGGAAAAGGTTGCAGGACTCGAGAAAGAGTTTGAGGCTAGAATGGGAAAACATCAATTGACAACGTTCAAGCCTGAGTGTGATTTAACCAAAGAAGAATTGTCATTCGATGCTGTCATCGAAGCACTGAATGATCCAAATGATGACATAACAATCAGCAAAGACATGGACATAGAAAGCCAGAATGAAGATCTGGCTGATATCATCGAGGCACTGGATAACTGTGGCGCAGGAATAGCCCGACCTCTGTCAGATAGGTCAGGATCAGATGATGAGAATGATTTAAAAATAAATCATGGCAGAATGGTTGGAGGTGCATTTTTGGATGAGGATCCAGAGAATGAAGTCATACTGGAACCAGGGATGGAAATGAAGATAGGATTGATTTCATTCATACCAGCAGAATATGAGGGATATCTTGAGGTCGATTTCTCTGACGATGATGATGATGTCGTCAATAATGGAAGATACCCAGGCGATTTGTGGATGTGTGTTCGAGAGAACTTGGTTATCGTATTCGACAATGTAGCTCAGTTGGAGAAGCCCACCGATGAGCAAAGAAACCATTTGAGGTCTTTACATGTAAAAGCCATAATAGATGGAAGACCTACCAACAGGGCTTTAATTGACGGGGGAGCTGCTGTGAACCTGATGCCAAGAGCAATGTTCAAATATCTAGGGAAGGATCAGTTGGATTTAATTTCGACAGATACGGTTGTCACTGACTCCAGTGGAAAAAATTCTCCGTCAGATGGCGTCGTTTTGTTAAACATACAGGTTGGCACCGTTGAAAGGATGACATTGTTTGTAATAATTCCAGCCAAGTCAAGCTACAACACATTACTTGGCAGGGATTGGATTCACGCTGTAGGAGCAGTTCCGTCAACAATGCATCAAAAAGTAATCTTATGGAATGCGCAACATCAGGTAGAAATCGTGGAGACAGATGACAGTGCTTTCTATGCTCAGCAATCACATGTTGATTTCAAGGTATATTCAGCAAACGTCAGGCCTATAACTGCCAATGAAGGGGTCATTGACAAGGATGCGTTGGAAGTAAGCCTTCTCAGTCAATTCGGTGTTAAGGTAAAGGACGAGGCTAACAAGACTCGGCCAAATTCCGACAATGAGTCTTGAAATACAATTGAAAAGATTTCGGCCTATCTGGCCGACAAAGAAGTTTACACTTCAGAAAGTGTGTTAGCAGATTGTATCATTGACGACGACCCTTTGGGTTTTGAAAAGGGAGTCGAAGTTAAACAAAATGTGGAAGTGGAAGATCCCCTAGAAGAAATAAACTTAGGGACGGAAGAAAAGAAAAGGCCTATCTTTGTGAGTGCTTTTCTGCCAGAGGATTACAAACAAAAACTTGTCAGACTAATTACAGGGTATAAAGATTGCTTCGCATGGGACTATGATGAAATGTCGGGTTTAAGCAGGGATCTTGTCGAACACCGGTTACCACTCAGGGAGGATTGCAAACCTGTCAAACAAGCGAGCAGAAGATTTGCCCCCGAGGTGGTGCATAAAATCAACAAGGAAGTAGAGACACTGCTTAAAGCAAAGTTTATTCGAACAACCAAGTATGTCGAATGGCTTTCTAACATAGTTTCTGTAATTAAAAAGAATGGTAAAATGAGGGTATGCATATATTTTAGAAATCTAAATGCTGCTACCCCTAAAGATGAATATCCGATGCCAATAGCCGACATGCTTGTCGACTCAGCGTCAGGAAATGAAATTTTAAGCTGTATGGATGGCCATGTAGGTTATAATCATATCTTTATAGCCGAAAAAGATGTGTCAAAGAATGCCTTCAAGTGTCAGGGAGAAATAAAGACATGTGAATGGATTGTCATGCCTTTCGGTTTGAAGAATGCAGGAGCCACCTACCAGCGAGCAATGAATACTGTTTTCCATGATATGATTGATAAATTTATAGAAGTATATATTGATGATGTGGTGGTCAAATCAAAAACTAAAGACGATCACCTAAAGCACCTGAAGCAAGGGTTTGAAAGGATGATAAGACACAACCTCCAAATGAACCCAGAGAAATGCAGCTTCGGAGTATCGGCTGCCAAATTCTTGGGCTTTTTAGTTCATAAGAAAGGGATCGAAGTGAACAAAAATAAAGCCAAAGCAGTTATGGAAGCTGCAGCACCGACAAATAAGAAGGAATTGCAATATTTAGTTAATCCACCGATCATGATGCCTGCTGTGCCTCGTCGACCATTGAAGTTGTACATATCAGCATCCGAAGATACTATAGGATGTCTATTGGCCCAGGATATCTATGACAATATCGAAAGGGCCGTGTATTATCTAAGCAGAGTTCTCAACGATGCTGAGAAAAGATATAGTGTTATAGATAAATTATGTCTAGCGTTGTATTTTTCATGTACTAAACTTAAATATTATATGATGCCTTGTAATGTGTTGGTTATTTCCAAAACTGATGTAATAAAGTATATGTTGTCAAAACAAGTCCTTAATGGACGAATTGGTAAATGGATCATTGCTTTGTCGGAATATTCTTTATAATACGTGCCAGCCAAAGCTGTCAAAGGTCGGGCAGTTGCCGACTTCTTGGTAGAACATCCAGGATTGGATGTGCCGGAAATAAACTTGGTCAGTTTACAACCCTGGAAACTTTACTTTGATGGGTCAAGGCATCAAGGAGGTAGTGGAGTAGGAGCCTTAATCGTGACTCCACAAGGAACTCCTACTAAGTTCATGTTTGAACTTAAGTATCCATGTTCTAACAATGAAGCTGAGTATGAAGCTTTGATTGTCGGATTAGAGATACTAGCGGAGATGAAAGCATGAAATGTTAATATCTTTGGGGATTCTCAGTTGGTTATTAAACACCTTACCCAAGAATACAAGTGTGTCAGCTACAACTTGACAAAATATTGTATTATAGCAAGTAAGTTAATGAGAAAATTCGATGACATAATTGTCAAATATATCCCCAATGAGCTAAATCAAGAGGCTAATGAGTTAGCTCAAATAGCTTCAGGATACAAGATATCTCAAAAGACTTTGACGGATCTAATGGAAATTAGGGAATTATTATATCCATTAGAAGAAAGAGATGTATTGGTCAATGAAATAATTCTGCCCAATGATTGGAGGTTGCCAATAATAGAGTATTTGGAAAATTCAAGTCAAAATGCAGATAGAAGAATAAAACATAGAGCATTAAATTATACTATGCAAGGTGGAATATTACATAGAAGATATGTCGATGGAACCTTACATAAGTGCCTAAGTGAGCAAGATGCTTATTTGGCTTTGTCAGAGGTCCATGAAGGCATATGTGGGTCCCACTAGGCAGGAGAGAAAATGAAATGGGTGCTCTGACGGAGTTTGTATTATTGGCCAACTATGGTTAGAGACTGAATTTTGTTCGTCAAGTCTTGTGAGCAATGTCAAAAACATGGCCACATACAGAATGTTCCGGCCAGTGAATTGCATTCTATAGTCAAACCATGGTCATTCAGAGGATGGGCTTTGGATTTAATTGGCCAAATACACCCGTCTTCATCAAAAGGACATCAATTCATTTTAGTTGGAGTCGATTATTTTACCAAGTGGGTGGAAGCGGTTTACCTCAAAGTAGTCACCCAACAAGATGTGATTGATTTTGTTGAAAATCATATTGTTTGTCGGTTTGGAATACCACAAACCTTGACAATTGATCAAGGATAAGTTTTTATCGAGAAGAAAATCATAGAATATGCCAACTCTAGGTATATAAAGATGCTCACATCTACTCCGTACTATGCACAAGCTAATGGCCAAGTTGAGGCCATAAATAAGATTATTATTGGTCTTATTAAAAAGCATGTGGGTCGACAACCTAGGAACTGGCATAACACTCTTGACCAAATATTGTGGGCATATAGGAATTCACCCAGACAATCGACAGGAACCTCGCCATACAGGTTAGTATATGGACATGATCCTGTATTGCCTGTCGAAATCAATCTTCAGTCAATTCGTATTCAAAGACAAGATGACTTACCTGTCGACCAATATTGGGATGCAATGTTGGATGAAATAGACAAATTAAGTGATGAAAGGTTGATTGCATTGGAGAATTTAATTCGACAGAAAGAAAGAATTGCAAAATTCTACAATAATCGAGTGAAGTTTAAATTATTCAAAGTAAATGACTTAGTATGGAAAGTCATTTTGTCTATGGATAAAAGTTGTTAAGAGTTCGGTAAATGGTCACCAAAATGGGAAGGACCATTTAAGATTTCTAAAGCATTTTCTGGGAATGCGTATGCACTTGTCGATGTCAATACGGGCCTAGGAATTAGTTCAATTAATGGCAAGTATTTAAAAAAATATCAACCGACAATACTGGAAGTAAAGATTGACAACAAGTAAAAAAGAAATAAGAACATTTTATTCACTAACTTGGCAAAGCAACCATACATTGCCAAAAGTACGGATTGTCAATCTAAATTATTCATTGTTTGTCAAAAGTACAAATAATCAATCAAAGCAAACTTATTCCTAAAATAACTAAGAGTTAGAAACTATGATAAGATTGGCAGACTTTTATCCTTCACTCTTTGACAATGCAGCAGCACAACCTAATTTGTTGAGTGCCACATTCTCATTTGATGAGGTTTCGTCTGCTTCATATATCGAGGGTGCGCGGAGTGTAAAGAAAATTTGGCACGAGCAGATCTCACCATCATTTAACCCAGAAGGTGGTTGTTGCTTATGGTGTAGCAAATACAACACCAAGAGAGATAACCACCCACCGAGAAGAAGATGATGGAACTGGAAACAGGTGCACCCATTCCGTTTCAAGTCTGCTCTAACCAGAGGTGGGTAGCGGTAGTCAACTCTAGTTGTTATGTTGGTTGCTGATCTCTACCGTGCCCATTATATTGGTTACTGATCTTTACTAACAAAATGACCATCAAGACAAAGACCTTGAATCTGAGAGCTAAAGGTTATAAGGTCGGTCTCCCATGGAAATAGTAAGAAAAATAAGGCCGTTGATGGAAACATATTTGATGTAAAATCACAAATGTTTAAAGGCATATATGTTGTGAGAAGTAAACCTTGCTATTTATAAGTGGTCTGGAGAGACAAGAAATCAAAAGTAGCGGGTTTACCAATGTTTTGAAACTTACCAAGATTAATGGTAAATTGATATGGGTAAGTTACGAAATTTATTGGAACCAACAGTTGAAATTAAGTAAATGTGAAAGTAGACCAAGAGTCATTTTCATTAAAAGGATGACAAAATAAGTGTCGAAATTACAAAATTCGATAGAAAGAAAGAAAATTACAACAGATCAAATTTTGTCTGAGCCAATGTCAAAAGACAACTGATCCCAGGCAAAGGTATGATCAGCCTTGCTGGCAATGGCAGCATCATATTCGGGATGTAAAGTACGAAGTTTGCCAACTACGGTTTCAGCTCTTTGGCCAAGTTGGACAGATTCGTCATCAATGGCTTTACTTTGTCTCTGCTTTTCTCCAGAGCCTTATCAAACTTGGCGCACTGTCGGTCTGTCAATTCAATCTCTGCCAATAACTTTTTTCCGTAGTCCAGGAGGGAGTTTTTAGTCTGAGTTCCTGTCGAGATAAGGTCAAGCTCTTTTTGTTTGGAAGCCTCTAGATCCTGGAACTTGGCTAGAAGATTGTCCTTAATCTTTTCCTCCTCTTCATAGGAAGGAATGACAGAAGACATCTTCTCTAATTTTCCAGAGAACCGCTCCCAAAATTTATGGATTGAGAGGAAGTGAGTGCGGCTAGGCAAAGGAAGGTTAGAATGAAGAGGGGTGATTTCTTTAATCAGTCTTGGCAGTTCTTGTCGAACATTAACATCAGAACAGAGAGTACTGAAGGAGTTGTCAAGAAGAGTTCTCAGACCATGCATGAGATTGATAACTCGAGAATTGCTAGAGTCAGGTTGAGTTGATGAAGAGTTGGCAGAAAAAGTTGATTCTTTCCGACTAACTTCAGTCAACATGTTGATCCAAGTATTGAAATGAAGAGCCGGTTTGGGTTCGGGAGACTTAATAGTTGGAGACCTAATTGGAGGCGGAGGAAGAATGACAGGAATTGTTTCAGCCAGTAAGGTCTCCATATCAATATCTTCATCTGGAATCTCAATCATGACAGCAGCTCCAGCTGGCTCGCTAGCTGTAGAAGTTAGAATTTGAAGAGTCGGTTCAGATTGTTGAGAAGTTGGGGGAAGTTCCTGAGTGAATTTAGGGTCTGAAGAGTTTGTTGTCAGAACATCACCCTCAGGAGCCAACTGCTCTAAATATTTTTCAACCTGTAAAGGTAAGAAAATCAATGAACCAGAACTAGAATAATTGAATAAAGGGAGAGGACAAATAAATTGTCTTATACCTCTGGATCAGAAGGAATTGTTGGATCAACAGTTCTGCTGACAATTTCCCGGATGGTCAATGAGTCCTCACCTCGGGAAGTTTCTTCCTGATAAAAGAGAAAGGGCGAGACACAAATATAATATATATGGAGAATGATAGGATAATGAAATATACCATATGGGAGTCCGAAGACACCAAATCAACATCCATGTTTGCTTCCTGTGTAGGGTGGACAGTTTTCTTTTTGACAAAAAATGGAAAAGAAATTTAGAGATTATGGGTGAATCTATTTTAATCCGACAAACCAGTCATAAGGATCAAAGTTGTACCTTGGACTGATCAGAAGGGGAATTGTTGGATGAACCGGCAATGGTGTTTTCTGGTTTGGATAAGGTCTTGGCAACATCAAAATATGCTGAGATAAAAGAACTCTTGACAGATCTTGATTTCTTGGAAAGTAAATCAGAGATTAGAGTTTTTTCTTTTCTCTTTCTTGTCCCTTTTGTTGTCTTAGACATGGGAACTTTTGGTCCTTTCTTGACAGGCTTGGTCTTCGTAGGAATCAAATCTTCCTCCTCATCTGAATCATCTTCAAACATCTCTCCTGCTGATATAACAGCTTTAGATTTGCCAGGAAGATGTTTGTCAAGAGGGATAACTGTCAAAGAAAACATAAATAAATGGATCGTCAGTGGACAAGGGAAGAAACCTTTATACGTAAGTGACAAATAGGTACCTGGGTTGTAAGTTAACATGCGTGAAAGGTATAAAAAGTCATCATTTGATTGAAGAAACCAACGAGTGAAGGTAACTGGATTTGGTTTTTCAAAAGGATCAACATAAGCACTTACGCTCTCTAGAAAAATGAAGTTACCTCCCTTCGTCGGCTTCCCTGGGTGTGAATCAGCTATACCAAAAGGAGCACAAGGAATGGGCACAGGATCAAGAAAAGGAGCTTTCAAACTGGAAAAATATTCATTGGTCACATTTGGAATTTTCCAAAATTTGGCAACTTTTTCGGATTCCTTGTTATCGTGCATCCATTTGGCGTTAGCTAAAACACTGTTAACATGACGAACCATGTCATGTGGTCTCATGGGATTCCACTTGATTTTGTAAAATTTCTCAAAGGCTTGAATTTCTTTCCGAATTTCACCTTAAGTTTTTGACGCCGGGTCCTGTTCCTGCACAGAAGAATCATCACCATTACCAGCAGCATCTGTAATGCGACTCAAGCGGACTTTTAGACTTGGATGATAATTGGAGTAATAGTCATCCCACCAGTCAAGAAAACTTTGAGTTGCTCCATGGAAAGTAGAAAATGGGACAAGTTGTAAAGAGGCCCTGCGAGCTTTATCCTTGTCACTGATGGCCACGATATCTTCGTATATTGGAACTTTGGCATCAATGAAGTGCTCATCTGGGTCTGATGAGTAAGGAGCAGGGATAGATTGACAGAAACCAACCTGACAAGCAGTGGTATTGGGTAAATGAAGATAAATTCTATGGGTTTTAAAACCAGGACCATCGACAAAAATGACTCTTTGACGGAGAAAATTGGCCCAAATTGATTCATTGGATTTGGAAAAAGTAGTACTCAGCTTAGTGAACCACTCCGGACCATATTTTCGGTCAACAAAAGGGGTGAAATTGATTTTTTAAGAGGTTAACGAAAAAGAATGAAAAATTTTGAAATAAAATTTGAAATTGACGGTTTCATCTTTCGACAAAGATTCAGCAGAAACATAGCAAAGATAAGAACCATAAGTGTCTACTGACAATTCTGCAGGGGCCTTGTAAGAAAGGCGACGCTCTAAGATGGTGTGAACCCACAATTGAAGAAGCCAAAGAGGACCTCCTATGTTGGTTTTCTTCTTTAATCCGACAGTGTCAACCAACATACCCATGCTATCGTAAAGATTGGCCAGAGCACACTGGCCTAGGGCTGTCCTCTTGCCAGTAGCAAGAAGGTTGGCAAGAGGGACATAAGCTGCAATCAAAGTGGCAGATTTACTACAAAAGACATAAGCACATAGCCAAAGGAATAAAAAGGCTACATGCACAATGTCTGTCACCGGTTTGTTCTCTTTACCTTTGAAATCTGTGACATATTTAGAAAAAGAACATCACGGGACGTAGACATTAATTTGTCTCTTAACCTCGACACGAGTATGCATGGAAGGGCCATTCGGACGAAGTCCTGTAATGGCTGACATGTCGAAAAGAGTTGGACCCATCATTCCATATGGGAAATGGAAACTGTTGGTAGTTTTATTCCAAAAGAAAGTTGATGCCCCAAATAAAGAAAAGCCTACCGATTTAAGATGGCGAGAAAGTTGGATAAATTCAAAGATTCCAGCTTCTTTCCAAATCTCATGTTTCTGGGCTTGGACAGGGTTAAGCCAACCAACGTAGGCATCAAACCTGGTAGTAGGGGGCATCCTAAAAATCCTATCGCCTTTTTTAAATGCGTGAATAGGAAGTGAAGAAAAAGAAGCTAAAATAGCTTCATTAGGGTTGTTGCAAGGAAAGGAACCCCGCAAATTGTCAGGAATTTCGTTCTGGGCAATAAGGGGACCCAAGAACGCAACAGGTGGGTTCAAAGGAATGGAAGAGTCATGAACATGATAAATTACCTTAGAATTTTGCCAGAGCTCTGATTTATCCAAAAGTGGGTCCTGAACCACCACCCTAGGAGCAGCCACCGAGGATTGAGGTGTTGAAGCAGAGGTTTTGGAAGAAGTAGCCATGAGCACTAAGCAGAATAATGAAAGATGAGGCAACTTTGTGAAAGAGAAAATTTTTTTAGGGAAGAAAAGAAGCGAGTAGATGGAGAGTAAGACTGAGCGGTGATGTGATAGAAATTTAAAGAAAGTTGGGGTTGGTGGCTTAACTTCCAAGACAGCTACAATGTTATGCTTATCCCTATCAAAAAGGGATATGATTAAGTCGATAGATTTGATTACTGAAGTTAAACCCAAAATTAAAAATCTGTTTTGAGGATTTGAAAATTCAAATTCTACTATTCTTTTGGACAAGGCCGTCGAAAAGCAGAACTTGGGGGGCATCTATTAAGGGTAAACTTTTGAGTTTTGACGGACGTTTTTTTCGACGGGCCGACGGAGGGATCGAAGTGATAACCAAAATTTTCTAAATATTGAAGATATTTGGTTTGACAAGAAGATACAGTTCGACAGAGGAAAAGATTCGACAATCAAATTCCTGACAAAAATAATAAAGGAAGACTTAGTCGAAGGAAGAGTCGTCAAGAGAAACCGTCAGTGAAGAAATTGGTTAAGTCCCCAATCCGACGAAAGGTACCAGTACAGTTTGTCACGCAGTTCAAACCGTCGAAGATAAGCAAATTGACACGGAGCGTTCAAGACATTGAGCAGTTAGTGGAATTGCTTGACAAAATAGTTTAAGTATAAAACTTAAGAGAACTGCCAAAGACATGTGGCAATCATTTAGATAGGGAGTTATTTTTAGGTAGTTATTTTATTTGCCTATAAATACTAGTAATCACAATGTAATAAAGGTTGGTTACTTGATAAACATCCTACATATCTCGATCACACAACAAATTGACGGATTACATTCAAGTATTCCTTCCATCCTTCTTATTTCAATACTATGGCAAAATTCAATGCCATTTTCATTTCTTTTGTTCAATTTCTTCATTTATTCTTACTTATTTTCAGCATTTCTCTTATGTTCTTCTTTTAAATTCATTTACTTCTTGAAAGTTGTATCACTTAGATCCTACTCTACTTAACTTTCTTTTTAAACTTATGTTTCTTCTTTTTATTGTAAACTTGGTTCAATCAGGAAGTTATTTTCTACATATAAACTACTTTCTTCTTTTAAATTTCAAATTTTCCTTTTCAAATATAAACAGTTTCGTTGTCAAGTTTCATTATTGACAATAATCGGTACACCATTTTTTAAACTTATATATTTGTCATAGCATCAAGTCATTGTCAGTATATTACTAGATTTGACTAACTTGTCAAATTCATATTTGACAGACAGTCCATACCTATTCTTGACGAGATTACCGCATAACTCGTAGATCCCACATTCGTTTGATCTTTAATTATTTGTATGAAGGAATTTTGGTCAAGAACCAAAAACCGACGTTAACACATTGCAAACTTAAATTTGTATTCCAAACAGAAAACCAAACATAGCCATAACCCTCTTATATGGGAGAAATTAACTAATGCCGATATGCCATACCATGTTCTGAGGAAGGCCTTGTATCAGAATTTTGAATAACGATTAAACTACATCAACTCAATCTGTCTCATTTTTCAACGAGTCAAAAAATAGTCAACTCAATTAAACCCATAACCATCCTAGGTTGATGAATTAAACGAATTGACTTACTAAAATTTTAAAAATAAAAAATCATAATTTTTTTTTTTACAAAACAAAAAACATTTCAAATGAAAATTGTATAAAATGGAAAAGTACAGAAAAAATGAAGAAACAAAAAATTAGTGAACTCAAACCTACTTATTCCATGTGTTAAGCGAACCATGTTATTTTGATCCGGGATAAAAATGAATATGTTTTTTTTACAATCCAACCCACAAGTAAGAGAGATTGCTCCGAATTGGCTTACAAGTCCGAACCTATTTCAAGAGCTCTAGAATTGTGGGTTCCGATTCACATTGCTGGAATGTATTGGTAATCTAAACAATCCCCCACCCCCCGAAAAAAAAAATCACCTTTCCCCAGTTTAGGTTTTAGAAAATGAAGCCCATTGCCATCAGATATCCTCAAAAGTTGGCACCGTAAGTTGTATTATTACGAGTTCAGGGATAAAATTAAGGGGAATTGATGCCTGTTATTCCCTTTTCATCTCAGGTACTTGAAGACGTTATTTCTTCCATTTAGCCGGATCATTAGTGTTTAGAAATACATCATTTTTTTATTCCCTTGCATCGTTACTGGAGATTCCCAAGATTAGAGAGAACTCAAGAATGGGCTTAAGATTGAATCTAATGGTTGTGAGAAGAAATGAAATGAAAATAAAATTTTCTCCACAGAATGAGAGGGCAAACTATACCACAAACTCAATTGTAAAGCTCGTCACGAGGAAAAGCATGCTAAACAAGCATATACTGCGACTAACAAGCAAAAATTAAACAAGATTAAGTTGACAACTGAAGCATAGTTCTCACAGACTCAAATTTCATAAGTACATATACCCTAACTTTAGGCTCTTTTTCTATTTTCACTTCATTTACATTGGTCATATCATATTAGATATGGTTATACATAAGGCCTCCCTTCCATAATATGTAGAGCCTCTCAGAGTTCATAAGCAGGAAACTTAGATAGGGAAGGATCGATCATGTCCAAAAAGAGATAAGCTATACCTCCTTGCCCTTCAAACAATGAGTATGGTCTATCACCTCCATGCATTTCACCTCGAGATATCAGCTTATGAGCTCTATCAAGCAAAAAGCAAGCAAAAGCTTTGGCCCTGTATAAATACTTTACATTCCCGGTAAGTTGGTAGAGTGACAGAAAGACATATGCATTCCCACTAATACCATGGCAAATCCCAACTCGCTTAAGCAGACCACGATTCCAAACCACCTCAGCAGCTTCTGCAGCTGCATCCAAGAATTCTTTATCTCCAAAAACCTGATATATTTTTGTAAGTTACAAGTGGCCATAATAATATATATAACAAAACAACTTAATATGCGAAAAATATAAATCTTCTGTTGCTTTATGATACACAAAAGTCATGCATTTTCTTAAGTCCACAAGAGGCATGTGGTGTATTTATTTACATTGGAAAATGATTCCTAAAAGTTATTTATATGATAAATCTCGATATTAAAAATCAATGAGATGGATATTCCAGCAGTACAATTGGCATTGGCACTACCAGAAATGCTCCTACACTATTGCTACCATACCAAGGCAACATTTGAAATCGATCAAGAAAAGGCATTTAGTGTTGAATCACCTAGACAAGAAATGTAATGAAGTTGTTTAGTCAAGGATGGAATCATAGATAAATGGAAACATATATTATCAAGTGAATTCTTGAATAAGTTTTCACCTTAGCTGCTTTGACAAGTGTGAGGGCCATTCCAGGAGCTCCATGACACCAATGCACAAGAACGTCTCTCTTCCTATCTTCTTCGCTAGCAGGGTAGTTTCCACTGGGAAAACGGTTATGTATCATGTATTTAAGAGTTGCCCTAACGTCCTCAAGCTCATCGGGCTTCAACTCCATATCCATCAGGACATGCATAATCCCAGCCAAACCATGTGCAGCACCCCAATACTTCTCTCCATACCATTCAAACATCAATGGGCATATTCCCTTCCTACCCAACGCCCTTCCATTTTTTATTATTTCATCCACAACAGGAGCCTGAAAACAATTTCAGAAACACAACCCCAGTGTTGCTGACCCTTCTCCCGGTTCAACATATAACAAAGGATAAAAAAATGACAAGAGTTGGAGGCCAAACTCACAGTATAAGTAGAAGGAACCGTCCCCTCACCAAGGTGCTTGTTCAAGAACAAACATGCCCATAGAAAACCAACTCTCCCGTATAACAACTCATCAGAAAGATTTTTTGACAGCTTAATCTGCACCACACAAGTCATAGTTCTCCCAATTATTATTTCATTAAAACCAGTGACTACATCAATTAAAGATAATATCTCGTTTAAAAAACTAAAAATTTCACTTTTTCATGCATTGACTACATCATTTCCCCAACAAAAACTTGCCTTTTTCATTCCTTTACCGGTGCATTTAAAGCAACTCGGTCCTTAAAACTATGTACTACTATAGAAGTTAATCCCTAAATTTATAAATGCATATCACATTAATCTTTTATATCAATTTTGTCCCTAAGAAATAAGAATGACCAACATGTTATGAGGTTTTGTAAATTGAAGGACCAATTCATATACAGAAATAAATTCAAGGGCAACAATGCAATTATTAAAACTTAAATACCTTTTGAAATTGAGCCAAGTAGTACCTCAAGGAGTCATCATCGCCACCATGTTTTGCAGCCACAGCCCCAAGAGCGCACACACCAGCACGCCCGCAAATAAAGGTAACATCCCTGCATTCATTCCAAGTTTCAACCTTTACACATAACAACCACGCTGATACACAAAACACAGTAAAGGGGTAGCGAATCTCAGAACCTGGAACCAACAGAAGCAGCATCGCAAGCCTTCACAATTTGGGAGCAGAAAGTGAGATCATTGCCATTGCGGGTCACTTGGTAAGACTTGAACAGCAGAAAAGCAGTGCCCAGAAGCCCGCAATAGAGAGTGAAGTCCCGAACGTGTTGCCCGGAGAGTCCCCATGTCTCTATCACTATCTGACACAAAACCACAAACACTTGGTGGGTGGGATATATATATGAATCGGAAATTGTAACTAGTGTGAGAGAGGAGAGGGAAAAACAGAGATGGGTATACGGTTTCTTTGAGGTCCAAGGCGGCGCGTTTGAGACGCTCCGAGAGTGGAGCGTGAGGCATGGCGAGGAGCTTCGGGAGTGAGTCTCCATGAGCGACTGTGACGGCTTCTTGTTGTTCCTGTGGGGTTGATGGCGTCGCTTCGGGTACGAATTCGGGCATCGGGTTTGGGAAGAACCGATCCGCCATGAGTTCGGGTCTGAGGGATATTCTAGAAACTCAAGTTGAAGGAAGCGAGAGACGAAGTGTAGAAGAAGGGTGTGGAGTTTGATTTCAAAGCGACGCCGTTGCCACTGCATTCATTGCCAACGTTATTCTCAGTCTGTGCTGTCGAGCTATTTCTCTTACACCACCTCCTCGTCAATCATGCTTGCGTGGCTTGGTTCTAAGGCAATGTTTGGATTAGCATTTTTTTAGAATTTTCTACATTGTTTATTTATTTATTTATTTGGATGATAGTAAACCATTCCTAGAAAAATAAGAGAATTATCCATCATAATTCAAATAAACAAATAATTAAAATTTCAAATTTATTCCCACTTGATATTACAATATTAAGTATAAACTTTGATGTAGGCTATGTTTAGTTTATCATTACAAACGTATTTTTGAGTTTAATAATACGTTTGTCTGAAATAAAGTCTACGAATTCTTTCAGTCAAACGTCTCTTTACAAATTTTCAACGATAAACCAAACATACACTTATTCCCGAAAAAAATTGATATTTGTCTCCCGATAAGCTTTCACTGTCAAACATGAAATCCATGAAGAAAGGTGTGTAGAGTATTCCCTCTGGTCCATATTATAAACAAAAAATTTAATGTAATACATATATTAAGGTAGTTAGTTAGTCTCATTTAATTTGGTTAAAAAATTAGGTTTTTACCTAAATTACTCTTTATGATAATGAAAAGTTGTTTGTGTTGTTGGGAATAGAATGAGTCGTTGAAAAATAAAATTTATATTAAATGAAGGGTATTTTAGGAACAATATCATTAAATGAGTCATTAGAAAACAAAATTTGCTTATATATTGAATGGGAATTTCTTGCTAATATGGACAGGAGGGAGTAAGAAGTTTTATTAAAAAAAAAATATGTATATGTTTTACATGAAGAATGAAATGAACTAATGAAGAGAGCGAGAAAAAAAAACTATATTTCTAGATTATTTCCAAGAATAATTATTTTAAAAAAATTAAAAAACAATACAGGAAATGAAATAACATTATGTGGATATGCAAAGCCTTCCGTTCATATTAGTTGTGACTTGGGTTCGATTCATAAATCTTTCCTGTTAGTAGATAATGTGTAAATTTTACTATAAATTCTCGTTGAGTTTGATGATATTCCCTGACCTTACGATGAGACGTATATTTCCCCAATCTAAACGTGCAACATTAAATTATACATGAAGTAAACTTTATTTGTAAATTCAGGAGTTTAAATTTCGAATAGTTATTTTAGGTAGAACTTGAACTAATCACCACCTCGATCCACGGATAATGTCATAATTTTATTTGCGCAATACCCAATTAAAGATGAAAAGAACATATCATGAGTGTAAAACATGAACGAAGCTTTCCAACATTATTTCTCTAGTTTTTGTGTAACATAGGCCCTAAATTTGAAAGGGCATTGGAATTTGGATCCAAACATGACATGAAGAAGGATAATAAACCATAATTGGCTTATTTCATTATTTTATTTATTTATTTTTTACTGGAATTGACTTATTTCATACTCCCTCGTATCCTTAATATAAGAAACAAAACCTTAAAACAAATAGATCAAGGAAATGCATTGAAATGAGCTCATTGGAATTGATATTAATTTTTCAAAAATACCCCTTCTAATTAATAAACAAACTTAATTGTATGAAAAATTGATATATCTCGTAAATATAAATCATATTATAAATGAGGGTAATATTGGAAATTAACATTTAATATATATTAAAATTAATACATGTTTCTTATATTTTGGACAAAAAATAAATACTTATTTGTTTCTTATATTAGGATATGTTTGGATTGATGGTAGACGATGGAATGGAACGAAACGGAACATAATGGAGTGGAAGGGAATGAAATTTTTATTCCATTCCTTTGTTTGGATATGTTATTACGGGAGTGGACGGAATGGAATGAGTTATAACTTTGTCATTCCTATATTACCCTTACTTTAAAAATATTAAGATATTATTTATTATGTATTTAATAAAAATAAAAATATCAAATGGTAAATTTTTGCTTTCTCTTTACATTTTTTTTTCTCGCTGAACCATTGATTGTTGTCATAAAAAATTTAGTTAGTATAAAGTCCAACTTCAAAATAAAATTTCTAATTAATACTGTTATCAATACGTAAGTAACCTTTTTCATGAATTACAAACGGTAACGATAAATAAACATATTTTTGATGTCCATCGTTTTATATATATATATATATATGTATATATATATATATATATTATTTGTTTATTATATTTTATCTTTCATCATATATATTTAACACTTGAAAATCATCCAAAAATATGATATTTATATTTGATTTATCATTACTCAATTATGAATGACTTTTGGATGGATGTTGCAGTATTTTGAAAACCAAGAAGAGTCAACGTGTATAGTTTCAGGGGATATAATAGTAAATTTAAAAATGTATAAAGGTTAATTTTTGGTTCCATCCCATTCCCTCAAGTTGGGAGGGAAGGAAAATAAGAGTAAATGATGGAATAGGATGAAATGGATTCCATTAAATACCATTCCCTTTCGTCCATTTTTATGTAATAAAACCTCATTTCACTCCCTTATACCGATCCAAACATACCTTTGAGAGGACCCGAGGGACTATGGGTGCGTTTGGGTAAACAACTTAATTAAGAGCTTATCACATAAGACCTTATCGCATGAGAGCTTATGCCATAAGCGCTCAAAGAAAGAAAAAGAAAGAAATGGGCGGGAGAGGATTCAAATAGTGAAAAACACGGGAGGGTGTTTAGTGCATAAGCTCTTATGATAATTTCATAAGCTTCTCCCTGTGACTTATGAAAATAAGTGAAAAACTCCTTATGGGATGACATAAGTTATTTTTATAAGCTATGTCAAATGCACTGCATAAGAGCTTATGTCATTAGATAAATCAAAAGGAGTTTAAATAAGCTCTTCCAAACGCCACATATTCTACTTGTACTTGAAGAAAAGATTGCATGTCCCTTATATATCTGTAAATTGTGGCTCGATCATGATCATGTGAATGGTAGCCTCCTATCCTACGCTACACAATACACATCATCATCATTCGTCAAAACACATACTTTGTGATCCGAACCCAACGTTCTCCAATCTCCACATTACACGCCAAGAGAGTCTTGTCTCTCTCTCAATACCCAAATCCAAATCCATATTCCACAACACACAACAAACAAACAAAGAAACCATCGTTTTCAGAAATAATGGCATCGTTTGAGTCGTCTTTCGGTAACGAGGGAGATGACGACGATAGCAGCTTCATGGGCTACAACAACTCTCAGCATTACGAATCCACGTTCCCTCCTCCTTCTGATGATTACGCCGACGACGATATCGACCAACCCAACCTCAGCGTCGATCCCACCACCAACAACAATTACGCCGCCGCTGACAACCCGCATTCTCCGCCCGTATACGGCTTCGGCATTTCCACACCCGACCCAAACCACGTCTCGCCCTTCGACGCCGATGCCGCCGCCGCCAACGATGACGACGGAATCTTTAGCTCCGGCGGGCCCGTGCTTCCCGACCACACTCAAATGCAGGAGGAAGGCTTTGCAAGACGCGAATGGCGACGGTTAGATTTTCTTCTTTTTTTCCGTTGCTGTTTCTGTGAAGTTTTTTTTTTTTTTTTGAATTTGTTTATATGATGTTTAAAGATTTCATGGTTTATATATGACCTAATCTAGTTAGTTGTATTGATTTCGTTTTGTAATTTTCTAACAAAGAAAAAAAGAATTCGTTTCATCCCCCATTTCATTCTGATCACATTGATCTCTATGTATAGGAACCCGTCTTTTTTTATTTATTATTTATTATTTATTTATTTATGGGGTTTCTTTTTAATACCTAGAGGTTTTTCTAATAATTTTTCGGTAGAGGATTCCTCCATCATCAAGTCAGAAGTCATATTTTGTGAGTTGGATGGGGTTGAAAGAGTTTTGAAGTGATTTTTGAGCTGTTCTGTGAACTACACACCACGAACCTTGTATTCAAGAATCAAGATAGTTTCTTGCACTTCTATTTAGAATTCTTGTTCTTGTTCTTGCTAGTTTTTCACCTATGTGAGCTTTAACTTAGTAAACAGTATTGTGTTCATTCAGGATATATGTGCCTTGGTCCGTCATCTATCAAGTGCCATCAAATTGTTTCCTCAAATGATAATTAGAGTGTGTTTAGGAAAACTGGAAAAAAAAGATTATAAAGATTATGTCGATAATATGTTTTCAAATAATTGATTACTGTGATAATCGATTATAATCATAATCTGTTTTTGTTTGGATATGTTCGCTGAAAAACGATTTTAAGATAATCTATTTTGTTTGGATGATGTAAAAATAATCACTTTTACATAGTAAATTACGAAAAATTGTATAAAATTATTTGTTTATATTAATAATATTAGATTTTTTTTTACATTAAAAATTATTAAAATGATTATTTTTTATATTTTGTCACCAATTTTTTTCTATTATAAAAGATTAAATATAATTTGTTACCTTTTTATGTTATGAAAAGTCAAACTATGTACAGTCCAATGTGTGTAACAGAGTTGGCTTTAAAAAAGCTTGTGTCGTTTTTTTTCCCTTGTGCTGTTTAGTAAAAGAGGGGGGCAAAAGAGGAACACATGATTATAATCGAAAGCAAGAAAATGCTGTTTCTCAAAAACAGTCCTATCATAGATTATTATAAAACAGCTGTTTTTCAACAAAAAAGCTTTTTTTAAAAAATAATCTAGTTGCCAAACATGATAGATGATTTACAAAACAGCTAAAAAGGATACAAAACAGCTGAAACTCTAGAGAAACCATGTTCCCAAACAAGCTCTTAATGTCCTCAAAATTTCTTCCTTCAGTGACTAATTTGATGTTAAAAACGTGACATTCTTACACTAATTTGATGTTGCATATATATATCTTTAGAGTCCCAATTTGATATATTTGCAAATTAAGGACTTGTGTTTTAGAAAAACAAAGTAGGAGGTGTTTATTCTTTCAACTTATAGTTAGCAATGGACAATTTGGATGAACTGTTGGAAAGTAGGATAATTTGGCCATCTAGTTTCTATACTGTGCCTCCTCCTTCATCAGATTCAGATGTAGCTCAAGTTCCTAAAATTATGTGGCCTGTTTTGAGTGTCAGATAGAACTATGTGATGATGAAAAAGTATGATTGTCATGCATTTTAAAAAAAAAAAATATGTATGTTGTTATTTATATGTTGCATATTGGCATTGCCTTTTCTGACCGCAATTTTTCATGATTAAACTGATGCAGTCAAAATGCCATTCATCTCGAGGAAAAGGAGAAAAGAGAAAAGGAGTTAAGGAATCAGATAATACAGGAAGCTGAAGATTATAAGCAAGCTTTCTATGAAAAAAGGAAGGTCAATTGTGAGACAAACAAAGCTAACAACAGAGAAAGAGAGAAGGTAAAAAACTATTAATAGTAAAGTTGATCCTAATTTGCCCCTCTATGCTAATTCCTTATGCTCTTCCCTTCTGCCCTTTTTGGCAACATGATTCCATATGTCATTGCCATGCTTCATAAGCAAATTGAAGAGAATGTGTTATGTGCAGATAAACTTGGCCAACCAAGAGAAGTTTCACAAAGAAGCTGACAAACATTACTGGAAAGCAATAGCAGAGATAATTCCTCGCGAGGTTCCTAATATTGAGAAGAGAAGAGGGAAGAAAGAAGCTGAGAATAAGCCTTCAGTTCATGTTATTCAGGGTCCAAAGCCTGGGAAACCTACTGATCTTGCAAGAATGCGCCAAATGATTTTGAAGCTTAAACAGAACCCTCCGCGCCACATGATGCCTCCTCCTCCTCCGCCCAAAGAAGACAAAGATGCAAAAGGAGGCAAAGATGGAAAAGATAGCAAAGATGCAAAAGAGGGAAAGGATGACAAGAGTGGCAAAAGCTCAACACCAACTGCAGCTGAGGCTTCTGCAGGGAATAAACCTTCTTCCCCTGCAAAAGAAGGTGCTGCTAATGGTGCACTAGAGGCCCCTGCTAAAGTTGAGGGTGAGCAAGCCGTTAGTTCTGAGTCATCAGCTGATCAGTGATCAAGACCATATTGTTTTTGTTAGTAATTTATTTTTAATATATACATTTTATTTGTATTCTTTTGAATTTGCTAATTTTGGTGCTTACATTCATGGAGAATAAGCCATGGCCAAATAGCAATTCTCCAGGCTTTGCAGCATGGCCTTTGGAGAGCATTGGTCTAGACTATTGTCCGAGATTTGTAGGCTTTAGGTGCAAATTTTATTTGCTGTCATCCTTTGACATTGGTTATAAAATTAGAATTTCATGAATTAATTTCTAAAGTTTATGCAATCTGTTTCTTAGCTGTGTCATACATTCTACTAAAATTTATCCTATTTGGTTGTAGTATATTAGTTTTGAAGTACAAGGGTTCCGCAATTTACACTCACTTGGGTCGCTTCAATTCAATAATAACTGACAATCCAACATGAGTTTTACCTGTAAAGTGCCAGAGACTTGGAATCATACTCAACCACTATTGTGGGAAAGGATTTAAGGATAATATATTTAGTGCATGTTTGAAAACTGGAGTCAGAAGTCTTGGACGTGCATTTTTCCATAAGCTACATAGAGTAGCTTCTGAGTTGAGGACGTGATTCTAGTAAAAGATAGGGTCCAAAGAAGCTCAAGCATTTAAAAATAAATTGCAAGATGCAAAAAGAAACAGAGTTGTTTCATTTGACTACTTTAATTATAAAGGACATTACTTTTCATATGATTACATATTCCATCAATGGTTGCTTTTTTATTAATGGAATGAGGATAGGGATCATGCATAACCCTTTTGCCCAACTTTATCATATTATAAAATGTATTTTTTTGAACATTTTTTCCCAGACTGAACCAATGTTTGATTATGAATCATTGAGCAAATATACAAGTAAGCTTGAGCTCTTGTCAACAGATTCATAAATCATAGTTTGCAGTTTAAAGATTCAAGTCTCCCAAAACTTATCCTATTTAGTTCTGAATCTACTCACTCTAAAACTGTTTCCCTTCAAATGTCTGTCCAAACTGCCAGTTTGCCGGGGCTACATTATAAGATGTGAGTGTTTTTCCACTGCTGATAGTTACCTCAAAGGACAAAGGCTGGTGTTGAAGGTTTACATTGCAATGCCAGTTTTGTCCCCAATTCCTTGCCATGGGTATCCATCCTGTTCTCGACCCCTTCACTTTCACAGCAGCCACTTCTCCATCCATCCCTACATTGGTAATCAGGACTTGATAGAAGTGAGAACTTCCACTCATTGTGAATTTCAGGCCACCACTTCTTTGACACTTAACTCTGCAAGACATTCCCATCAACAAACAAATATTTTCCCCTTATCAGCAAGAAACTCAAACATTAAGAACATGGTTTAATCTATCTTTATCACTGAAACATGTTTTTTTACCTTCTATACTGAATTGGCACTATATCAGCTTTTCTCTTGGCAATTTCAGAAAATGCAACCTGTGACATCTCAAAATGCTCTCTTGGAAAATTGCACCAGCCACCATAATCAACTGAAAGGCCATAATTTGGAGGACAGAAATCTGTAGCAGTAACAACTACAGATGGGCTTCCCAGCATGCACCACAAGATGTGGTCAACACATCTGATCTCATAGCAAGCCCCACAAGTACTCCCTCTATTGAACAAAATGGTGCTTAACCCAGCACTGTATTTTCCATAGCTAGCCCTATGGAGATCTCCATAACCACAAGCTCCTTCTGTTGTTATGCACAACCACATTGTCAAAAAAGATTACAATTTTTCTGCTGGGACTATGACTATATTAGGAGCTAAGGAGCAAGAGAAGTGTACCTGTAATGAGTGATCCCTCAGTGTCTTTGGTGTATGTTGCAGTGGCTTTCTTCCATTCTTGGTCCTTGTAAGCATCAATGTTACATGAATGTAATAAAATCAAGTAGAGAAGAAGTGTAGACTGAAGAGCACCCATCTGAGATAATGGCATTTAGAAACTGATTATTAATTTAAATTGAAATACTTTACTATTAATTGTGTTTTCTTTTTGTCATATGTGGGGGCTAAGAGAGGACTAAACAATGAGAAAAAGAGGTACTTTTTCTAACTGCAAATGATGATGATCTTGTTGCCTAAGATGGAAATCCAAGCATTGACAATTTTTACCAATGGATTCTAATTTTTCTAAATGGTGGGACATTGAGCTAAGCCGAGATATAAGGTAATTTGTTGCATGTTCCAAGGGAGCGTGCTCTTTTTTGTTTGCTTTTATGCTTTTCTATTGTCTCTTCTTTTTAGGCAGAGAATGGAGACTTCAAAAGAGGTTCTTGGAAGCTGCGATTGGATGCATTCGAGGGAGAAGGGTTTGAAGCTTTGTGCTTGTGGCAGACACACAAAGCGAAAAGCTCGACAACAAACACTTCAATGTGAAACCTTGACTACCAAAGGAACGCTTTAGTAATCACTTCGTTCCAGAGGACATGCAGTGTTTTACGGACTCGATTAGTTGATTTACACTTTATTCTTTACTTTCTTTTTAATTTCAGAATGAATTCAATGATATGGAAACATAATATGATAATATGATTGTACATTAAAATGAAAATATTTTTAAATCCGGTACAAACTCTGGTCATCAACATGGAATGAGAAAGTAAATGACAGTAATTTGTTCAACAGATGGTAGGGGATTCATGCATAACTCATTAGCTTAACAGAATCAGAATCGAAGAATATAACATGATCTTTTAGTTCGTCTCTTTAATGCCAATGAATTGACCTAGCTAAAGAGGCTATGGCTTGGTTGTACACTATTTTTTTCTAGAACGAGACTTACTAACAATTTTATAGGTATATTAGTTGTTGTTTTCCAATTGTGATATGACATGTGTAATAGCTTATAAATGAAAATATATCATGTGTAACAATAATACTTAAGTGTTGTCCTTTTTTTTCTATCGTCATTTTCCCATGAAGTGTTACTGTTGCTAACATTAGGTGCAGAAGTTAACCGGTCGAGGTAAAACTTTTTGCACTATATACACAAAGACAAAAGCCAATAATATTGTAATAATAATATTGTATAGACGTGATGTGATAGATGCTACAATGACAGTAGCTGATGGTTGGACCGGTTCGATCGGAAATCAGACCCATAACTGATCCGGTCAGCATATTGGAACGGATGAGCTGTTGAACCGATACTGATGTCATCGACTCGTGTTTAAATCAACTAATGGGCTCGCGATTGAACCGCTCAAGGATCTGCTACTCGCTCACCGGCCCATCTAACCAATGACCTGAAATATTTGGGAAGCAGCTTTGCCATTGAGCCACAATGCTTGTTTGGAATAATGTCGACAAATTTTCTCGATCGAGTCGATAATCGGTGTTATTTTATTAACACTGCATGTAATAAAACACCTTCCTCCTCCCAAGTTTTATTCCATACTTTCAGTTAATATATAGGCAGTCGTGGCATTTTCCCATTTTTTTTCCTTTGCAGTTTACTCAGATTATAGTTTATAGGGTTTTTCCGGTGATTTATAAAAAGTAAGTTAGGAGATAAATTTCGTTGCATTTTAGCAACTTTTACGTGTTGTACGCCCAAAAAAAAATCATGTTCGGTGCTATTACAATATTCAACAGGTAACGAAGGTTATGATACAACATCAACCAAAGTGATGCAGTGATACACTATCAACATGTCACACTTTGGTCCAATTATTTTGCCACATATAATTTTTGACAATTCAACCCAATTATTTCGGTACCCACCAGTCAAACATATGACGCGAATGAGATGCGAATGGGGGCTTCTTTGTTTCGTCTTCGTCTTTGTCTTCCATCTGCTACGACTTCAATTGCTCTGTTCCAAAATTATATTTTATTTTTATTTTTGTTAACAAAAACTATATTTTTAAAATTTTAATTTAAATAAAAAGAAAATGATTTTTTATTCAAACATGTGTATCCTAATTCGTCCCTTTGTCTTCAACCTTCAGCTATCTTCACCTTCACCCATGCCCATCCATGGCATCCAACTTTCAACCAAAAGGAACCCATTTTATCAAAACCCAACCCTTAATTCAAGAGAGCTCAAAACAACCGATTGTTACCCAAAACCTATCCACCATAATCGATCTCCATTTCTGACTTCAAACACCAACTCATGAACCAGTAACTAAATACTAGTAACAACACACCGCGTGTCGCGCTCCATCTCGATCCACCGTACCGGCGTGCTCCGCCACCATGAGATCCGCAGCATCCGGATCTCCTCACGCCAGACGGCATCATCGCCGTACTAGATATAGAACTGTTGCATCTCGCCTCGCACGCACGACGATGCTCCTCCAGCCTTCTAGTACCTCAACTGATCCGCCGCTGTGGCCTTCTAGCTCCGATGAATGCTGCCGCCACCATAAAACCACTCGGGTGATTATGGTACAGTGGTGGCGAAAATTGCAAAACTTGATTGAACACACAAATTTCAAACGACCCAAGACAAACAAACAATGAATCAATAGATTTGTCTTTATTTTAATTAAAATGGAATCTACAAAAAAAATAAATATACTCAATGTATTTTAGGGTCACGGTATTTCAGTTCAAAATACATTAGAATACATCTTTGACTATAAATAGAGTTGAAAAGTCTGACACTCTATCACTAATCCCATTGGCAAAATGATTGGATCATAAATTGACACGTGGCTGGTACACCACGGTACCACTTTAATGGGTGGTGCACCTTAGACGCTTCCACGTATATATCTAAAGTTTAAGTAAAATATATTTTTTGGTTGTAATCCATCATAATAAAGGTCTTTGGCTTCCCGATGAGTACTTGTTGGAGGTCCCACGTTGGATAATGATATGACTTGAAGATTGCTTTTAAGAAAGGGGCAACGCTCACCTTATAAACTAACTTTTGAGGTTGAGTTAGACCCAAAGTCAAATTCAAAGATGATATCAAAGTCAATCATAGACCTCCAAAAGCTTAGACAATTTGGACTTGCTATGTTTTGTTCCGCGGTGATAAGAAAAATGGATAGAGATCATCTATCTCACTTTCCTGTCACATTCTCTATCCCCACTAATTACAAGTTGTCACTTAATAAAATAAAATCTTAACTCATTAACACTTATGCATATTTTTAGTTTTTGATTGGTTTGAGACACCAAAACATCATTTTTTGGGATAACAGATTTGTATCCAAGAAAAAAAAAAAAGGTGCTTATCATATTTCCTATTCCATCTTTCTATATATGCTTTAGCTTTTCATCCAAATAAATAAAGAAAAAAAAATAGGAAAAGCAATTATTAAGACTTACAAGTTCTACAAGAAGCAAAATGTTTGATGGGAGGACCAATTAACCTAAGATAAACTAATCCCGATTGTTTTTCCTGATATATATACTACACTATACATTAGATGTATCGGAAGATACCCTATATCTCAGAGGATCACCCCTAGCTAGTATGATTCACCATGTGACTTTGTACAGCAGTTGCGTGAAGAGGCCAGAAGCATGACCACCGCTTTATCTCTAAACAAACAGTCTTCTTATGTCACCATTCAATATCCCCCTTTTTCTTGGGGTTTTATTTTTTTTTTAGAGCAAAATTCCCTTGAGACATTTTTCAAACAACTTTCCATGTGTTGGAAGCTGAATGGTGTGGTCAACAACTATGACATTAATTAAACCTCATTATCATATTAATTACAACTCGCTATTCACAGTCCCTATTCTCAGGGAACTCAAGGACCACAATAATAAATTTCTTCCCAAATGTGCCTTCATCTGTGGTCTGTCATACATATATAGAATTCCTCTACTTTGTCAACAATTAATTTCTTCCATTTTTATTTTCTCTGTCCTAGCCGGTAATGTTGCTAGGGAATCCCATGCTTTTTATATTTCCAATTTGTTAATTGACGTGGTACTTGAAGGAACCACATGAACTATATTTGTGAATAATATTTAAGAAAAGTGACGAAGAGTCATTAATGTATTATTTACTTGGAAGCGACGATAAGTTTCAACAAATCGAAAGATTGTTTTATTATGACGTGTCTTGCTAATAAGGTGTTATGAGAACTTTAGTTAAGGATATGAATAAAAGCAAGTTTTTATTGGAAATCTAGAAATAACACTTATCAAAATCAATTAAACTCTCTATATTAGCATTTTCCTATTATGATTATGCTCTTACTCTAGATGTCACCCCCCAAGGCAACTATAGACAATATAACATAATGGCTAATGTAAAAATAATTTCAAAAAACAAAAAGCATAATTAATATATAACTTATGAGGTTATACATAATTAATATGAACTTTTGTTCTTCCCCTTTTTAATTGGATGATACTAAAATAAGCCCGCGAGAATTCTTCTTTGAGAAATAACAGCATTTTCATTATAAAAAAAAATGTTTGGTAGGAAATCAAGTTAGGTTAAGCTCGAGCTCTGAGCAAAATCCTTTCATATTTTGTATCTCTTTCGTTTCCTTTAGTGTATTCACATTAAAAAATGTTGTATTTAAAAGGTCGCATTGTATATAGTACCCTTTTTTTAGTGTAAAAAGTCTCGCAAAGTGTGATTTGACAGACAATGTAAATCTTGCATGGTAACAAGTATCTTTACCTATACCAATCTTATCTTTTGGTAAAAATGGGAAATTAATTGAACTAGTAGACAGTGTGATTTGACAGACAATGTGGGGTTTGTCACGAGATCAGCAAGACAAATTCAAGATACAATTCAAGGGTCTACTAGTATAAACATTCATTAAAAGCCCATCGGGCCCAGACCCAGTACACATTCAAACTGCAACAGGATAGTACACTACACGCTCTCTCTCCTCTTTGGAGAGGGCTACATGACATGACATTTACTAATTACTGCCATCAATTACACACCAGAAAAGTAAGTATACAAAATCAATAGAGAAATAAGAAGGACCATTGGAAGCCCTTGTGCAATCCGATGGATACTTTTTCTTATCAAAAAACAGAAAAGGGTTAAAAACTAAGGTGTAGTATATATATAGCAAACAAAGGGAAGCTCTAAGACTATTTTTACGTTATGGGACTTGACCAACTTTAACTCCAATAAAAGGTGCCTTATTAATTACCCCTTTGGTATGGAGCCTAGAGGTAAAAATTTAGGCGAGAGGTGTAAGTGGCCTTTGGAACCCAATTGCCCGGAACAACATCTCTGGCAGAGAGGGTTCTCCCACTGGAAGTGCTTAGTTTCACAGAGAATGGCCCCCTTAAAGGTCCCCCAATAATGCACCAATTTGCACCCCAAAGATGATTCATCTGCAGCCACTCACTAGACCCTGCCTGCCAATACCAAAATACAAAAACAACATAGTAATAAATAGAAAATCAGTCTCATTCTCATCATTTAATTTGTGGGGACTTACAGTACAATAATTATTTAATAATTTATTTGTAAACAGAGATCAAATCACCACTTATTTATTTATTTTGCCACACATTCCTAAACTGTAAGTCCTTTACAAACAGTTGGGAAAGTGTTATTTTCAACATTGGTCCCATATCACATGCTTTGAGTTCAGAAGATACAGGAAATGCACCACTAGAGGAACAATAGTAGCCAATGGGCACCATTTTATGATGAATGACACACTGATAATAGGAGAGATAAGGGTCTTGCAATTGCAACCTTTGGCAGATATAATCTAATCTGCAAAAGATTGCAGGTGTGGGGCTGAAACACGTGATCTAAGGAGACACATCCGTTTTATTTGATCAGGGGGAAAAAGTGAATGACATATATAATGCATTACTTCACTTTTAGCCAGTTTCCTTTTGGTCAAATCTGCAAGAGTTTTCAAGAAGCAGTGTTCCAAAGATGCAATATATTACTACCCCTTGCACTTTATTAGTTAAATAAATCAAAGGGTATATTCTAGTTCTATATATAAAATATATTAAGGATCTCAGCACTTTTTTATATTTTTATATTAGAGGCCCTGAGCTGTAATGGCATCTGATTCTCTGGGAGACCAGAAGTTCAGAATTCTTCTCTCCCGTGCACTTTTTTGTGTCTCTCCTATTTTTCTCTTTTTTAATAGTTATTCTTATTCACTAGATTTTTATATCCGTACTCGGACTTAATAATTTAATTTGTATATATTGTAAATATAAATGAGATAAAATAATACACGGTGAAATAATTATAATTTAAATTATAAAATATAATTGTGTGACATTGTATTATTTAGTTAATAAAAAAAATGAAAGAATCACGACTTTTTTTTTAAAAGATGATAGTAGTAGTTAATATTATATTATAACAAACATACAAATTATAACAACACATTAACAGAGGGGAATGACATTAGTTAGTAGATATAATTAAAAAAAAATTAAAAAATAAATGGACCTATTTAAAAACTTTCGTGGTATAAGTTTATTTGAAAACTTAGTAATACAAAATATAAGTACCTTTAAAACAATTCAGTCTATAATTAATTCAGACCTAATTTTTTGATATTGATTATATTAATTAAAAAATTTTAACAAATTGCAAATTAAAAAAGTAAAAAAAATAACTAACAACTATTTTAAATACTTACAAAATAATGTCTACTTAAAAATATTGTAGTGATTAATATGTACTAAGTGAAGAGTTCAAATATGAACAATAATATTATATAAATATTCTTAATGATCCAATTAATGACATTTTTTGCATTTCGTAAATTTTTTTAATTGTGTCTTTTTTCTTTGTCTTATTTATCAATATTTTTATAATATTTTTTTGGTGTACTATTTTATAATTATTTTAATCAGTGACTTTCGCGCTAAATTTTATCTCATATAATTTCATTATTAATTCAAATATTGAATTTTCTATTTTATTTTGTTTTTATTTCAAAAAGTGAATTTCATTATTATTTTAAATAATTTATTTGTTCACTAAGTTTAAATTTGTAATAAAAATAATATATTTTTACCCAATTTAATCACTTAACATTTTGTTATAAACGATGAATTTTCTAGACAATTTTTTATTATTATTATTATCTAATAAACTAACGTCTTTGTTTATTGATTTTTAGTTTTATCATTTTATTATTATTATTTCAAAACAGTAAATTTTTCGTCATTAATATTATTATTTTTTTACTTACCTATACAACTCATTATTTTAGTATTTTTTAAATACTAAATCATGTTTCTTAGTTTTTATTTTATTTTCTTTAATTTTTCCTCTCAGTGATTTCTTATTTATTTTATTGTTATTTAAAAGTTTTACTTATGTAAGTTGTGTTTACTATTATTTTATTATTATATAATTTCAAATACTTTGTAATTAATTTAATTTTTTATTATTATATTATTATAATTATTTCAAAACAGTAAATTTTACAATGTAAGTTGTCTTTACTATGATTCTAAGGCACATGAATAAAAGTCAAATAAACTGAAATATCAAAAAAAAAATCAAATAAAGTAATAAACTGGTGTATATTTTGGTTGAAAATGATGGTCAGTAAACAGTGTCATGAACATCAATATTGAGCAGAAAATTGCATCGTAAATAGTGTTAATTTACTTTGTGAGTGAATGTAAAGATGAATAAATAGACCATTGTTTTATTAAGAGTATAGATAGATAGATGTAGACATAGATTTGGGATATGGAAATAAACACCAAACAACAAAAGAAAGATGCATACCTCTCGTATATGCATGGAGCCAATATCTCCCTCTGCGTCCTCAAACTCAACCAGAAGTGATAGCCAAAAAGGTGTGGAACCTTCATTAACATGGAAGGCAATTTTTCTTCCCGGATATTTACAAGGTGTTCTGCAAAAAAAAAAAAAAAGAAGTAAAAATAGAACCATAGAGATAGAGGACAAACTCCATTTATTGCAAATTGATATTGTTTAAAATGTTCCTTCCCTTAATCCACAAAACAAAAGGATTCAACATGTGACAGACCAATGCAGTAACCCAATACATACAATCAAACAGAGCAGTAAAAGCAGAAGTGAACCTTTTTCCATAAAAAGAAAGCCGGGTTAATATAATTAACTTTTAAAAAAACAGTCAAAAGTCAAATCCTTACATTAAATAAAAGGAGAAAAAAGAAGGAACTAGTCAAAGAGTCAATGCAACAAAGGTAAGGACCAGTAGCAAACCCCAAGAATACTTGGATACTCAAAATTCATATCTCATCATGACAAAACTACGATTTTTTAACTTGAATGCAAAAGAAAAAAAAGTACAAGATCACATTATAAATATTAAGGGTAAAAGAGTACCTTCGGTAAATGACTGGAATTTCACCACGGTTTCTGAGCTGACCATTCTCGCCAGTAAGAGCCATGCGTCCAAAGGCTGCACCACTGAGATCGAAGTGGGTTCGGTCGGAGGGGCATCCTGGACACTCGTCCGTGATTATAACCGTAACGGCTCGTCTGGTACATATGCTTTTGTCCAAGCACTTCACCTTATAGCACGCACCGCACCCTTCCCCATTCATGAACAGCACCGGACCCACCGCCCCTACCCGTGCCCTCAACGGCTTCACGTCCACCAACGTACCATACCCACATGCCCCACCTTCACACACACACATTACCAACAAAATTCCACCAATAACCACTCATTAACATTATTCCACTATTCCATTATTTATTACAATGCTACTTATAGTACCATAAAAAAAAATTAAAGTTCGATATATAGGCAAATGCTAACCTCAGGTTAAGAAATTAAATATAGAAAGTTTACATTAAAAAAAAGTTATACTATCTAGTATTAAATTTCTATTTCTTAATTGCTTAACCAATCCAGTATATTAAGCAAGACCCAAATATATATTAGATAATAATAAGTGATTTTGGAAGTAATTGCAAACACCTATAGTATACTATTAGCTAAGCACGTTCATTTCATAAAATTTTCACAAAGTTTTATAGTGAAGTATATCATTTTCCTTAAGAATGCCTCAAAATTAGCACTTTTCCTTTAAATTTTAAGGTTGTACATTAATACACTAGTTGTTTATTGAGTCAACTCAGCGAGTGAAGCCGTTAACAAGGTGAAATGTGAAAAGAAGAGATTTTGGTAAGAGAGTTACCGGTGCTGCCGTCGCCTTCGGGGTCGCCGTACCAGGTGGCGGTTCCGGGATACCAATGTAGGTCGGGGACATGGTGCTGAGGTTGTCCCTCTGCTGCACATAACAGCACCAGTTGTTTCAAGACCAAACAAAAACAGACCAAGCTCAGATTCGACATGGCGGAGCTACGGTGGTGCTGCATTGTGCGTGGAAGGCAAATGGGTCGCGCCACCGTTGTTGGGAGCAAAAACGGTGGGTTTGGAGCGTTGCCGACAGTTTGGTGGCGGCAGAGAGAGTTGTGGTGTGTGGGTTTAGTTAGACCGTTAAAGGGGTTTTGTTGGGTTTCTTATAGTACAACAGAGCCTGATTGTTTTTACCTTTTTGTCCATTGCTTTTGTGGTTATTTGCCGAGGGTGCCACTGAGTATCTCGAGGGCGGGTCCCACCGGTAGTTAAGGCGTTAAATCCGCATGTGCGCGCGTAGAATTCACGAGGGTCCGTTGGTCATTTCACGACGGAAACAAAGAAAAAGCGAGTAAAGGGGTGTAAATCGACCAATGGAAGTTGTAACGCTCTAGGAAAACGACGTTGTTCTGAAGACCCTATCGACACCGTACAAAACGGTTTGCAGCAAGAGATCTGTTTTCACACCTTCTCACTTTTTTTTTTTGAGCACCTTCTCACTTCTCAGTATGAAACTGAGTAATATTATGTTGACTTATTGCTATGTGATGTACTAACAATTATATTCTAATACCAAATTTAATTTATTTATCAAACTTTATCATAGTAAAAAAAAAATCAAACTTTATCAAAATCCAATAAGGATTTAATTGATATATATTTTCAGTATAAAGATTTTTTATACTATCAACCAATCAGAAATTGATACATCATTAAAAATATTTGACTCTTATCCTAACTACCTTAAAAGTCATATATACCTTAATTTTTTATTGGTTGACGGTATATAAAAAAATTTATACTGACAGTATATATCAATTAAACTATAAACTTAATTCATATGTAGTTTGTATGGTCAATTTAATGATATTTTACTTTATCAGTTAATTATAAAATATTACATCATTAAAAATATTTGATTCTTATCATAATTTTCTTTTAAGTTATGTATAGGACCACATGTGTTTGATTGATAATACAAAAAACTTTACATTAAGCATGTATAAAAATTTAAATTCTTTATTTATTTTCTTGTTTGGTTTGTTATGAAAATTTTGGATGTCTAACTTTTCTTCTCTTCTTTTTGAGGAATGTATGTCACCACTTTTCTTTAATTTTTTTTGTTAAAGTAATATTTTGGTCCCTACACTTAGATACGAATTCTTGATTTGGTCCATATACATAAAAAATTATTAAAATGGTCCCTATACATACAGAAAGTCTCCATTTGGTCCCTATACGTTACCTGTTTGGTCCCTATATGAGCAAAAAATTATCAGATCAGTCCCTAAAATTTTGTACGGTAGGGACCAAATGAATACTTTCTTTATGTATAAGGACTATTTTAATAATTTTTTATGTATAGGGACCAAATCGAGAATTTATATCACGTACAGAGACCAAAATATTACTTTCACCTATTTTTTTTTTATCAATAACCACTTTTATTTATTTAATTTGTTCCCAACTTCTCAATATAATGTGACAAAAATAAGAAGAAAGATTTGCTTGGTATTTTGCAGGTTGTGAAATGTGTAGTAGTGGATGCTGTGTCTGTCCAGTCACTAATCGAGAAAATTGCGGACAAGTTCTGAGATTGATTGGCCTTTGTGGCCATATCAGGCAACTTTGTTATTATCTTTGTATCTGTTATCCACATTGGTGGACCATCCAATATCGTGCATAAAGTATAAACAAACAAAATAATTTATGCATCTTCTGTAGAATGTAGGTTATTACATTAGAGCAAATGAAGCACCATAATGCAAAATAAAGCAATTTGGTACACCTGCGTGGAACACACTATGAATGTAAGTTCATTGTTTCCTAGTCTTGATTCGTGAAGGTAAGGCAAGGGAAGAGAGAGTTTGTACTTAACTAATTACTACTAAATTTAAAAAATTGTTGGTGTTTCTTTTTCTTGTCTTTGCTTAAAAGTAATTGTATTATTATTATTTTATACCGAGCTTATTGTATAATTGTTAGGCCTAATTAATTAATCATCAAATAGCTGCAGCCTACCAGAAAATCAGCGGATTGTTTGCTTTATACAATGTGAGAGATCCAAGGTCAGGATTCTGGAAGCTAGTGCTGACTACCAAGGTGACAAAATAATGATCTTTGGGGAAATGAAAAATAAGTACTACCACGAAATTTCGAAAAAGGGTTTTGTGATTTGTGCATAAGAATCTGTTACATTTGTCTGCAAGCTTGAAATAAAATAAAAACACGTGGCACAAGTTGCTTGCAGCCGAACAACCTTTCTGATATCAACTCTATGTTCTGAGAGTTGAATAGTGATTCCTATTCTATTCTTGCTGATATCAAATTAAGTAATTATCATCGGTGAACATATACCTTAATGATAAACTACTGCATTATAGACAGAAATTTACAGTTATTGCAGAGTTCTATGTTTTTCTCCCCTTTCACCTTTTCCATACTGAAACCCCATTGGCACAATTTGCAATGCAGAGAAATTAATCAACAAGCTTTATTTTAATTCCATATAAATCTCAGTGCGTGGCAAATAAAACCAAGAGTGATATAATTCTCTGATCCCTCATTTCCTTGATTATCGGAGAATGATTGGATATGCAGACCACGTGTAAGAGTACAGAACTTTCAGAAACAAAGCATCAAATCAAACAAAGATATGGGTGGATTGAAAATATGAAATGCTTTTAAAAGAAGGCATAGTTCAAAAGGGAAGGGGGAGTGTTGAGTTAGTCTTAATTGGGTTTAGGGCTATATAATCTGTGTTTAGATATTGGTTATCAGGTTGTTAGTAGTTTGTTAATTTTCTGTTAATTGAGTCAGTTGTATTTTCTGCTCTTCTAAGAGCTGCTTTCATTGATCAATAATCAGCTTTGACTCTTGTTATTCATTCTGTCTCTACATTTGGTATCTAGAGCTCCGATCAAAGGCCTTGATAACAAAGAAATAACAAGATTAAAGTATGTTCTTTCAAGATTGTGAGAAAGAAAATCGTGAGTTCGTGAGTTCTTCCAAGAACTAAAAAGGAGAGGTTCGTAAGAGTTCTTTCAAGAACTAAAAGGGGTTCCTGTCAAGATCTGAAACCAGGAAGGAAAGATCTCTTGTGAGAGCATCAATGTCAAAAGAAATCGAAGGAGGTTTTGTGCAACCTGCTATTCCACGTTTCGATGGTCACTATGACCATTGGAGCATGCTGATGGAAAATTTTCTGAGGTCCAAGGAGTATTGGACCCTAATTGAAACGGGTTATACAGAACCAGCTGAAGGTGTTGTGTTGAATGAGGCTCAGCAGAAACGTCTTGATGATTTGAAGTTGAAAGATCTGAAAAACCAAGAATTATCTCTTTCAAGCAAATGATAGAGCAATCTTGGAGACAATTCTACGGAAGAACACCTCGAAGGAGATCTGGGATTCCATGAAGAGGAAGTACCAAGGCAATGCAAGGGCGAAAAGATCAATGCTTCAAGCTTTGAGGAAGGATTTCGAAACTCTGGAAATGAAATCAGGTGAAACCATTACCGATTACTTTTCTCGAGTTATGAGTGTTGCAAACAAGATGAGAATCCATGGTGAACAATTGTCTGATGTAGCTTTTGTTGAGAAGATTCTTAGATCTTTAACTGAGAAATTTAACTACATAGTTTGTTCAATAGAGGAGTCTAAAGATACTGAGGATCTCTCTATTGATGAACTTCAAAGCTCATTGGTGGTTCATGAGCAGAAATTTCACAAGATCCATGAAGAGGAACATGCCTTAAAGGTAGTTGCAGAAGATTTCTTTGGAGCGGAGGCAGAGGCAGAGGAGGATCTAGAGGAAGGGGAAGAGTCAGAAGTAGACAGAGCCGAGCCACAATAGAGTGCTTCAAATGCTGGAAAATTGGACATTACAGGAATGAGTGTCCTGAATGGGAAAAAGAAGCCAACTATGCTGAAGAAACTGATGAAGAATTGCTTCTGTTAATGGCACAGGAAGAAGCCACAATCAAGAAAAGGGAATATGCATGGTTCTTGGATTCTGGATGCTCAAATCATATGTGTGGAAACAAAGGGTGGTTCAATGAAATTGATGAGGAATTCAAAGAATTTGTTAAGCTTGGAAACAATACCAAAATGAAGGTTGTTGGAAAGGGGACTGTCAAGTTGAAGTTCAATGGAATAATACATATGATTGCAGATGTATATCTTGTACCGGATCTCAAGAATAATCTCTTGAGCATAGGACAGTTGCAAGAAAAGGGTCTTACTGTGATGTTTCAAACAGGAAAATGCAAGGTCTATCATCCAGAAAAAGGATTGATCATTGAGACTAGTATGACATCTAACAGGATGTTTGTGTTGATTGCTCAAAGTTTTCAACAAAAGGAGTCATGTTTTCATACAATGGCTGAAGATCTAACATATCTGTGGCACTGCAGATATGGTCATTTGAGTGACAAGGGGCTCAAGATTCTGCAGAATAAAGAAATGGTTAGAGGTCTTCCGTTATTGTCCACTGCAACTAGAGTGTGTGTTGTTTGCATGAAAGGAAAACAACACAGAGATGCAATGCCAAAGAAAAGTCAATGGAGAGCTTCACATAAACTGGAGTTGATTCATGCTGATATATGCGGCCCAATTTCTCCAGCATCCAACAGCAATAAGAGGTATTATCTATGCTTTATAGATGATTATTCTAGAAAAGCATGGATTTATTTCTTAGTTGACAAATCTGAAGCTTTTCAGCAGATCAAATGTTTTAAAAAATTTGTGGAGAAAGAAACTGGGTTGGAAATTAAGTGTTTGAGAACGGATAGGGGAGGAGAATTTACATCGAATGAGTTTAATGCTTTCTGTCAAGAATCTAGCATTAAAAGACAGCTGACTACTGCCTATACTCCTCAACAGAATAGAGTGGTGGAAAGGAAGAATAGGACCATGATGAACATGGTGAGATCCTTGTTGTGTTGAAAAGGAGTCCCTAAGAATTTTTGGCCTGAGGCAGCCAATTGGGCAGTGTATATCTTAAACAAATCTCCAACTTTAGCACTGAAACATCAAACTCCAGAGCAGGTATGGAGTGGTAAAAGGCCATATGTGGCTCATTTCAGAGTGTTTGGGTGTGTAACATTTGTGCACATTCCAGATGCTAGGAGAACTAAACTTGAGAATAAAAGCTGCAAATGTGTGCTGCTTGGAATCAGTGATAAGTCTAAAGGTTATAGTCTGTATGATCCGATTGCAAAAAGAATTATCATTAGCAGGGATGTGAGATTTGAAGAAGAGGCAAAGTGGGATTGGAATGAGAGTCATAAGGAAGATCTAGCCATGGAATTGGAATGGGATGAGGAGGAAATTTCAGAATCTCAAGACAATGAAGAACAAGTCGAAGGCAGTGGTGAATCAACTGAAAATGATGAAGAGACAGATCCTGGAACCAATATAGAAGCTGAAGTTGAACATGGTGATCAAACTAGAATCAGAAATGAGCCAAGATGGATGAATGATTATGTCAGTGGAGAAGGATTATCAAAAGAAGAGGAATTGGCAAACTTAACCAGAATCGACAATTCTGATCCAGAGATATTTGAAGAAGCTGTGAAAAGTGAAAAGTGAAAAATGGAGAAAAGCTATGGATGCAGAAATTAACTCCATTGTGAAGAACAAAACTTGGGAGTTAATTGAGTTACCTACTGGAGCTAAAAGGATAGGAGTCAAATGGATTTACAAAACTAAAGTAAATGAGCATGGACAAGTTGATAAACACAAAGCTAGGCTTGTAGCAAGGGGATACTCTCAAAAGCAAGGAATTGATTATAATGAAGTTTTTGCTCCTGTTAGTAGGACGGATACTGTAAGGATGGTGATTGCAATTGATGCTCAAAGAAGGTGGATTTTGATTCAATTAGATGTAAAGTCAGCCTTCTTATATGGCACATTAACTGAAGATGTATATGTAGAGCAACCAAAGGGATATGTAAAGAAAGGAAGTGAGCACAAGGTGTACAAGCTGCATAAAGCTTTGTATGGGTTCAAACAAGCTCCAAGAGCTTGGTTTAGTCGTATAGAAGCTTATTTCATTTGAGAAGGTTTTCAAAGAAGTAAGAATGAGGAGACTCTGTTTCTAAAAACAATTAAGGATGGAAGGATTCTTATTGTTAGCATATATGTTGATGATCTCATATATACTGGCAATGATGAAGAAATGATGAACAATTTCAAAAACTCTATGAAGAAGGAATTTGATATGAATGATCTAGGGAAAATGAGGTATTTTCTGGGAATTAAAGTGCTTCAAGAAGATCAAGGGATATACTTGAGTCAAAGGAAGTATGCAATAGAGATCCTTGACAGATTTGGTATGGCAGAATCTAATGCAGTAAAAGTTCCTATGGTGCCAGGATGCAAATTGTCAAGAGATGATAATGGGGAGAAAGTAAACGAGACAAAGTATAAGCAGCTGGTAGGAAGCTTGATCTATATCATAGCAACCAGACCTGACTTGATGTATTCTGTTAGCGTCATCAGCAGATACATGAGCAGGCCAACTCAGATGCACCTACTTGCAGCAAAGAGAGTGATGAGGTATTTGAGAGGCACCACTGATCTTGGTATTCTGTACAAAAAGGGAGGGAACAAGGATCTATTAGCATATTCCGATAGTGACTATGCTGGGGATTTGGAGGACAGAAGAAGTACATCAGGATATGTGTTTTTAATGAGTGAAAGTGTTGTGGCATGGTCCTCCAAGAAGCAACCGATCGTGACCCTATCAACAACTGAAGCAGAGTTTGTAGCTGTTGCTGGAGCTGCAACTCAGGCAGTATGGATGAAGAAAATCTTGGAGGAACTTAATCATCTACAAGATGGCTGCATCACTATCTTGTGTGACAATAGTTTAGCCATTAAACTCTAAGAATTCCGTTCTTCATGGCAGAAGCAAGCACATTGATGTGCACTTTCATTTCCTTCGAGATATGACTAAAGCTGGAGCCATTGATCTGATTCATTGTGGTACTAAGAATCAACTTGCTGACCTGTTTACTAAAACTTTGAAGTTGGACATTTTTCTGAAATTTCGAAAGCAGCTTGGAGTGTGTGAAGTCCCAAAAATAAACTGATTGTGTTCTGATTAATACACAATTAGTTTAAGGGAGGGAATGTTGAGTTAGTCTTAATTGGGTTTAGGGCTATATAATCTGTGTTTAGATATTGGTTATTAGGTTGTTAGTAGTTTGTTAATTTTCTGTTAATTGAGTCAGTTGTATTTTCTGCTCTTATAGAGCTGCTTTCATTGATCAATAATCAGCTTTGACTCTTGTTATTCATTCTGTCTCTACACGGAGAAAGCAAGTGAAGTTTCCTTTTATTGTTCTGCAGTCTGCACAATATATAAGATGATTAAGATCTTCGATTTCCAACATATTCTGCAAATCAAAAATTTAAAAATCACTGTCCAAGTAAAATATTATAAGGTTTAGTTTAACAGTATTCTGCTTGGCCTTTTGCCACTCTAAGGACCCACCCTTTGCTACTCCACGATGAACAAAATCAAAGTTTCTCACTAGTACTCTATTAGGTGGTCTCAGACAGTGCAGTAAGATAATATTTTTAACAAAAGCATAGTTTAATATAATATAATAACAAATGCCCATGAATCAAGATGTGTTGCCAAAGGAGAATCTTAATGCAACTAAAAAGTTAGTACTTACTTCTAGTCATGTTCAATAAAGTATGATTAAGTGGCCGTTAAAGAGGCCTTATGGTTCCATGTGAATTGACTGAATTTTTATTCAGCATTAAGCACATAGCATAAATATTTCTAAATCACATTATATTATATTTATATTATAAAGAATTGAGTAAGTTATAATGATAAAAGACTCATATAATAAGGATGGATTAACATAATGGGTCTCCCCAGGAATGAGTACCTGAAAATGAACCATACTTTCAGGAAAGCAGAATTGGAAGGGAAAGGAGAAAAGGTATGGTAATGCTAGTACTGTTTCGTTTCCTTTCCTCCTTCATTTCGTAGCCTGCGGCAACCGAAGCTGTCAACAGACTCTCATGGTAGGGTGTGTAGAAGATTAGCTTGATTCTCAACTGAGTTGATCAGGCATTATAGCACCTAAAAATTCCTGAATCATATAATTTCTTTCCCTTTTTAGAAGAAAAACTCACAGGACTACTAACTGTCTTTGTAGCTTTTTAGTCAATAAATTATCTCTATTGAGATTTTCCTTTTCTACTCTCAATAACTTTCTTAGCCCAGCGTCTTTTATTTTCATTTCCAATCAGTACCTTTCTTGCTCTCAAGTTTCTGACACTACTCAAGAAAAGCAAAGGTTCATACTTTTACAAGCAGGCAATTAACCAGCGTAAGGCGTTTGATTAAACATTTTAGACGATATTGTAAAATAATAAAGGAACGAGTTAGGTACCACGAAAGAGAGGAGTGTTACTCATTCTGTTATTGGTTGAAATTCATGTGAGTCTCACTATTTTGAAATGAGTCTCATTAATTTATATGTCTCATATGAATTTCAATCAATAGAAGGGAGTATTTAGAAATAATGTGTTAGAGAATATGTTACTAGCATTTCTTCTTTAGATATAAAAAAATGTACCTAAATTTTTTAAGCAAGGTTTAAAAGAAATAGGGGAGGGAAACTTGGTAAAGTAAGGTCTAATTTACCCGTGAAAAATAATTTCTCCCTCCAGTTGGTAATCACGTCTTCAAACAGAAAATTGAGCAAAGTAATCATGTTTCTTTGTGGATGCCCCTGACACCATAACTTCACTTTGTATCCACAACGGATGAATGATGAGTAACTTGGAGCTCACTTCAATACTCCCTCCTAAAGTCGGAGGATGGATCCTCCCTGTCGAATGACCATTGATTTATTAATATTAATAATAAGCAGTCCGGATTAATTATGAAGCAATTGGTTAAATAAGTAAGGTGGCCAATCGGAGATCGTTTACAACTGTCATACATTGGAACACGTGCTACGGTGAGAGAGATTGACTGATGTGATTGAGTCTCCATACCTTTCTCACCATTATTAAAGAGTAATAATAATATTATTAGTAAATTATATAATGTTTGTTTACGGAAAAATTATACAATGTTGATATTAGCATTAATATTATTATTAATAATATTTTATCATCATTATTTATATAGTAATAATGTTATAAAGTATAAACATTGTTACGTTTGTTATATTATTTTATTATTTTTTATAATATTTATTTTATTCTGTACTACTTAAAAAATAAATAAAAACACAAATGACTATTAAAATAAATTTAACGTGTACCAACATCTGGTTGGTCCTGTAAGACTAAGCCCTCATTCATGTTTTGATATATGACAAACAAAGTGTATTTTGCATAAGATTTTTAATTTTGACTACGCACTCATTACGTGTTAAGTTGCACGCAAGATCACTCGTTCAACAAAGTAAAACCAGCGCACGTCCAACACAGGGAAAATATAAGCGTTCGTCCAAATGAAGTGAATCAAGAATTACGTCCAACAAAGTAAAGAGCTGAAGTCCAATGAACAACTAAAGAGCTGGTCCACTGAAAGAACAAAGAAAGCGCGTCCACTAAAGGAACAACAAAATAAAAAGCCGACGTACTGAAAGAACAAAGAAATCGCGTCCACTAAAGGAACAACAAAGTAAAAAGCTGTCGTCCACTGAAAGAGCACATGAAGCGCGTCCACTGAAAGAAACAGAAGATCTCGTCTGCTGTCGTGGCACAGAAGCGCGTCCACTAAAAGAAACAGAAGATCTCGTCTGCTGACGTGGCACAGGAACGCGTCCACTGGAAGTAAAAGAAGCACGCGTCCACTGATGTAAAAGAAGCATGCGTCCACTGATGTAAAAGAAGCGCGCATCCACTGATGTAAAAAGGAGCGCGCGTCCACTGATGTAAAAAGAAGCACGCGTCCACTGATGTAAAAGAAGAGCACGTCCACTGATATAACAGAAGCACGCGTCCACTGATGCAAAAGAAGAGCACATCCACTAAGGAGAGCTCGTCCACTTACGGTAACACTTGCAGCTCGTCTACTAAATGATACACGCTATAATACTAATATTTGGTTAATCCAGTACAAATATCTGGCTAATTCAGTTCATTATATGGATAATGGGTCATCCTGAAACATACAATCATTTTCCACAACCATGTAAATATTTGGTTGATCATGTGCAAATATCTGGTTAATTTAGTTCATTATATGATTAATGCATCATCCTGAAGCTTACAATTATTTTCCACAAACATGTAAATATATGGTTAATCACGTACAAATATTTGGTTAACTCAATTCATTATATGGTTAATGGGTTATCCTGAAGCTTACAATCATTTTTCACAACCATGTAAATATATGATTAATCAAATGCAAATATTTGGTTAATTCAGTTCATTATATGGTTAATTTGTGTGGAAAAATATTGTAAGCTTCAGGATGATCCATTAATTATATAGTAAATTGAATTAACCAAATATTTGACATGATTAGCCAAATATTTGTACATAATTAATAAAAAATATTAGTATTCCGAACATCTAAATTTTTATTTTTAAAAAAAAGTGTACTGCAATAATATTACAATATCCGGGTGTCCCAACCAGGTTAGTGTATCATTGCCGAAAACTTTATAATATAATATCACATAAACATTTAATACAGTGGGTTTACCACCTTAAAACTACTGTTTGATTTATTTATGATACCACTGTGGTTTTTTTTTTTTTTACTGGTAGTAACACTGTTTGATTTTGATTCAAGTACTAGTTTGTCTTTTTAAAGATTCAACCAACATTAATTTACTGAGTTTAATTTGTATATATTGTCAGTGTAAATTTTTTTATATTAACAATCAATTAAAAATATTAAAATTGATGATTTTTAAAATAATTTCTATAATCAAAACAATTTAAATAATCTGTCAATTTCTGTTAACGGTATAAAAATACTTTACAATCAATTAAATCCTAATTTATTCTTCTAAATAATTTAACAGCTGACACGTGAAAAGTTCTGTGACTAACCATAAGTACAGCTTGTTTTTTGTCAGTGTAACTGTGGCAAAATATAAAAAGGTAGAAACCGGACAAACGGAAATCAACCAGTTATTAGTTTTATATTTTTTAATTAGAATAAAATCTTTATCTGGGAGACTTATGTAGCCGGTAATATATCCGGGAGGATCCATCCTCAACTTAGTAGTTGGAGGATTGTAGAATCAGCCGAGTAACCTGGCTAACCAAGCAGGGCAATTCTTTAATACTCCATTGTAGGAGTTGTGGATCGGTACCTTTTACTTTTTTTGATTTTCTTAGACGGTTTTCGGTAATTTATATTAAAATAAAATTAACCCTAAAATAAAATATCTTTATTGTTTTTGTTAAACTCTCTGTCATTTCTCTTTCTTTACTTTTTCAAGCAATACCGTCGTCGACCCATTCCGACGGGCACCGCCGCCGGTTTCATTGCTCACCAACAGTGACCGAATCTGCACCACTGCTGGAACCAAACCCAACCTTCTTCTCTCTTTAAAACCCACCACTATTGGAACCGAGTCTCCGACCCTTCGACTGGATCACTGCAAGGAGGACAAGGCTCCACAATGTGAAGATTTAACAAATGGTCCACTCGAAAATGAGGATTGAGGAAGGAAAAGGAAGCACCTCCACTCCAAATAGCAAATAAAGAACAACTTAAATCATTGTAAAGACTAAAGAAATACGTAGCACAAGTAAAGTGATCACTGTGATGAATCCGCAAGTAAAGAGAATATTGTGTCACTATTGGATCATGTAACCGTGACTAACAGCTTCCCCTCTGACGGCACAAAACTCCCTTCGCATGTTATTTTATTGTATATCCAGGACATCGAATGAAAATATGTTCAAACATCACAGATATTCAATTCAACCAAACACATGTAAGTTTAATATTGTTCTCTGGAATGTTAGAGAATTGGGTTTTCTCCTCACGTTAAAATAATTATCTAAGGTTATTTAAACTGTATTTGAGGAGGCAGGAAAAGCATTCAGATCTTGGTCAAGGAACCATTGTCGGTCAGCCTATATTCCAAGCAATGGTTTTATGTGGCTATAAAAAATGTAAACAAGTTCAGATCCAGAAAAGAATGCATTTTGATGAGTTTGTTTGCTAAGCAAACTGAGCTTTCCCGATGGTGATGGGTTTGTCTGACAAGGAAGGGTGAATGTTGGGGTTTGTGCCTTTGCAGAGGGTGATTAATTGTTTTCTTTTTTTTGACATTGGTCAAGCTTTCTTTATTCTCTCTCGTAGCCACTTTGCACCTGCCAGGAACAAATAGAATGACCCTTCGACCAGGTTGCCCGTAATTTGTTAGCCACATTTCACTGGTTAGCACCACTCTGATCTGGACCGTCCATTAAATTTATTAATATATCAATGGTCATTTCTCACGGAGGACCAAAACTCCGAGTTTGTCCTGGAGTATTGAAGACAAAGCCAACCAAAAGAATATTTATTCATATCTGTAGAACCAACTTGCTGAGATAGTTTCAACAGAAGATGCAGGGGGTCCACTGGTTCTGGATTTTACATACAGCCTACAAACATAGGTGAATTCTACGGTGAGAGAGGTGTACATGTCTCTCATCGTGGGAGACCAAAAATCATCATAGATTAGAAAGTGTCACACGAAATTATGATACTTCTTCCCACACCGTATCATTTTTTTTTTTCATTCTCTCCCTTCTCTCACTCTCTGTGCCCTACCCCGTCCTGGCCGTCCATCTCTGCCATCCATCTCTGTCACGATGGTGCCGGAAGCCACCGCCAGCTCCGTCAGGTCCAGAGGGCGCAACCACCTCCGCCACATGGATGATTCCTTCCTCTAGGTCGTGGCGGCGTTCATCTCCCTCCAGATACCCACTATCGACGTTGTCTCCTGCCATGCCTCCGCCGTCGGTCTCGTCTCCGCCACATCATCTTCTTCCTCCCAAAACTTCCAGGTTCAAAATAGTTCTCTATATTTCACCGATCCAAACCTTCCTCAACAAGCCTCCAACTTTCCTGTTCCTGAGGCGATGGTAACAACGGGCTTGGAAGTGGTGACGGAAGCGGCGGCTACGGCGACGACGGAAGGGATGGAAATTCCGATGACTCATCATCTTCTTCGGGAGTTGGGATCTCGCCCCAAGGTAGACCGTGTTCTCCGACACCCTCACCGCCCTTCCTCCCATGCCCCATCGCGAGCCTCTGTCCGGAAAGTCCAGCTGCTTACCGCCAGTTCGAGCTCACGCCGCTACCGCCGGATCTGTTCCTAGAGCCACTGTTCAAGTCATATGCACTGAAATTACATTATATTTTTTGTTTTGTCTGAGAAAACCTGAAGAAAACATGTCTGATATTGTATTGTTAGATCTGCTTCCTCTGAAATTTTTAATTTTTGCTTCATTTGTGTTTGAAACAGATCTGGTTCAAAAGCTTTTCCCATACCTAAAATGTGTCTCTAATTCCTATTCCATTTTCCTTGAATCTGTGATTATTGGAATGATAATGAATCTGGGTTCCTATTTCGTTTTTCCTATTCAAAGTTTAAATGTTTTCAAGCCACAATTTTCACCACCGACACTATCCTTTCTACACACGCATGGTGATAAATGAAACTAAAGATCACACGATTCAAAGGCATATTAAATATGCATCAAGGGATTTGGGGGTCAACGCAGTTGTTAATGTATTTTAATTATGATTTTTTTTTCAGTGGTGGAGGGTGGTGGAGATGGGGTGGGGGTGGGGTGGGTGGGGGGGGGCGTGGCTCACTGACAATGGTGGAAGGAAGCAGGTTGGGACCGGGAGAAGAAGAAAAAAAAATCAGGTGTGGAAGGAACTAAGATAATATCTTGTGCACTTTTAATCTAATGGTAAAATCGAAGTCCCTCACATGAGAGATATGAGTATGTTGCGCCCGGTAGAAGGAGCCTACAATCATAAATCATATATTGCATATATTTGCTCATAACTCCCATCATGAGTATGGTGTATGAGATGGTAGAGTCACGATAAGCCCTTGTTTTTCCCATGGCCATCATTTCAACAGCTAATCCATCTCGAGCTGACAGATCCTCAACTAAGCCAACTGACATCATAAAGAGCTTGTCTCGCCTGCCTTTCAATGGCTCCAAACATCAAGGATTGAAAGCAATGGCCTCACCTATTTGTCTGATTAAGAAAGATTAAACTGTCATTTAGAAAGAGGAAAGTGCAAACAAGAACAAAGGTTTAACATAGTACATGTCAACTACTATATATAGTACAGCAACTTTAACCAATTAGTAGGATAAGTAATATATAGTAACTAAATAAAATCAAACAGATATACCTTAAGATTAATTTAAATGCATTGTCCATATAAAAGTTTTTTACACTATCATTCAATCATATATTACCACATCATAAAAAATGTTTGCCTCTCACAATAACTACCTCAAAAATCACTCATGGTAATATAGAGCTGGTTGACAATATAAAAAACTTTACATATATAGTGCGTCAAAATTAACTCTATCCCTTAAAGTATCTGACCACTGAACTAATAATGCTAAAGCTTACATTATAATCAATATCATGCAAAAAAGCATCATTAGCAAAATCTTATGTTCTGAACTTGTTCCATAAAAAGGAAGGAACAAAAATGGTGATTACATAACCGTTTTCAAATTCAAGAATTATAGAACAGATCAAAGTAAAGCCTACTTGCCTCCTGGAACCACATAAGGATGAGGCTAGTGAGTGATAATAGGTATTTGTCGCAAACTAGTGACATGAATAAAGAAAATCCAAGATGAACTGAAAGCCAAAATCATGATCAATTAAAGGATTTGAATTTTTTTACCTTGTCACTAACCCTGATCCACGCATCATTTTTAGGTCCATGCCCATATCCATGATCAAAAACAACATATGGAGGTGGAGCATTCTTCAAGAGTGGCACCGTGTCAGAAGCATATTCATCATCACTGTCATAATATTGATGCGGCCCAAGAGCTTTGAGTATCATTGCCAATAACAAAGAGAGTCCCTGCTAGTGAAGGGCAGAGGAAACCATCCATCAATGATTCATACAACAACCAAAATTCCAAATTCCAAAAGTAACATCATATTCAAATTCAAAAATCAATTAAGAGTCGGTAGAAATATGTGACATGGCACAAAAAGAAATACTCATGAGCTGATCATGTCTTGCACTGACAGATCCAATGGATTAAAGAAATAGTGGACAGTATACCAGTTCCAGTTTGTTTTATTTACTAATTACTAATTATATACATATATATAAGAGGTTCAAACCAATAATTCACCTACATCAATAGGTTCAGATCTCCATAATTCACCCAAATCGATCTCTTAATCAAGAAAAATTGCATCCAGATTATCAAAAATTTCACAAAGCAGGCAAAGTAAAGAAAAGGAGAAACATGACTGTAGTACAGGTTCTAGTTAGGAAGAAATGATACAAGCTGGTCTTGACAATGTGAAAAGGATATTTCATGGAAAAGCTAAAGCATGCTGCTTTGCTTTATCAAAAGCAAGGACCTAATGACAATTGTATGAGTCTTCAGTTTTTATATCATAGAACATGCAAATTAAATGGTTGATTCTATGAAAAAGAATAAATACTTTTTCAAACCACTAGTAGAAGGAGAATATGAAATACGCCAATCGCATTGAAAAGAAAATCAGATTTTCCTCCGTATTTTTCATTATGTAAAATACATGCAAAAGAATGTTATTCTTACAGTCTATGGTCCCTCAGTTTGATCCAGATCAGCAATTACGTATTTAAAATTTTGTAATTTCCAATCTTTTGGTACAACATTGTTTTCTATGATTTATTCTCCAGAAGAAAAGGAAGAAGCAAGTGAGACAATCTTAAAAACCTGAAGACAAAGCTTTCCTAGAATGAAATAACTGATTCATGCTGGAACTTGGAAACTTGGAAACTTGGAATCCATAGTAAGAAATCCTTGACATTCAGTAATTAGGCCACATCAGTAATTGTGTGATTTGTGTCACAAATTGCCATGCAAATGCCACACAGAGAGAGAAAGGAGGGAGGCAGACTTACCTGTACAGAAACAAGTGACAGGCCTATCCATTTGCACATCTCAAAGTTCAACCTAATGAAATTCTTGAACTGGTCAAAATTCCCCGAGGGATCCTTTGGGAAGTCCTGATTCCGATTTCCAAGTTAAAATGGATCAGACTATGGCTTAACCCCAATGTGTCACTGAGATAGAATACTACATAGGCATTAAATTAACAAAAAGAATTACTGAGCAAGTGTTTTGGATACAATAAACCTTCTCCCAGTCTCGGTTTAGAAATACATCAACTGATATTGCAGTCTCCACCATGAGAAGCAAAACCACAAACACCATATACTGTAATCAGTCAAGGTCAACAGTGCTTTAATGACATAATGCGGTCAGAATGAGATATTTCTGCAATTGAACACAATGCTACTGCTGTTTTGGGCTGTTTGAAAGCATAATTCAATGCAGAAAACGAAAAGTTTCACCACTGAAAATGATTTAGTGGTGTTTGTTTAAAACTCATCAAAAGTGAAAATAAGTAAAAAGTGCAAAAAACTTTGGTACAAGGTATCACTGAATACATTCATAAGCAAGCATTTCCTCATTTGAGTAATTAACTGATAATAGTTACCTTAAATATTGCATTATTTATTTTATTAAATAATTTTTTTTCCTTTGATATATATTTACTACTTAAAATTAGAATCCTCTATTTAGATTTTAAAAAATTACTAAACGATATGGGGTGTGCTTGGGTAAACAACTTAATTAAGAGTTTATCACATAAGACCTTATTGCATGAGAACTTATGCCATAAGTGCTTAAAGAAAGAAAAAGAAAGGAAGGGGCATGAGAGGATTCGAATAGTGAAAAACACGGAGAGAGTGTTTAGTGCATAAGCTCTTATGATAATTCCATAAGCTTCTCCCAGTAACTTATGAAAATAAGTCAAAAACTCCTTATGGGATGACATAAGTTACTTTTATAAGCTCTGCCAAACACACTGCATAAGAGCTTATGTCATCAGATAAGTCAAAAGGAGCTTAAATAAGCTCTTCCAAATGCCACCATAATATGATTAACATTGTGTTGCCTTTGATTTTTTGAAAAATATTTGAAATATTTGATGATATGATATTCTATTATTTTATGATTAAATATTTGATTGTATCCTGCCATACTTGTATCCTAATTTTTAAGAAATGCCATAACCTCATCTACATATCCTTGCATCGTAAGTTGAAAACACAACAGTAGACCCAAGAAAAGGATACCAAATACAGGCAACAGCCATTAGCAGTTTCAGCAGCAATGTGACCAGAACAAGTAATAACACAGAACGCAACTCCAAGGCCAAGAAACGTGTAAATGAACCTGATTGCAGAAAATAGCAACTTGTTCACAATCAATCCATGAAAAACAGAAGAAACAAGCATACATGCAGGAAATAGCAAGAACAAAACGACATTGTGTTCAAAAATCAAAAGCATACAAATTTTTAGCCCCAAACCAGTGTAACTCTCAAGATGAACATATCATAATCCATCTCCCTGGCTCAAACAATCCAGCTTATGATATAACACCATTAAAATTACTAGTTCTCTTAACTATCATTTATTCGTTTAGTTTACTGAAATATTATCTATTATTCAACGAATTAGTGGCAAAAACAACAAAAATCCCTTAATCGCATAAAACTGAAAGTGCGCTCCAGGATGTGCACCACATTTTACTTTCAACGGTCAATCAAAGTCCAAAATTTTCTCATCCATTTGTACAAGGGAGAAAGGGGCTAGAAAAACAAAAGAGAGATTTTTTTTTTTACCACGGAGGTGGATAATCAGAATCTTGACCAAAGGGAAGTTCACCCATTTGCCTCTGCCAAACCCTAATCATCCAAGCAGAGTATAGAATCATGGCTAGCCCAGCCATCCCAATCACCGAGTTCACCAGCTTCAACATCGATTGCATGCAGCTTCTCAAAACCCTCACCATTTTTCTTTACCAAATTCCAATTCACAACAAGTTCAACCAAACAAAAAATAATAATTTGACCCCCAGAACTGAATGAAAGAAAAATTTGAAGATAGAATTGGAATGCAAGAAACCCTAGATTAATCTAGGGTTCAAGCACGTATCGATTCGATGAGACCAAGGAGGTTGATTTCTTCCTTCGACTATTTTATGGCCCTGATTTTTAAGTCATATTATTATTATGACGTCAGCATCATAAACAAAGGAAACGTTTGGTTCAATAATTATTTGGCTTGATTACAATTTTTGTCAATGTAGGTTTATAAAAAAAGGAATGAGTGATTTTGATCATGCAGTTTTAACTAGGGTGTCCATGGGTCTAGCTTGACCCACAAAATCGGCCAATCCGATCCAACCCAGCCCATATTTTATGGGTTAATTCAGGTGATTGGGTTGGATTTGGTAAAAAAACATAGGACCCATAGAATATGGGTTGGGTAATGGGTTTCATAATTTCAAACCCACTGAAGCCAACCCAACCCAACCCATATTGCTTAGTTTCGTGTGATGGTTGTTGAATGTTGACGACTTTTACTTTTTCATTGTAATAATTTAGACTTTTAGTTGGTGGTTGTTGATGATTTTAGACTTTTAATCCATGGTTGTTGATGTTATTTAAAATTTTAAACATGTTTATTCATCATTTTTGAGATTTTTATACGTTTTCTATCCTGACAGACCCGCAGATCCGACCCAAAATTGAACATTTATGTGTTTCTTGTTAGACCCGACGACCCACCCAACCCAACCCATAAATGGTCGGGTTGGGCTGGTTTGAATTTCATAATTTATTTTGACAAACCCCACCCAATTCAACCCACCCATCTTTGATTGGGTTGGGTGCCAAAACCCACTAAACCCAATCTAACCCGACCCGTAGACACCCCTAGTTTTAACTACTCAAATCAAGTCTCTTTAATTTCAAAATCAAACAATTATGCTTTTGTTGTTAACCTATCAGTCAATACTTAATGAGAAATGTTGACCTGACTAATCCTTTGTAAGGTGACATTAGTATAAGATTAGTTTTATTTAATGAATAATGCTAATGAGTGTCCGGAACTTGTTAAGGAACCAATAAAATAAAGTTTTTATGGGGAATTGATGTACTTAATATTTGAAAAGGTAAAATACTTAGTTTTTCAATAAAAACTTACTTTTATTGAGTGTGTGTTTGGATGAACGTTTGACAAACGTGATTTTGGATGGAATAGATTTTGTAAAATTGATTTCAATACAATTGAGTTTGAAGTAAAGTAATTTTTGTTTGGATGTTTTTACTTTGAAAGCAAGTTTGATGTAAAACCTAGTGTAATTTTTCAATTCAAAAACAGAAGCTACTCCAAGCTGCTTCTGGTAGAATCAATTCTGGATGCAAAATTGATTCCACAAACGTGTTGACAAACACCTATTTTATTACCAGAGTCACGTTTGACAGGTGCAGAAGCACTTCTGGTGTCTCTAGAAGTGGAACCAAACACACACTGATTCCTTAAATAGTGTCCTAAAGACACTTGTTAGCATGACCCTTATTTAATTAATCGGGGAAAAAACGCTAAAGTTAAAAAACACTAAACAAAACACATGTGCAGAATATATTAATGAAACTAAAGGGACCAAAATCAATCGTTTGTGAAATTATAGCGAATTGATTTGTTTGATTTTGAAATTAAATGAACTTGATTTATGATATTGAAACTACCTTCCATCTAAGAAATTACTTTAAACGGTCAAAATGTAATCACACCACCACACAACGATCGCCGCCCTCTACAGTGGTGACATATGTGAGGAAAGACAGAGGGGGGAGACACGAAAGGGGAGGGAGTGGGAGGTGAGGGGGTATTTTTGTAACAAAAAAAATTGGGAGATGGAAAGTGGGAACATCCAAGTAGTCAACGAAAGAGGTGCCAAAAATAAACCCCTTGTTTTAAAAACTCATCCAAAGATGCCCTCAATAGTAACCCAATGGAAATATGGGTTGGGCCAGGTCGTGGATAATTGGCCAATGGGTGTTACTTTTTACACCACAAAAATTTCTAATACCCAACAAAAAATTTAAAAATATTTTAATATTTCCAAAATACCCCAACTATCTTAATACACCACATAACCTCCATTTTTCCTATTTCCTTCTTCTCCCTCCTCACCCCTGCCCATTCAATAATTTTCCAAAATGTTGAACAAATTTTTCAACAAAACCGGTTTTCCATAATGTGGCCGGCCTTTGGAACACATTTCCAACCTCTTTCCCCTTCAAAGTGTTGCATCAACGCCACTGTGAACTTTTACCGTGATATTTCTGATTCCTTCTTCCTCAATAAATATAACCAATTTGCAGTCACTCCTTTCATACTTATGAAAGTCAGATGCATCTTCTCTCCTGGCCACACCCTCTGCACTTCAAAAAAATATTTCAGCCTTGTTCCCAAAGAACGACCCTCGTCATTGTTATTCTGGAACCCATAATCTTCCGCCACTCTGTTCATCTTCTAACCGAGCATTGTTTATTCCCAAGGGACTATTCCATCCAACGAATAAACTCTCTAGGTCACTGAGTAAACTCTCTAGGTACCATTCTGTTACAATGTTCACTAACTGCCCTTTCAGTTGCAACTCACCCATGGAATAAGAATTGGTACTGTTCAAGCCCCAAGCAAACACTACCGGGTTTTGATTTCTGGTATAGTACCAAAACTAAAAATACTACTGGATCTTAATTTCCGTATGTAAAAAGAGTGTATCGAAAATTAACTTTTGGAAGTGCAGACAATGTACCTAAACCCAGAATGAAAGGGAAATTACTGATGTTAAGTCTCTAAAATGTCTGATGTTCATTTCCCCAAGTTTTGATGAGAACTAAACATTGGTTAATGATTTAATTAACCTTCATATTGGTTGCTAACTTATATATCGAGTGTGCAGATTAAGTAATAGAATCATCCGTCCAACACTGTAGTGATTGAAGCTCACGTCCATCGCAAATGTTTGAAGCGCACGTCCAAAACGCAAGAGATCTTAACTTGCGTCCACTAAAGTGATGAAAGCCAGCGTCTACTAACGTGGCACTTGGAGCGCATCCATCAAAGTATCAGAAAAGCCCGTCCAGTGAGGTATCAGAATTATCCATCCAATGACGTGGCACTTGGAGCACGTCCATCAAAGTATCAGAAAAGCCCGTCCAGTGAGGTATCAGAATTATCCGTCCAATGACGTGGCACTTGGAGCTCGTCCATTAAAGTATCAGAATAGCACGTCCACTAAGGTATCGGAATGGCTCGTCCAATGACGTGGCAAAAGACTCTCGTCCACTAGAGTAACCGAGACTCTCGTCCACCAGAGTAACTGAGACTCTCGTCCACCAGAGTAACTGAGACTCTCGTCCACCAGACTAACTGAGACTCTCGTCCAGTAAAGTAACAAAGGCTCTCGTCCACTAAAGTAACAGAGGCTCTCGTCCACTAAAGGTGACAGAAGCGCTCGTCCACTAGTCTTTGGACTTGCTGAGTCCTTAATATGAAGCTTATCTACTAGCCCGAATGAAAACTCAAATGACTAGATAGACGTGATTATTTTCAAGATGGAAGCACTTATCTTATGAACGCAAATTCTATAAGGATTATCAGAATCTTAGTTCAAGAATCAGAAAGAGACTTGAAGCCTTCTCTCCTACTCAGTTTCACGATTATCAAGAAAGGTCAGAAGTTACTCTCTCAAGCAACCTTGGATAATCAGAACCAAAGACCAGTTAAAGAATGCTTCCAACGTGCTTTATTCCCTAGTACCTCTGGTCCTTACACGAAAAGAGAAGTGTACTCAGTAAAGTACAAAAAACTCTCTACACAACTCTGATATGGCTGTAGCACGATGAATAAAGCCATGATCCTTCATGTTAGAGTACAACCAACGACTCTATTGCATTAATGACTACCCAAAACGACTCTATTGCATTAATGGCTGCCTAGAACGACTCTATTGCATTTAATGAAGTTCTGCTTGAAGCCAACATCTAAGGGGATGTCTCTAACGGATCCTAAATGCTTGAAGACCATAAGTACAGAAGTCATTGAAGATGAAGAAAAAGAGAATACACATTGCATTAAAAACGCCATTACTCTGGATTAATTTCTTCATTCTTTTATTCTGTATTCTTCAATTATTTTGAAGTTATTACGCAGACTTTCGTAAGCCTTACATTTAAATCACACTCTGAGTGTTAGTGAAAGATCTGCCTGTGAGAAATTGTATTTATTACAAACCCAATCTCTCAAACAAACCAGAGTGAGCCTGAAGAGGCTATGTGTCAAAATAATACTTGTCTTGAGCCTGAAGAGGCTAGGTGTGAAAATAATACTTGTCTTGATCTTGAAGAGGCTAGGTGTGCAAATAATACTTGAGTCTGTAACCTTATCAGTTATAGTGGATAAATCTTGGTGCTGCCAAGGACTGGAGGTAGCTTTTTGTTTTGAAGAGTGAACCAGGATAAATAACCGTGTCAATCTCTCTTCCCTTAAACTTTTTAATTGCCTTAGTTTTCTTACGTCTATCTAGTGGTGTGCTTGCAAAAGTCACCCGTCCATCCTGTATTCTTCCACTCGTCCAAATCTAGTTTTTTTGTTTGCGAAAAGATTTCAACTTTGCTTAAATTCTGATAAACACAATTCAACCCCCCTTCTTGTGTTTATAGTTGTCTATTTCAGTTGGTATTAGAGCTCAGCCTCTGGGTTGAGCATATAACAGTGTAGAGGTAAAAGGTCCTGAAGAATAGACATGACGGCTGGAGCTAGTACAAGTGAAAGTCATCAGACTGAAGGAGCCTCCCTAACCAGACCTCCTTACTTCAATGGAGAAAATTACAACTATTGGAAATATTGATTTCAGTGGTTTATTCTATCGACAAACTCTGATCTTTGGGATGTCATCACAGACTGTCCATTAATTCCCAAAAATGATGATAACACTAACAAACCAAAAGCTCAGTGGACTGGTGCTGAAAAGACAAAATGGGAGCTTAACCACAAAGCCAGATATAACATCATCTGTGCTCTCAGTCCGGAGGAGTTTGAGAAGGTTTGTGCTTGTGACTCTGCGAAGGAAATATGGGATACTTTGGTTGTCACTCATGAAGGAACAGCAAAAGTCAAAGAATCAAAGATTACCATACTTGTCAGAAAGTATGAACTGTTCATTATGGAGGAATGTGAGTATGTTGCTTAGATGATAGGAAGATTCCAAACTATAATCAACAGTCTGAAATCTCTTGGCAAAGTCTATACCAATACTGAGAAGGTTGGAAAGATTCTGAGAAGTCTACCTAAACAGTGGAGACCTTTGGTCACTGCTATCTCCCAAGCCAAGGATCTCACTACCTTGACTATGGATGAACTTCTTGGAACACTCACTGTTCATGAGCAAGAACTTGGAGATGAAGTTGCACAAAAGAAGGGCAAGTCAATTGCTCTGAAAGCTTATCAAAAGTCAACAAAAGTTTCCAAGGCTTTGAAGGCAGAAGAGTCATCCAGCGATGCTGACCTATCAGAACTCGAGGATTCTGAGAGTGATGAAGAGTTATCTCTCCTGACCAGGAAGATAAAACTTCTCCTACAGAAAAAGAAGTTCAAGAGGGATAGGCCATTCAGAAGGTCAACAAGGACAAGAACTTCAAAGAATCCACCTCAACAGACAAAAGTCCAATTGTTTGCTATGAGTGCAAGAAGCCCGGTCACTTCAAGGTTGAATGTCCTCAACTCAAGAAGGCCCCTTTTAAGAAATTCTTCAAGAAGAAGAAGAAAGGAATGATGGCTACTTGGGAGGATCTGGAGTCAACATCTTCTGATGAAGAAACTGAGGAAGAAGCCAATCTCTGTTTGATGGCCAACACTGACTCAGACTCTGATGATGAGGTACATCCTGACTATGAGGAATTACTTGATGCCTATGAGGAGTTGTTGGAGGAATCCAACTGCTTATCTAAAGCCTTCAAATCCCTCAAGAGATAGTATGTAAAGCTCACCAGTGAGCATAAACAGAAATCTCAAGAGTGCGAGAAGCTGGCTAAAGAGAACAGTGAGCTGAAGACTGAAAAGTCTAATGAAGCTAAGATCTCAAGTGAAACATCACCATCTGAAGAAGTTGAAAAACTTCAACAGAAAGTGGAAGAGCTCACTTCTGATCTTGCCAAATTTGTTAATGGTAGAGACAATCTGACTAAGCTTCTTGGCATTCAGAAGCACTCTCTTAACAAATAAGGTATTGGATATGTCCATCAGACACATCATAAAGTATCAACTAAAGTTCCTACAGTATTTGTTAAGTCAACTGTAACCAAATCAACACCTATTTGTAACTTATGTGGAAAAATTGGGCATGCTATGTCTAAGTGTATCCATAAGAAGAGAAGGAAGTCTTTACAGACTCCTAGAACTAACAAAAAAGGACCCAGAAAAATATGGGTACCTAAAGATCAAATAATTTTTGTTGCAGATGTCCTCAACAGGACAAAGAAAACACCACTGCTGGTATTTTGACAGTGGCTGCTCGCGTCATATGACAGGAGAAAGGTCTATGTTCCTAGACCTCCAACTTAAGAAAGGAGGACATGTTGCCTTCGGAGGAAATCAGAAAGGGAAAGTTCTAGGAATTGGTACTATTGGTGGTAAACCCTCTCTTCCCTATATATCTAATGTTCTTATGGTTAAAGGATTAAGACACAATTTGCTTAGCATAAGTCAATTATGTGATAGTGGTTTTGATGTTTCCTTTACCAAGGATGTATGCATAGTTAAAGACTGTAGTGGCAAAACCTTCTTTTCAGCTAAAAGGCAACAAAATCTTTATAAGATTGAACTGTCTGATCTCTCAGATCAAAGTGTAACCTGTCTGATGTCTAAAGAGGATGAGAGATGGTTATGGCATAAGAAACTAGGACATGCTAGTATGAAACTAATTTCTGAATTAAAAAGGAATAATCTTGTGTGCCTGATATTAGCTTTAAGAAAGATGTCTTGTGTGATGCATGTCAGAGAGGTAAACAGATAAAATCAAGTTTCAAATCTAAAAACCAAGCATCAACCTCTAGACCTCTTCAGTTGTTACACATGGATCTATTTGGACCAGTTAGTGTTGCCAGCCTGGCTGGAAGAAAATATGGATTTGTCATAGTTGATGACTATTCTAGATACACATGGGTACTCTTCCTAACACACAAGGATGAGTCTTTTAAGGCTTTCTCAGTATTCTGCAAAAGAGTACAAAATCAGCAGGGTTTATGTATTTCTACCCTTAGAAGTGATCACGGGGGAGAATTTGAAAATGAGCAGTTTAGACAGTTCTGTGAGGAGAATGGAATCTCTCACAATTTCTCTGCACCTAGAACTCCACAGCAAAATGGAGTGGTTGAGAGAAAGAACAGATCTCTGCAAGAGATGGCTAGATCTATGCTCAATGAAAATAATCTCCCTAAGTACTTCTGGGCAGAAGCTGTAAACTTTGCTTGCTATGTAAAAAACAATACTTATTAGGCCTTTTCTAAAAAGTACTCCTTATGAATTGTGGAAAGGAAAAAGCCCAACATATCTTATTTTCATGCTTTTGGATGTGAATGTTTTATTCTGAATACCAAAGATAATCTTGGAAAGTTTGATTCTAAGGTAGATAAAGGTATTTTCGTAGGTTACTCTGAAAAGTCCAAGGCTTTTAGAGTTTACAATTCAAGAACTTGTATTATTGAAGAATCTGTTCATGTTAAATTCAATGATGGATTAAAGATTGATAAAGAACTATCAGATCTAGAAGATGATCTTGCAGGTCTTGATATAAACAAGCCAGAAAGTTAACAACCCGATCTAACCAAAACAGAACATGTGCCTGAGGCTGAAAGGCAAGTGGAACAGACAAGTCAACAGACACGTCAAGATATTCATGATGATCTCAAAAGGGATTGGAAGTTCAACACTCATCATCCTAAGGATCTTATTATTGGAAATCCTTCCGAGGGAGCAAGAACCAGATCCATATTAAGAGAATCAAGCAATGTGGCCTTTATTTCAAATTTGGAGCCTAAACGCATTGAAGAAGCTCTTGAGGATGAAAGTTGGATTCTTGCTATGCAAGAAGAACTTAACCAGTTCACCAGAAATGATGTATGGACTCTTGTCTCTAAGCCTAAAAACAAGTCAGTTATTGGAACAAGATGGGTCTTCAGAAACAAATTAGATGAAGATGGTAAAGTTGTCAGAAATAAAGCAAGGTTAGTAGCTCAAGGATATAACCAACAAGAAGGTATTGATTATACTGAAACCTTTGTACCTATAGCTAGAATAGAAGCCATACGCATTTTAATGTCATATGCTGCACAACACCAAATTACCCTGTTTCAAATGGATGTACAAAGTGATTTTCTAAATGGTATAATTGAAGAAGAAGTGTATGTTAAACAACCCCCTGGTTTTGAGGATACTGATAAACCAAATCACGTTTTCAAACTTAAAAAGGCATTATATGGTTTGAAACAAGCACCTATAGCATGGTATGATAGACTCGGTTCTTTTCTCATGCATAATGGTTTTACTAGAGGACAAGTAGACACTACTCTGTTCAAAAATGCTCTAAAGAGAACTTTATTATAGTTCAAATATATGTTGATGATATTATTTTTGGAGCAACTAATGAAAAGCCGTGCAAGGAATTTTCAAATCTAATGCAAGCTGAATTTGAGATGAGCATGATGGGAGAATTGAAGTTCTTACTTGGATTACAAATCAAACAGACAAGTGATGGAATTTATATTCATCAACAAAAATATACCAAGGAGATACTCAAGAAATACAAAATGGAAAATGCAAAGCTCATGAAAACCCCTATGCAACCCAATGCAAAACTAAGAAAAGATGATGAAGGTAAAAAGGTAGATCAAACTGTCTACAGAGGTATGATTGGCTCTCTACTGTACTTAACTTCAAGCAGACCTGACATTCAATTTAGTGTCTGTATGTGTGCTAGATTCCAATCTGATCATAGAGAATCTCATCTTAAGTCCGTTAAAAGAATATTTAGATATTTGCTTGGAACTACTAATCTTGGTTTGCTGTATTTAAGATCAAAAGAATATAGATTAGTGGGATATTGTGATGCTGACTTTGCTGGAGACAGAATAGAAAGAAAAAGCACCAGTGTAGCATTTCACTTCATTGGACCTAGTTTAGTCTCATGGTCAAGCAAGAGGCAGACAACCATTGCCCTGTCTACTGCTGAAGCAGAATATATCTCTGCTGCTAGTTGCTGCTCTCAACTCTTATGGGTAGAACATCAACTTGAGGATTACTCTATTTATGAACATAACATATCTGTATGGTGTGATAATTCGAGTGCTATATGCTTAACTAAAAATCCAATTCAGCATTCTAAGACTAAACATATTGAAATCAAACATCATTTCATTAGGGATTATGTTCAAAAAATGGATCTTTGATATTAAATTTGTTAAAACTGAAAATCAATGCGCTGATATTTTCACTAAACCCTTCACAGAAGATAGGTTTTTATTTATTAGAGATAATCTAAACATGCATTGCATTGCTGAATGACATGTATGAATGTTAACCTGTCTATGCTAAATCTGTCATTACTCCTATATACATGTTCTTTTAACTAAGCATTAGTTCAGGGGGAGTAATGATACAATAGTTTAAGTGGAGTGTGTCTAATATGCTTGTTGCATCACTATGATTTTCTTAACATGTTATCTTGCCATTAACATATCACATAAATAAAACTTGATAACTCTTTTTGATGTTGACAAAAGGGGGAGAATAGGAGAAATTGAGATTTGTGATAGAAATATGTTATAGGAGAATGGGAGAATGAATATGATATGACCTGTTCGCTTAAGAAATTTTACAACCTGACTGATATATGCTATTTTCTTTGTTGATATTTTCTGAGGTTCATTAAATCATCTCAATGTTTGTCATCATCAAAAAGGGGGAGATTATTAAGTCTCTAAAATGTCTGATGTGCATTTCCCTAAGTTTTGATGAGAACTAAACATTGGTTAATGATTTAATTAACCTTCATATTGGTTGCTAACCTATCTATCGAGTGTGCAGATTGAGTAATAGAATCATCCGTCCAACACTGTAGTGATTGAAGCTCACGTCCATCGCAAATGTTTGAAGATTGAAGCTCACGTCCATCGCAAATGTTTGAAGCGCACGTCCAAAACGCAATAGATCTTAACTTGCGTCCACTAAAGTGATGAAAGCCATCGTCTACTAACGTGGCACTTGGAGTGTATCCATCAAAGTATCAGAAAAGCCCGTCCAGTGAGGTATCAGAATTATCCGTCCAATGACGTGGCACTTGGAGCGCGTCCATCAAAGTATCGGAAAAGTCCGTCCAGTGAGGTATCAGAATTATCCGTCCAATGACGTGGCACTTGGAGCTCGTCCATTAAAGTATCAGAATAGCGCGTCCACTAAGGTATCAGAATGGCTCGTCCAATGACGTGGCAAAAGACTCTCGTCCACTAGAGTAACTAAGACTCTCGTCCACCAGAGTAACTGAGACTCTCGTCCACCAGAGTAACTGAGACTCTCGTCCACCAGACTAACTGAGACTCTCGTCCAGTAAAGTAATAGAGGCTCTCGTCCACTAAAGTAACAAAGGCTCTCATCCACTAAAGGTGACAGAAGCGCTCATCCACTAGTCTTTGGACTTGCTGAGTCCTTAATATGGAGCTCATCTACTAGCCCGAATGAAAACTCAAGTGACTAGATAGACGTGATTATTTTCAAGATGGAAGCACTTATCTTATGAACGCGAATTCTATAAGGATTATCAGAATCTTAGTTCAAGAGCCAGAAAGAGACTTGAAGCCTTCTCTCCTACTCAGTTTCACGATTATCAAGAAAGGTTAGAAGTTACTCTCTCAAGCAACCTTGGATAATCAGAACCAAAGACCAGTTAAAGAATGCTTCCAACGTGCTTTATTCCCTAGTACCTCTGGTCCTTACATGAAAAGAGAAGTGTACTCAGTAAAGTACAAAAAGCTCTCTACACAACTCTGATATGGCTGTAGCACGATGAATAAAGCCATGATCCTTCATGTTAGAGTACAACCAACGATTCTATTGCATTAATGACTACCCAAAATGACTCTATTGCATTAATGGCTACCCAGAATGACTCTATTGCATTTAATGAAGTTCTGCTTGAAGCCAACATCTGAGGGGATGTCTCTAACGGATCCTAAATGCTTGAAGACCATAAATACATAAGTCATTGAAGATGAAGAAAAAGAGAATACACATTGAATTAAAAACACCATTACTCTGCATTAATTTCTACATTCTTTTATTCTATCTTCTTCAATCATTTTGAAGTTATTACGCAGACTTTCCTAAGCCTTACATTTAAACCACTCTCTGAGTGTTAGTGAAAGATCTGCCTGTGAGAAATTGTATTTATTACAAACCCAATCTCTCAAACAAACCAGAGTGAGCCTGAAGAGGCTAGGAGTGAAAATAATACTTGTCTTGAGCCTGAAGAGGATAGGTGTTCAAATAATACTTGTCTTGAGCCTGAAGAGGCTAGGTGTGCAAATAATACTTGAGTCTGTAACCTTATCAGTTATAGTGGATAAATCTTGGTGCTGCCAAGGACTGGACGTAGCTCTTTGTTTTGAAGAGTGAACCAGGATAAATAATCGTGTCAATCTCTCTTCCCTTAAGCTCTTTAATTGCCTTAGTTTTCTTACATCTATCAAGTGGTGTGCTTGCAAAAGTCACCCGTCCATCCTGTATTCTTCCACTCGTCCAAATCTAGTTTTTTTGTTTACAACAAGATTTCAACTTTGCTTAAATTCTGATAAACACAATTCAACCCCTCCTTCTTGTGTTTATAGTTGTCTATTTCAACTGAATGGATGGGGTGATGAGGGGAAAGAGTGAAAGGGGAAGAAGAGGGGAGGGGAGTGGAGTGGTGCATTTCAAAATACAGACTGTGAGGTATATTAAGATACTTAGGGGTATTTCAGGGATATTAAAATGTTTTTTAAATTTTGTAGTTGATAATCCGTTGACTTATCATATTTTATCTATTATTTTAGAGCGGATATCATCAATTAAAATAAGTTGAGTGCTTAATTCAGCCCAAATTAGACTTCGTTTTCCAATTTTGATTATTTTAGAGTCAATGCGTGCATTTAATTGATTTTAATTGGAATTTGATTGATTTTTGACACGAACTCGGCAAGTGTACCGGGTCGTTGCAAGTAATAAATCGGTAAGAACCAGATATCGTTCTCAGGGATCGTGGACAAGTACCACTTCGCAAATTGGACTACTATCTAGGCGATCGTGTTTGGATGGAAGGTAGCTCTAACATGTAACGAAACAAACAAAAATAAAATGTTTTTGTTCTTTTAGGTAATTTATCAAACACTTAACAGGCAAACAGAGATGTGAAAAACAAATGGATAGAATTGTTAGGGTTAGACTAGGCTAATCCTCCATTGATTGCTATGAAATGGTAAATAACACAATTCCTAATTCAGTTATGACAATCAAATCTTCTTAAATACTCAAACCCTAATGTCTTAGGTGGAATGAGCCTAAAATCCCAAATTAAACCCTAATGTCTTAGGTAGATTAACATGAGAATTTGCATTAAGAGTCAAGATTCATAAGATTTCAAGCAACCCAAGACCTATGTCCAGGTTCATGAACTACTTGGCATTTGATTCATGAGCATGCCTTAATATCAATCTTTCAATTGTCTATCAAAGCAACTAATCATTCCTAGGATGATCAAACCAAGGAAAGCATTAAGCATGGAATCAAACACTCATAAAGAAATAAGAAACTGTATTACAACCACATCATGTTACAACCAAGTTCATAAGAGCCATTATCTAACCCCAACAAGGGGGAGTTTAGCTAAACATAATCAAAGAGAAAGGCAAAAGAAAAGATACAGAGATGAAGGAAGGAAGGAACTCCATGGAAGGATGCACACAGCCACAGCAACAGAGTCTATTTTTAGGGTTTTCTGGATGCCTTTCTATTCTGCCCAGATTCATATTTATAACTCGTGCGCGCGTCACGGCCATGATGGCCATCACGGCCAGGCCGTGACAGGTTCTGTCCTGGGCGCCTCTTCACTTTTTGATTCATCACGGTCGTGATGCTCATCACGGCTAGGCCGTGATCGCTTCTGCCTTCACCAATTGGTCTGCCACGGCCGTGAGGGACATCACGGCTAGGCCGTGATAGGTTCTGTCTGGTCCAACTAGCAGGTCACGACCGTGATAGCCATCACGACTAGGCCGTGACCAGTTCTGACTTTTGGGGGTCTGGCACAGCTGACAGGTCACGGCCGTGATAGCCATCACGGCTAGGCCGTGACAGATTCTGACTTTTGGCTTCTTTCTCTTCAGCTATTGATCCATCACGGCCGTGTTGGTCATCACGGCTAGACCGTGATGGGCTCTGCTTGGCTCAACTTCTTCTCTTTTCAGGCTCTATCTCCATCCAAGCTTCATCGTGGCCAAATCTTGGGCATTTGATCATAAATTCCTGCAAAACAACACACAAAACCGCCTCACCTGTTCCAAGATAAAAACTAACCAAAATCAAACTAAAATGGCCTAACTATATGAAAATGCATGCGGAAATGTACATGGAAAATGAGGTAAGATCACACTCATCAAATTACCCCACGCTTAAAACTTTGCTTGTCCTCAAGCAATCACCAAGGCCAGAAGAAATAAACACAGAGCAAAGATAGTGAACCAAGAACCTGAATAGCTAATCCAAGCGATAGGCATTACAATTAATTCAGCAAGAGACAATTAATTCAGCAAGAGACAATCAATTCAAGTCCAATCAGAAGCTTAGGTTTCCTAGACTCATATTCTCACTGATTCGGGCACTCTTGCTCACCTGAAGATCACCCCAAGCTTGTTCAGTTGCTTGGCACTCTTTCTCACCTCACTCAAGTGTTTAGGGATATATGACAATTCGCTCCATTTTCCTCAAGGAATGATTTCTACCATAGGCTTGACTATCAACCAAATATCTACTTTATTAATGAAAACATCTAAGAATCAAGAGGTCTTTTACTTTGGTTGTAACGGGGCCATGGGATTTATTGTTAGGTGGGGAGATCAAGAAAAGGAAATTTCAAAAGGCTAGCAAAATATCAAGTATTGCAAAGAACGACACCTTCTAAAATACCTTTTTGGATTTTGACTCATTTTTCCACCTTTCTTTCTTTATTTATTTTTATTTTGTTTCTCACTTTCATTTGTCATTCACTTCTCTCTCTATATATATATAATTTATTTATTTTTCTTTTATTTGGAGAATGAGAGATTTTCAACTCAAGAGAAATATTTTTCTGATTTTCTTATCCTATACTTTTTCCACTACCTTTTTACCCTTTTGTCAATACTTTAAAAGGTACCCCATCAATCATCATTCATCAATATAATTCAAGGTGCCAAGAAAAGTATTTTATTCCTTCTAGCTCAAAATTGGGCAACTAAGGGGTAGCATTTGATCAATCAAAGCTCAGAAGGCCGGAAAAATATCTAGTGCCTCAATCATTTTCAAAATGTTTTCAAAAATTTTTAAGCTTCAAAACGGTTTCAAGTCAAGTTCTAGAGAAATACAATCCAAGAGGAATAACACTCTAGCACAAAGAATGGGGTAGATTTAGTGAGTACCCCTTAATAGCTCAAAAGCTCACATTTAGCAGTTCAAAAATCAGTGAGAAACACAAATCTATAGAAACACATGCTAATTATCAACTATCCAAGATCATCTCAAGAATTTTTATTTGAAGCCTTATCACAAGAATAAAAAAAAATGGGTTCAAAAATTCACTATCTTAATTTATTTGGCACAAAGTTCTCACAATAGGATGCTCAATCTCAGCAAGGGGGGAATCAAATCATGTGATCATGCAAAGCTATGCCTATATGGATGCAATATGAACAATGCAAAAATTAAAAAATTTACAAAAATACCCCTACCCCAAGCTTAAAACTTACATTGTCCCAAATGTAAACAATTAAGTCAGAGAGGGGGGAAGAATTGGAACGACTTACCTAGGCGGTAGCGGGTGCTGGATCACAAGCCTAGTCACAGGGGTGCTGGAAAATGGGCCACGGCCGTGATACTCCTCACGGGCAGGCCGTGATGTATTCTGGTCCATAGGGGTGGACTGTCACGGTCGTGACCTCCATCACGGCTAGGTCGTGATGCTCTTTGTTCTTCAGGGCTGGCTCATCACGCCCGTGATGCTGATCATGGCTGGGCCTTGATCCTTTCTGTTCTTCATGGTTAGCTCATCACGGCCGTGACCAGTGTCACGGCCTGGGCGTGATGGATACTGACTTTGCTTCTCCCTGCCCTTTTGCTCCTCCTTCCTTCTAAACCTGAAAACACTTGACAATTCTATTAATTTATGATTTTTGTCCTCTTGATCTTATCAAATTATTCAAGAGGTACAATCAAAAACAAAATAAAAGGAAAAGAACTTGGGTTGCCTCCCAATAAGCGCTTCTTTAACGTCACTAGCTTGACGGGTGGTTTCTAAGAGGGTGCCTTAAGAGGGATGGAGACTGCTTGACGATCAAAGTCTCCTTCAAGGTAGTGCTTGAGCCTTTGCCCATTAACAGTAAAAGTATCTCCGGATGATGGATCTTCCAATTCAACTGCACCAAATGGAGAAACTGACTTGACATAGAAAGGACCCGACCCTCTTGATCTCAACTTGCATGGAAACAGCATGAGACGTGAATTAAAGAGCAAAACTGATTGGCCTTCTTCAAAATGCTTTGGAAGGATGTACTTATCATGCCAAAATTTTGTTCTTTCCTTGTAGATTCTTGCACTCTCATATGCCAAGAGTCGGAACTCATCCAACTCATTCAATTGCAACAGTCTCTTGTCCATGGCCAGCCTTGTGTCAAAGTTCAGGGCCTTCACTGCCAAAAAATCACGATGTTGGAGCTCTACCAGGATGTGGCATGATTTTCCAAACACTAATTGGTAAGGTGACATACCAATAGGTGTTTTATATGCAGTCCGATAGGCCCAAAGTGCATCATCCAGTTTCTTTGCCCAATCTTTCCTGGCATTGTTCACCGTTTTCTCCAAGATCCTCTTTAACTCCCGATTGGACAACTCTACTTGCCCACTGGTTTGTGGGTGGTATGGTGTGGCAACTTTATGATTGACCCCAAACTTGGCAAGCACTGCATTGAACTCTTTGTTGCAGAAATGAGTACCTCCATCACTAATAATAGCTCTAGGGTTTTCGAATCTGGTAAAGATGTTCTTCCTCACAAAACCAACCACCTCTTTTGCATCATCCTTCACAGTTGGGACAGCTTCTACCCATTTACTCACATAATCAACCGCAACCAGAATATACTTGTTGTTGTAGGATGATGGGAAAGGACCCATGAAGTCGATCCCCCACACGTCAAAGAGTTCCACCTCTAAAATACCCTTCAAGGGCATCTCATTCCTTCTGGATATGCTCCCGGTTCTTTGACACTTATCGCACTTCATCACCCAAGCTCTCGAGTCTTTAAAAATGGTGGGCCAAAACAAACCACTCTGCAATACCTTCATGGCGGTTCTTTCACCACCAAAGTGTCTTCCATAGGGTGAGTTGTGACAATGAGTCAACACCCCATCAACCTCTTCTTCCGGAATACATCTTCTCAGAATTCCATCCGAACCTCTTTTGAAAAGGTAAGGCTCATCCCATACATAGTATTTAGAATCATGAATGAGCTTCTTCCTCTACTGTGCATTGAAGTTCTTTGGAATCTTGTTGGCTGCCTTGTAATTTGCAATGTCCGCAAACCAAGGTGCCACTTGCACCATAAACAACTTTTCATCTGGGAATTCCTCCTGAATTGGCAACTCAGCTTTTGCTTGAACATCTGCTTGTGGAAACCTAGACAAATGGTCGGCTACCACATTCTCCACTCCTTTCTTGTCCTTTATATCCAAATCAAACTCTTGGAGCAGTAGTACCCACCTAATGAGCCTTGGCTTAGCATCCTGTTTAGTCATGAGATACTTCAAAGCAGAATGATCAGTGTACACAGTAGTTTTAGAGCCAATCAAGTAGGATCTAAACTTATCAAATGCAAACACCACAACAAGCAATTCTTTTTCAGTCGTGGTATAGTTCAATTGAGCATCATTCAGCACACGACTGGCATAGTAAATAACATGCAACACTTTATTTTTTCTCTGACCCAAAATGGCTCCCACCGCATAATCGCTTGCATCACACATTAACTCAAATGGTAAACTCCAATCTGGAGGTGCAATGACCGGTGTGGTGGTGAGTTTTTCTTTCAAAAGTTGGAAGGCATACATGCAATCATCATCAAATACAAAAGGAGTATCAACTACTAAGAGCTTGCATAAGGGTTTCACAATCTTTGAAAAATCTTTTATAAATCTCCTATAGAAACCCGCATGCCCTGGGAAGCTTCTAACACCTTTCACATTTATGGGAGGGGGAAGGTTTTCAATCACTTCAATTTTTGCTTCATCAACTTCCATCCCCCGTGATGAAATTTTATGACCAAGAACTATACCTTCCCTAACCATGAAATGACATTTTTCCCAATTTAACACAAGGTTAGTTTCTTGGCATCTTCTCAAAACACATGCAAGATTTTTTAGACAATCATCAAAAGAATTACCAAATACAGAAAAATCATCCATAAATACCTCAATGAATTTTTCAGTCATATCAGAGAATATGGAAAGCATGCACCTTTGAAAAGTGGCGAGTGCATTACACAACCCGAATGGCATCCTACGGTATGCATAGACGCCATAAGGACAAGTAAAAGCAGTCTTCTCTTGGTCCTTTAGGTCAACCACAATCTGGTTATACCCTGAGTATCCATCAAGGAAGCAATAAAAGGCATGACCTGCCAATCTCTCTAACATCTGAACAATGAAGGGCAAGGGAAAATGATCTTTTCTGGTGGCCTCATTCAGTCTTCTGTAATCAATACACACTCTCCATCCAGAAACGGTCCTTGAGGGGATGAGTTCATTTTTATCATTTGCGACCACCGTCATCCCCCCTTTCTTAGGGACAACTTGGACCGGACTCACCCAAGGACTATCGGAGATTGGATAAATTATACCCGCATCCAGAAGCTTCACAACCTCCTTCCTTACAACTTCTTTCATTTTTGGGTTGAGTCTTCTTTGTGGCTGTTTGACCGGCTTGAAGTTTTCTTCCAAAAGGATTTTGTGCATACAAAACGAGGGACTTATCCCTTTCAAGTCGGACATAGACCACCCAATTGCAGATTTGTGCTCCCTAAGCACCCTTAACAGCTTCTCTTCCTCTAAAGAGTTCGATCCGCTACTAATGATCACCGGGAATGAAGAATTCACCCCAAGGAAAGCATAACGGAGATGAGATGGAAGTTCTTTCAACTCTAGCACAGGTGGTTCACCCTCGTCCTCAATCCGCACATCCTCCACAACTTTGTCTTCATCGATATTCAAAACTAGACAAGCCTCAAGGGATTTAACCATGAACTCAACTTCTTCCTCACATGCCTCTTCTTCTATATTCTCACCCATAAGAGCCGCTTCCAATGAATCTTCAAACTTTTGTTGCGCACTCTTGTCAGTCAATGATTCCACAAGGTCCACACTCATACATGTGTCTTTGTTGCTTGGATGTCTCATTGCTTCAAACACATTGAAGGTGACCTTTTCATCTTGGACTCGAAGCACCAACTCCCCTTGATTGACATCGATCAAAGCTCTACCCGTGGCTAGGAATGGTCTTCCAAGAATCAACGGAGTCTCACTATCCTCCGCTATAACCAACACCACAAAATCTGTCGGAAAGATGAATTTGTCTACTTTAACCAATAAGTCCTCCACTACGCCATAAGGATACGTAATGGAGCGATCCGCCAATTGGAGAGAAATCCCGATTGGCTTGACTTCACCAATTCCCAGCTTCTTGAAAATGGAGAGAGGCATAAGGTTGATACTTGCACCAAGATCACACAAGGCTCTTCCAATATTCAAATGACCAATAGTACATGGGATAGTAAAGCTACCCGGATCCTTCATCTTCACCGGTAGCTTCCTTTGGAGTATGGCACTGCATTCTTCAGTAAGCGTGACCGTCTCCTCCTTCCACCTCCTCTTGTTAGTAAGAATCTCCTTCATAAACTTGGCATAGGAAGGCATTTGTTGAAGAGCTTCGGCAAAAGGAATGTTAATTTGCAACTTTTTAAACACATCCAAGAACTTGGAGAATTGTTGATCCTTTGCCTCCTTCTTCAACCTTTGAGGATAGGGTATCTTGAAATACGGTGGCAACTCCTTAGGATTGTCAACTTCTTCAATAATTTGCCTCTTAGTCTTCTTTCTTGCAAACTCTTCATCCACCAATTTTTCTCTCTGTGGTTTTGCAGCCTCAACAACAATAGGTCTAGAGGTAGTGGCTTGGGAAGTCTCGGGTTCTTCATTGGTTACATCTTCAACAGTCACCTCATCAACTCCCTCACCAATTGTCTTTTCTTCTCTCTCTTTTTCATGAGGAACTAACACTCTCCCACTTCTTGTAGTAACTGCCTTGCAATCCTCCCTTGGATTCTTCTCGGTATCTTCCGGCAATTGTCCTTGAGGTCTCTCTGTCATTTGCTTTGCCAATTGGCCTATTTGGTGTTCTAGATTCTTGATTGAGGCATTTTGATTCTTCATATTATCTTGAGTTGCTTGCATGAATTTGGCTAGAATATTCTCCAATTTGCTTGAACTCTCCTGAGGAGGCTTTGCTTGAGAACTTGAGCCTTGCCCTTGTCTCCAACCAAAGTTAGGATGGCTACGCCACCCCGGATTGTAGGTGTTAGAGAAAGGATCATTCTTAGGCCCTTGGTTTCCCATGTAGTTCACTTCTTCTTGCCAAGAACTTCCAACCACATTAATCTCACAATTACCATTGGCATGGTTACCTCCACAGAAATCACACACTGAGGCAACTTGAACTTGGACCGCTTGTAATTGGGAATTCTGCAGCTGAACGGACCCCAATTGCTTGGTAAGGATGGCCATTTGCGCCTTAAGAGCACCAATTTCATCAAGCTCCAAAACACCTCTCTTGACCAATGATCGAGAACTAGGCATTTGATAATCATTATTAGCCGTAGTTTCAATCAAGTCCTTTGCTTCATCGGGTGTCTTTTGGCTCAATGATCCACCTGCAGCCGCTTCAATCATACTTATGGAATTTCTTTTGAGCCCATTGACAAAGGTTGCAACTTGCTGCCATGTCTCCAACTCATGATTTGGGCAAGCAGTAAGCAAAGATTTGAACCTCTACCATGCTTCGTAAAGTGATTCACCATCCCTCTGTGCAAAAGTAATCTCCGATCTCAGCTTGATCATTCTTGATGGAGGGAAGAAACACGATAAGAACTTGCTCACCAAATCATTCCAAGTGATGATGCTCCCATGAGGATGAGATTGAAGCCATGCCTTAGCTCTGTCCCTCAAAGAGAAAGGGAAAAGCCTTAAACGAATAGCCTCATCGGAAGCTCCATTCATCTTGATGGTGTCACACAACTCAATGAATGTGCCAATGTGAGAATGAGGGTCTTCACTCTCCAAACCTCCAAACTGATTTTGCTGCACAAGATTGAGAAGTGATGCCTTGATTTCAAAATTGTTGCAAGCCACTGCAGGTCTAACAATTGGGGTTCCACATCTATCGACTCTAGGGGAAGTATAGTCCCCCATTGTCCTCCTTGGTGCATTGTCTTCAGCCATGCCTTAGCTCTGTCCCCTAGAGTCGATAGATGTGGAACTCCAATTGTTAGACCTGTAGTGGACTGTAACAACTTTGAGATAAAGGTATCGCTTCTCAATCTTGTGCAGCAAAATCAGTTTGGAGGTTTGGAGAGTGAAGACCCTCATTCTCACATTGGCACATTCATTGAGTTGTGTGACACCATCAAGCTGAATGGAGCTTCCGATGAGGCTATTCGTTTAAGGCTTTTCCCTTTCTCTTTGAGGGATAGAGCTAAGTCATGGCTTCAATCTCATCCTCATGGGAGCATCATCACTTGGAATGATTTGGTGAGCAAGTTCTTATCTCGTTTCTTCCCTCCGTCAAGAATGATCAAGTTGAGATCGGAGATTAATGCTTTTGCACAGAGGGATGGTGAATCGCTTTATGAAGCATGGGAGAGGTTCAAATCTTTGCTTACCGCTTGCCCAAATCATGAGTTGGAAACATGGCAGCAAGTTGCAACCTTTGTCAATGGGCTCAACCGAAATTCCAGAAGTATGATTGAAGCGGCTGCAGGTGGATCGTTGAGCCAAAAGACACCCGATGAAGCAAAGGACTTGATTAAGCTTGGGGTAGGGGTATTTTTGTAAATTTTTTATTTTGTTTTTTGCATTGCATTTTTCATGTTGCATTCATATAGGCATAGTTTTACATGATCACATGATTCGATTACCCCCTTGCTTAGATTGAGCATCCGATTGTGAGAACTTAGTGCCAAATAAATTAAGATAGTGAATTTTTGAACCCAATTTTTTTTTATTCTTGTGATAAGGCTTCAAATAAAAATTCTTGAGATGATCTTGGATAGTTGATAATTAGCATGTGTTCTATAGATTTGTGTTTCTCACTGATTTTTGAACTACTAAATGTGAGATGATTGAGCCAAAAAGGGGTACTCACTAAATCTACCCCATTCTTTGTGATAGAGTGTTATTCCTCTTGGATTGTATTTCTTTAGAACTTGACTTGAAACCGTTTCAAAGCTTAAAAATTTTTTAGAACATTTTTGAAAATGATTGAGGCACTAGGTATTTTTTCCGGCCTTCTGAGCTTTGATTGATGAAATGCTACCCCTTAATTGCCCAATTTCGAGCCTGAAATAATAAAATACTTTTCTTGGTCCCTTGAAAAATTTTGGCGAATGATGCTTGATGAGAGACCTTCTAAAGTATTGCACAAAAAAGGGTAAAAAGGTAGTTGAAAAAGTATGGGATGAGAAAATCAGAAAAATATATTTCTCTTGAGCTGAAAATCTCCCCTTCTCCAAAAAAAAAACAGAGAAAAAGAAATATAAGTAGAGAAGGGGATGACAAAAAGAAATGAGAAATAAAACAAAAAGAAAGAAAAAAAAGGTGGAAAAATAAATCAAAACCCAAAAAGGTAGTTTAGAAGGTCATGCTTTGCAATGCTTGATATTTTGTGTGGCCTTTTGAAATCTCCTTTCCTGATTTCCCCACCTAACGATTAATCCCATGGCCCCGTTACAACCCAAGTAAAAGACCTCTTGATTCTTAATTGTTTTCATTAATAAAGTAGAGATTCGGTTAATAGTCAAGCTTAAGGTAGAATTCATTCCTTGAGGAAATTGAGCGAATTGCCATATATCCTGAAACACTTGAGCGAGGTGAGAAAGAGTGCCCGAATCAGTGAGAATATGAGTCTAGGAAACCTAAGCGTCTAATTGGACTTGAAATTGATCGTCTCTTGCTGAATTATTTGAAAATGCCTGTCGCTTGGATTAGTTACTCGGATTCCTGGTTCATTGTCATTGCTATTTTGATTTCATCTTCTGGCCTTGGTTTTTGTTTGAGGACAAGCAAAGTCTTAAGCTTGGGGTGATTTGATGGGTGTGATTTCACCTCATTTTCCATGTACATTTCTGCATGCATTTTCATATAGTTAGGCCATTTTAGTTTGATTTTGGTTAGTTTTTCCATTGGAACGGATAAGGTGGTTTTGTGTGTTGTTTTGCAGGAATTTATGATTAAATGCCCAAGATTTAGCCATGATGAAGCTTGGATGAAGATAGAGCCTGAAAAGAGAAGAAAATGAGCCAAGCAGAGCCCATCACGGCTTAGCCGTGATGACCATCACGGCCGTGATGGAGCAATAACTGAAGAGAAAGAAGCCAAAAGTCAGAAGCCGTCACGGCCTAGCCGTGATGGCTATCACGGCCGTGACCTGTCAGCTGTACCATACCCCCAAAAGTCAGAACTGGTCACGACCTAGCCGTGATACCCATCACGGCCGTGACCTGCTAGTTGGACCAGACAGAACCTATCACGGCCTAGCCGTGATGAGCATCACGGCCGTGATGAATCAAAAAGTGAAGAGGCGCCAAGGGAAGAACCCATCACGGCCGTGACGCGCGCACGAGTTATAAAAGGCCTCTGGGCAGAACAGAAAGGGGATCCAAAAACCCTAACACATACTCTCTGGCTGTTGTGGCTGCTGTGATCCTTCCATGGAGTTCTTCCCTTCCCTTTTCCCTATTTCTTTTCTTTTGTTTATCTCTTTGATTATGTGTAGCTAAACTCCCTCTTGTTGGGGTTAGATTATTGCTTCTCTGAACTTGGTTGTAACATGATTTGATTATAATACAATTTCCTCTTTCTTTATGAGTATTTGATTCCATGCTTAATGCTTTCCTTTGCCTGATCATCCTAGGAATGAATTGTTGCCTTGATAGACAATTGAAAGATTGATGTTAAGGCATACTCATGAATCGAATGCCAAGTAGTTCATGAACCTAGACATAGGTCTTGGGGTGCTTGCAATCTTATAAAATTGGGGTTTTAGGTTCATTCCACCTAAGACATTAGGGTTTGAGTATTTCAGAAGTTTTGATTGTCATAATTGAATTAGGAATTGTGTTATTGATCATTTCATTGAAATCAAGGTAGAATTAGTATAGTCTAACCCTGACAACTCTATCTATAGGTTTATCACATCTCTGTTTGCATTCTAAGTGTTTGTTAAAATACCTAAAAGACCAAAAACATTTTATTCTTGTATGTTTTGTTCTATTTACTTTTGCTGGGCTTAGTACTTAGTATTGAGCTCCCTTCCATCCAAACACGATCGCCTAGATAGTAGTCCAATTTGCGAAGTGGTACTTGTCCATGATCCCTGAGAACGATATCCGGTCTCACCACCGTATTACTTGTTTGCGACTAGGTATACTTGCCGAAATCATCATCAAACACCACCTCTGGGTTTGATTCATTACCATCCGCCATCACAACATCCTGTCTTCTTTTCTTCTCCCTTTCCAGGGAGTCTTCGTTTCTACCTTCTGAATTTACCACATCTATAAGCTATCTTTTCCCCAATTCCTTTTCAAGAGTCGGGGTTTTAGGGACCTTTGTTTTCCTGGAATTTTTCTGCCTAACCCATTTCTTCTTCTTCCCACCAGATTCCTTCTCTTTGCTCCCTTTCTCTAGCTCAACCAGTTTTGAGAGAACCACAGTGATAAGTCTCTGGTTCATCTAGTTTTATGGCTAGTATGACCAGGGTTTTGTGCAAATAATATCCTACTTTCACCCAAATTAGATTAGATTGTCCTCAAGCAAGGTTTTGAGTCGTTTGCGTAGTTTTAGGTTAATTTAGCTAGTTTTGAATTAAATAAAGCTTATGGCTATTTTGTTGTTTCAGGATAATAAGAAGAGCAAGTAAGGAAGTGTATCTGAAGCAGAGGCTATCACGCCCAGGCCGTGACACTGGTCACGGCCGTGATGAGAAGATTATGAAAAGTCAGAAGCGATCACGGCCCAGCCGTGATACACATCACGGGCGTGATAAAGAAATGCAAAAAGTCAGAAAGGATCACGGCCTGGCCGTGATGAAGGTCACGCCGTGACAAGAGAGAAACCAAAAGTCGAATGTATCACGGCCTGCCCGTGATAGACATCACTACCGTAACGTACCAAAATGCGAAAGGTCACCCTTGGCAGAGACGATCACGGCCTGGCCGTGACAGCCATCATCACTACCGTGATGCGCAACCTCTTATAAAAGCGTAAACGCCGCGCAGACAGAGAGGCATCCAGTTTTTCACTACTTTACATTACACTTTTGAGTTTTCCTTCTATCTCGTAATGGAGAACTAAATTCTTAGGATTAATCTACTGTTTGAGGATCCTATATACTTGAGGTTATGTAATCCCTATTTCAATTGCTTTTCCCTTTTCAATACCATACTTTGTATTTCTGTTTGCTTAATCCAGGAGTATACTTGTATTGTATTGATTTATCTCTCGTGATACCATGTTCCTATAATTAATCGCATCTGCTTAATTTGCGTGTGTACATTTCGTGTTCGCTTAGTTCACGAAGGGCTTAATCCCGCTTGCTTAATTCGGGAATAGGGACATGTATCTCGTGATAGTAGTTTCGCTTGTAAATTACTATTACAACCTAAGGGGATAAGAATCGCTTAGGGCTTGGGATTACATTAACCAGGGATAGTTGGGAATTCTTGACAAGAGATTAATCGTTGTTTGATAATTGATAATCCCTTTTCAATCGCCTTGTTTTGATTACTGTTTTGTTTGTTTCTTAATTGCATTCCAATCCAAACCCCCCAAAAACTTATTTTTGTGAAAAGTAATATTCTCGAGTCCTTAGAGACGACATCCGAGTTGTCGCACTATACTATACTTTTAAACCCGCTCAACCTTTTTGGCGCGTGCGGCAGACAAATATGACGAAAAAATTGGCGCCGTTGTTCTGGGGACTTCGAGTTGTTATTTTTCTCAATTTGTTTTTATTTTATTTTCTTTTCTTTCTTTTATTTTCTATCTGTTTTGAATTGGTCTGGCTACTAGGTCTCATTGCCCTGAACTGTGTGATTTTGACCCGGAAATTGAAAGAACATTGCACACACTCCGTAGGGAAATTCGGGCTAGCACTAGTAGTAATTCCAATTTTAAAACCGCTTTTGAAAACATGGGAGACCAGAGGACATTAAGGCAGCTTGCTGCCCCTGATGTCAACTATAATGGATTATGTATTTCTTATCCTGGGGCTGACACCCCTTTTGAGCTAAAATCTGGTTTTATTCACCTTTTGCCCAAGTTTAATGGTCTTGCAGGTGAGGATCCTCACAAGCACTTAAAAGAATTCCAAGTTGTATGCTCCACAACCTCGAGAGCAGAGGAGTCACCGAGACAGATTAAGTCAAGGCTTTTCCATTTTCACTCCAAGGAGCCGCAAAGGATTGGCTATTGTACCTTGAGCCTAACTCCATCACAACTTGGAATGATCTCAAGAGGGTGTTTCTAGAAAGGTATTTTCCTGCCTTCAAGAGCTGCTTCAATAAGGAAAGAGATATGTGGCATAAGGCAAGGGAACGAGTCACTAGCTGAATACTGGGAAAGGTTCAAACACTTGGTCTCTAGCTGCCCCCAGCATCAAATTTCTGAACAACTCCTGGTCCAATACTTTTATGAAGGATTGTTGCCTATGGATAGGAATTTGTTGGATGCTGCTAGTGGGGAGCATTAGTTGATAAGACCCCACCACTTTGCTAAGCAACTTATTGAGAATATGTCGTTGAATTCCCAGCAGTTCTCTACAAGAAGAAATTCAGATTGAGCCAAGAGGCGTGCATGAGATTCATAGTTCATCTTCTAACCAGGCCGCCCTTGAGAATAGATTGGATGAGCCGACTTCCTTTGTGAGACAATTGGCAATAGACAAGGTTCAGCCGGCAAAGTTATGTAGCATGTGCAATGCACCCGAGCATCCTTTTGATCCATGCCCAATCCGAGAGAGAAGAATTTGTCGGTGAAGTACCTCGGGCTTACGCAGGTGAACCCCTATAATCAAGGAGGCGGTCGAATCGGTACAAAGCATTCCGGACCTCTCTACTAATAGGTACCATCCTAGCTGGAGAAATCACCCTAATCTGCGGTATGGGAATTCTTCCCAACAACAGCCCGATGGCACCTCGTAATCATCCTCCGGTGACTACTTCGCACCTTCCGGACCATCGTTAGAGGATTTGGTAAAGCAAATGGCTGCATCTAGTGTACAGGTTTCAGCAGAGGACAGATGCTAGTATTCAAGATTTGAGGACTCGAGATTGGACAGTTGGCCACATCCATGAATGGCATACAACAAGGTCAAGGGACAAACCAGCTGCCCGCACGGCCAAGTGATAAATCCTAATGCCTCCAACCCTAATGTGAGTGTCATCTCTCCGAGATCCGGAAAGGTTGTTGAGGCCACTGGAAAGGATGAAGAAATTGTTAAGGCTACTCCCGAGCCTACCGATGAGGCTACTCCCGAGCCGGTGGTTGAAGTTGAAACCGAGAGAGTATATAGACCACCCATTCCATTCCCACACGTAATTCAGAAAAATTTGAAGATGGGTGGTGAGAATAAAGAGAAGGAGATTCTTGATGTTTTCGGAAAAGTAGTCGTTAACATCCCACCGTTGGATGTGATCAAGCAAGTACCCGGATATGCTAAATTTCTGAAGGACCTATGCACTAACAAGAGGAAGATGAAGACTAATGAGAGGGTTGACTTGGGAATGAATGTCTCGGCGCTTATCCAATCAAAGATAGAGAGAGTTGCTTCTATAGGCCCTAATCAAGTACATCGCCACAAAAGTGCAAGGATCCAGGCACCTTCACTATCCCATGCACTATTGGGGATAAGAAGTTTGAGAACTGTATGTTGGACTTGGGAGCATCAATCAATGTCATGCCTACCTCCATTTTTAATAACCTTGATCTGGGGCCATTACAAGATACTGTGTCTTACCATTCGATTGGCTAACAGGACCAAAGTGCCCACCCGTGGGGATGGTAGAGGATGTCCTAGTGCAAGTTGATGATTTGATATTCCCTGCAGACTTCTATATCCTAGACATGGCAGGAGAGACTCAGTCAAGTAGATCACCCATAATCTTGGGGAGACCGTTCATGATGACATCCAAGACCAAGATTGATGTTTATGATGGGACGATGTCGATGGAGTTTGGTGGTATCGTGGCCAAATTCAAGATTTTTGATGCTATGAAGCACCCAGTAGAGGAGCACTCTGTATTCCATGTAGAGTTGCTGTCTGAGCTCATTGAGGACACTCATGATGACCTTATTTCTGATTTTCCTGTTATTTCTGGTTTTGATGATGTATACACTTGTACTAACTGCACTAACACTAACCCATGTTCTGTTTGTTCTGAGTTTTTGGATTTAACCTTGCAGGGTGAGGATGATAGTGAAAGTGATAATGAGAGTGAAGTCATTTTACTCAAAGAAAAGTCCTTGACCCTTTGGCTGCTCCCAATGCTCCATCTCGTTGAGCAGCCGCCTCCTTTGGAACTCAAACCACTTCCTGAGAACTTAAAGTATGCCTACTTGGGGAGGGATGCAACACTGCCAGTCATCATTTCCTCCAGCCTCAACTCTGATCAGGAAGACAAGCTTTTAGAAGTTCTGAGGAAGAACAAGAAGGCCATTGGGTGGACATTGGCCGATATTCCAGGAATTAGCCCCTCCAGATGCATGCACATAATTTTACTGGAGGATGGGGCTAAGCTTGATCGACAGCCCAAAGGCGACTTAACCCACTGATTCTGGATGTGGTAAAGAAAGAGGTGACCAAGCTTCTACAGGCAGGTATCATTTATCCCATTTCTGATAGTTCTTGGGTAAGTCCGGTTCAAGTTGTACCAAAGAAATCTGGTTTGACAGTAGTTAGGAATGAGAATAATGAACTTGTGCCTACTAGAGTCCGAATAGTCGGAGAGTTTGTATAGACTATAGGAAGTCGAACCAGGCCACCCGTAAGGATCATTTTCCTTTGCCGCTCATAGATCGGATGCTAGATCGGCTGGCTGGGTCATCCCATTATTGTTTTCTAGATGGCTTTTCCGGGTATTTCCGATTCATATTGCCCCCGAGGATCGGGAAAAGACCACCTTCACGTGCCCCTTCGTGACGCTTGCTTATAGGAGGATGCCATTTGGCCTCTCTGAATGCTCCTGGCACCTTTCAAAGATGCATGCTTAGTATTTTCTCCGATTTTATTGAAAACTGCATAGAGGTGTTTATGGATGATTTTACTGTGTATGGCTCCTCTTTTGATGCTTGTTTGCATAGTCTAGATCTAGTTCTTCGTGAGATGCATTGATACCGATTTGATTCTCAATTATGAGAAATGTCATTTCATGGTAGAACAGGGGATAGTATTGGGTCATGTAATTTCCAAAGAGGGTATTTCGTGGATCCCGCAAAAATAAATGTAATTGCTTCATTGCCTTACCCATCTTGCGTCACGCGAGATACGTTCCTTTCTTGGACATGCAGGTTTCTACAAAGGCGCTTTATAAAGGATTTCAAAGAAAGATAGCACTACCATCACAAATCTGCTGAAAAATGATGCCCTATTCCAGTTTGATGAAAAGTGCAAAAAGTCATTTGACCATCTCAAGAAGGCGTTGACTTCTACCCCCCGTAATCCAGCCCCAGATCGACACTACCTTTTGAACCGATGTGTGATGCCTCAAATTTTGCTTGTAAAGGGCAGTTCGGCACAAAGGGTGGGCAAGGTTGCCCATGTAATTCACTATGCTTCTAGGACCCTAGATGCCGCATGGCAAATTACACAACCATCGAGAAAGAGCTGCTAGCTATTGTATTTGCACTTGACAAGTTTAGGTCTTATTTGCTAGGTTCTAGGGTAACTGTTTTTACTCGACCATGCAGCTTTGAAATATCTCATTGAAGAAGCTAAGCTAAGCCAAGACTGATCGGTGGATGCTTTTGCTTCAGGAATTCAATGTTGAGATAAAGGATAAAAGTGGAGCTGAAAATTTGGTGGCAGATCATTTGAGTAGGATAGTAAGGGATGAGGATACATTTCCCATCCAAGATGATTTCCCGATGAGAGATTGTTACACATGTATGGGGTAACCCCTGGTTTGCTTGACATTGTAAATTTTCTAGTTCTTGGTGTTGTTCCCCGCAGTACAAGTAGACAGAAGTTCCACAAGTCAAGAGCGATGCAAAGTATTATGTGTGGGATGACCCCTATTTGTGGAAGTTTTGCAGTGACCAAGTCATTCGGAGGTGTGTACCCGATCATGAGACGGAGTCCATCCCGCATTTCTCACATGCATCTCCAGGTTGGAGGACACTTTGGACCTCAAAGGACAGCAAGAAAAGTCCTGGACTCCGGGTTTTACTGGCCCACACTTTTTAGGGATTCATATGAGGTATATAAGAGTTGTAAAGAATGTCAAATAACAGGCCCTAATCACTCGTAGGAGTGAGATGCCCCAAAGAGCCAATGCTTTATTGTGAGGTCTTTGATGTGTGGGGATGGACTTCATGGGTCCCTTCCCTCCTTCTTTTGGTTTTGTATATATTTTGTTAGCTGTAGATTATGTTTCAAAGTGGGTGGAAGCAATCCCCACTAGGACTAACGATGCTCAGATTGTTTCAAAATTTGTTAGGTCCAACATCTTTTGCAGGTTTGGCATACCCAAGGCCATCATCAGTGACTGTGGCACACATTTTTGCAATGTAAACCTTGGAGGCCTTACTCGAAAAATATGGGGTTGTACATAGAGTGTCTACTGCTTACCATCCCCAAACCAATGGCCAGGCAGAAGTATCCAACAGGGAGATTAAGCAAATCCTAGAGAAGATGGTACAGCCAAATAGGAAGGAATGGAGCCGCCGTCTGGAAGACGCACTGTGGGCACAAAGGACTGCTTTCAAGACCCCTATAGGGATGTCCCCCTTCCGGCTAGTTTTTGGCAAGGCATGCCACCTACCGGTGGAGGTTGAGCATAGAGCATACTGGGCAGTAAAGTGTTGTAATATGGATATGAATAAATCTGGTGTTGAAAGAAAGCTGCAGTTGCAGCAACTTGAGGAGCTTAGGCTTGAAGCCTATGAGAGCTCCAAGATTTATAAAGAAAAGACAAAAAAATTTCATGATAGAATGATAGTTAGGAAGGAATTTTTTGTGGGTCAGAAAGTCTTATTGTTTAATTCCCGCCTGAGATTGATGGCTGGGAAGCTTAGGTCTAAATGGGATGGCCCTTTTGTTGTGACTAATGTGTTTCCTTATGGTGCAGTGGAAATTCAAAGTACAGGTACACAAAAGACTTTCAAGGTTAACGGGCAAAGGTTGAAGCCATTCCATGGTGTGGATGCTGCTGACCTCCGGGATGCTAATGTTGAGGAGCTATCTTTGGATGCTCCAACCTACACTGATGCTTGATCAGGGAGTTTCTTTTCCTTTCCCTCACTCTGATTGTATAATTTTGTTGTTCATTGAGGACAATGCCTGTTTTAAGTGTGGGGGAGGGAATTAGTTGTAGTTTTTCTTTTCTTTGAATAAAGCTCCTGAATAATCTGAGAAGCTCAGGAGCATTTGTGTGTTGAGTTTTTAGTTGGCAAGTTTGTTAGATTTTGATTGATGTTGCACAGATTGCTTGCATGATTGATGAGTGATGATTCCCCCTAGGCTGAAAAACAAATTTTGTGATTCCCATGTGAAATTGAAAACTGAATTTTGGGATTTTGTTATGATAGCATGATGAATGATAAGTTTGGGGTGATAGGAAGCACACACTAGGGATAGAATCTCTTTCAAACAATTTGCAAAAATGTCCAGGTGAGGTTTTTGAGCCTCCAACATGTTTTAAAATGTGTGAAAATCACTTTCAAGTTGCACTTCCCTGGATTTGATTGAATCTCTTTTTGGTTTGCATGATTATATGTGAGTAGCAAATGATTTAGGCAGTTTCTTTGTAAATAGTTACTTGGCCTGAATAAACTAATTCCTTTTGCATGTTCCCTAGTTAGCCCTTTTGAGCCTATTAGCCTATTAGTTCTTGATAACCTAATGTTATAAGCCCAAAAATCTGGAAAACCATGTTAACCCGATCTTAGGATTAGGAGAGCATGTAATCTTAGAATGGGTGCAAGAACTAAAGTTTGGGGTGGCTGCAAGGTGTAATATGTTTTTGGGATTGAAAAAAAAAAAAAAAAAAAAGTGTACAAGTGCATATAAAAAAAATAATATATAAAAAAAAAAAAAAAAGGCAAGAGTGCCAAAAAGAAATAAAGAGAGTCAGTAGCCACCCGAAGTGTAAAGAAAAAAAATAAAGAAAGGAGCTTGAGTGAACTTCTATGTGTAAATATAGTTCATGCTCTCTTAGTTCCTAGGGTCTTCAGCTTAGTTCCTTTTGTATATCCTACCCTTAGCCAGGCCCCATTACAACCCAATAAAGACCTTCTGATGTTGCTTGCTTGTTTTCTGTGGGAGCCATTTTGAGATGAAAAGCAAATTTTTGGGAAGTGTGCTTGAGAAGTGAATCTGAGTGCAAGTTGTTAGCCGGACATAAACCGAGTGGACTGAGTGAACAAATAATGCCCTTGTGAGGAAGGCAGTTGTTTGGATTTGGTGATCTCCTCTTGTGTGTGACTTAGATCCCCGCTTAGAATTCTGATTGTTTTCATGATGAAACTCTCAAATGTTTAGAATAAATGAATATGGGGATTGCTCTGTTTGAAAAGGGGGAAACAATGAAGAAAAACTGTTTTGATGTATTGCTTGAATGTGTGCAATGTTGATTGAATCTTTTGAGCTTGCCAGGTCTTGAGTCCTTTTGATTTTTTTTGAGTCTTAGTTTGCTTGGGGACAAGCAAAGTTTAAGTTTGGGGTATTTTGATAAGTCTCTGGTTCATCTAGTTTTATGGCTAGTATGACCAGGGTTTTGTGCAAATAATATCCTACTTTCACCCAAATTAGATTAGATTGTCCTCAAGCAAGGTTTTGAGTCGTTTGGGTAGTTTTAGGTTAATTTAGCTAGTTTTGAATTAAATAAAGCTTATGGCTATTTTGTTGTTTCAGGATAATAAGAAGAGCAAGTAAGGAAGTGTATCTGAAGCAGAGGCTATCACGCCCAGGCCGTGACACTGGTCACGGCCGTGATGAGAAGATTATGAAAAGTCAGAAGCGATCACGGCCCAGCCGTGATACACATCACGGGCGTGATAAAGAAATGCAAAAAGTCAGAAAGGATCACGGCCTGGCCGTGATGAAGGTCACGGCCGTGACAAGAGAGAAACCAAAAGTCAGAATGTATCACGGCCTGCCCGTGATAGACATCACGGCCGTAACGTACCAAAATGCGAAAGGTCACCCTTGGCAGAGACGATCACGGCCTGGCCGTGACAGCCATCACGGCCGTGATGCGCAACCTCTTATAAAAGCAGAAACGCTGCAGACAGAGAGGCATCCAGTTTTTCACTACTTTACATTACACTTTTGAGTTTTCCTTCTATCTGTAATGGAGAACTAAATTCTTAGGATTAATCTACTGTTTGAGGATCCTATATACTTGAGGTTATGTAATCCCTATTTCAATTGCTTTTCCCTTTTCAATACCATACTTTGTATTTCTGTTTGCTTAATCCAGGAGTATACTGTATTGTATTGATTTATCTCTGGTGATACCATGTTCCTATAATTAATCGCATCTGCTTAATTTGCGTGTGTACATTTCGTGGTTCGCTTAGTTCACGAAGGGCTTAATCCCGTTTGCTTAATTCGGGAATAGGGACATGTATCTGTGATAGTAGTTTCGCTTGTAAATTACTATTACAACCGGAAGGGGATAAGAATCTGCTTAGGGCTTGGGATTACATTAACCAGGGATAGTTGGGAATTCTTGACAGTAGATTAATCGTTGTTTGATAATTGATAATCCCTTTTCAACTGCCTTGTTTTGATTACTGTTTTGTTTGTTTCTTAATTGCATTCCAATCCAAACCCCCCCCCCAAAAACTTATTTTTGTGAAAAGTAATATTCTCAGAGTCCTTAGAGACGACATCCGAGTTGTCGCACTATACTATACTTTTAAACCCGCTCAACCTTTTTGGCGCGTGCGCGACAGCGCGACCACACAGCTCCCAGGGATTCAGCCACACTCTCAATATCTTCATTATTCTTGCCCACTTCCACATTGATCTCCTTTTGTGGATCTATAGTTCTTACCTCAGTAACTGTTACTTTCCTCTGCTCTACTTCGGAGTCCATCTCTTTCCCCTTTGTCGAGGATTCACACTTACTGTGTCTAGAGTTTGCAAATAGACTTCTACTGCAAGACCCTGAACTGTTTTCCTTCCTTTGTTCCCCAATAACTTTCGGTAATGGGGATGCCCTTAACCAGGACCCAAAGCCTAGTTCTTTTTCATCCAGTTCTTCGTACCCTCCCTCATCGTTATTCTCTATTTCTTCGCAATCTTTTAGTTGGTGCCCTATTCTCCCACATACAAAACAGAAAGTAGGGAGTCTTTCGTATTTGAAGTAAACCCTCAAACTCCTACCCTGGAACCTGATGACAGTGCCCCGTTTGAGGGGCTTCCTTAAGTCGATGGAGACCTTGACTCGAAGGAAGCGACCCAGCCGGTTTCCTTCCTTGGGATCAGTTTCTGCATGGGATCCAATGATATCCCCTAATTTTTTCGCCATGGATTCCAACCTCAACTTCAAAGGGAGGTCATAGATCCGAACCCAGAAGTTTCCATAGAACATTTCCAAATCGGAAGGTTGCTCTTCCCTTGATACCCTCTCGAGTATGAGAAGGTTCCTATCAAAGCTCCACGGGCCCTCTTTTAGGACATTATCGGCGTCCTTCTTCGATGAGAAATGAAACAGATAGAGATTTTTGTTCAGATCTTGAATCTCAACTGGGTTTTTGAGACGCCAGGCTTGGACGATTGTGCTTTTGAAGGCTCTAATGTTGTAGGGATTATCCGACCAAAGTTTTCCGGCTAGAGTGCGTCGGAAAACCTCCTCACCATAGCCTTCGTTTTCTTCCATTGTGATGCCCTCTGCTTCCTCCTTTGATAGATTGAAATCCTTCCACTGGTCCATGATACAACGCCGAAAACTAAAAGACAAAGAGAAAAAGGTAAAGGAAACTGGGATAGACCGGGATGAGAAGTTAGGGTGAAACCTAGGGAGAGCCAACACGAGTTGGGATGGGACCAGAATGATCTGGAGGGGGACCGCCACTAAACCCTAGCGGAGCTTGGGTTAGGGGAGAAAAATGCATCCGGCTACTTGTTGTTACACAGATGGTTATTAATCGCACAACAATATATTAAACCCTCTCTTTTCCCCTTCTCCTTCTTTTCACTTCCCCTACCCTACTCCATCGAAAATCATGGTCTCTCTCTACCTCTTTGCATCTCTCTCCATCGGAGGCCACCACCTGCCATCAACCGGAGAACAAGGTAAGGCTCCCTTCTTCCTACCTCTTTGCATCTCTCCATTCTCTTCTTCATTTCCAACCTCTATGTTCATTATCTTATTTGTTTTCCTCCCAGGTTTTTTTTTAATACCATCTCTCAGGAGTCATTGCTCATTCGAGTATCTCTTCAAAGATTATCTATGTTTTATTTATTTTTATCATGGCAAAGTTCTGAAATCTTCAAAAGGTAATGGTCCCTTTTCTTCTCATTATTATGAAGAACATCAAGAAGATGATAAATACAAGGATTATAAAAAATTATGAATCAACACTAGAACAATTCAAATTTGAAAGGTAAGCAATACATTGACTACAAAATACTTTTAATATCCTCGGCAGTGATTCACTACATTAGAGAGAGTCCAATCAATCATTCCATAAGATAGTAGCTTCAATCACTCCAAGTAGGCACTCAATTTTAAGACGAAATTCAATATTTGTATTCTTTTAAGCTTGCTTTACATGAACGAAGTATGAACATTTCAAAACAGAATAGTCTTCCTGTATTAATTCTTCTCATTTTTCTGTCCTAGTGAAGCAAAGGCTGCATCACTCCACCATTATAGTAAAAGCTTTCGAGGCTTCACCATATTACACCAAACCAAGCTAATGATTCGCTACAAAAAAAAAAAACATGACTTACCGACGGGAAAAACCCATCGGAAATGAAGAAATTCCGTCGGAAAACTACATTATTGACAGAATTTCCGACGGACACGGTTCCGTCGATAATAGGCGCGTAGTAAAGCCTTTCCGACGGATCTTGTTAGTTCGTCGGAAATTTTCGATGGCTTTAACAGTGAGAAAACTTGCCACACATAACCCCTAATTACTTCCGTCGGAAAATGTAACCAACAGTTACCGACATAAATATCCGTCGAAAACAAGGTTTTTTCTATTTTTTATTTATTTTGTTTTATATTAATAATTAATAATTAATTATTTTTATTAAAATTTATATATTCAATATTATATATTTTATTTTATTTATTAATTATTATTATATTATATTTTATTTAGTTAATTATATTTTATTTATTAATTATTATTATAATTTATTTATTAATTTATATTTTATTATAATTAATTATAATTTAATTATTATATTTTATTTAATTAAATATTATTATATTATCAATTACAAAACAAAATTGAAATTAAAAATAAAATTAAAAAGCAATTAAATTATAATTAATTTAAAATAAAAACAAACTCAACATATAATCTATAAATAAAATATCTGTCTATCTACCACACCTATAACTATCCGAATACTCATCACCATAATATCCGTCATCGTCATCCTGTCGGGGGGAGTCTGCAGACTTCACATAACCATCAAGCTGCGGCTCGGTAGACAGACCGTCATCATGCGGCTGCGGTGGTGGATCAGTAGTAGTAGTGGAGGGCTAGGGCTGGGGCTGGGGCTGAGTGGCATGGAGGACCCCGTGCAGAGCGTTGCGCCTGTCTAGTGGGAAGAAATCGAGCACAGCGGTCATGACCGTGAGAATGTCTCCATCTGTTGCATGATGCACTCGTTCGTCTCCCTCTGCTGCTGCACCTCCTGCCTCAGTCGTTGAACCTCCTCCGTGTCCTGTGAGCCGGAGGATGTAGGCTTCCTAATGGTCATGCTCGGTGTCGACCCCCGACGGATCGACCTGGCTAGGGTCGCAGTACCGTAAATGTGTCCCCTGTTCTTTCCGCCCGCCACATCCGTCCAGGCCTGAGTCTGTAGTCGCTCAACCTCGGCAGGGTCCAGTTGAGAAGGATCTGAGGTACCAGAGCAGGAGGTAGCCTCAGATGCTACCTGACTAAACCTGGCGTTGTACTCTGCCTGTGATCAATACATTACAATCAATATTTATTAAACTATATATATATATAATAATAATAATAATAATAATAATAATAATAACCAATAGTTTAAATATAAAAAAACACTTTAGCTCACAACTGTCTGCCTCGACCTCTCATCAACAAACTCGCCGATGTCCAAGCGAATATGTGTCTACTCAAAGACCCTAGGGATATCAACGGACCGAGCTAGCTCTCATTCCTGCAACCGACCCACCAATAAAATCAATTAGTTATAAAACAATTTTTTAATAAAAATATACAGTTTATAAATAAAGTTATTTATATATGCATACCATGAAAATGGCATGCTGCATGTGGCTAATAGAACCACCAGTGTGCATGCTCCCACCCTTCTCGGAAGCCCGATTTCTCTTCGTATGTTCACACTTCAGCTTGTAAGATGGAGTGTCCCAGTATGCACACAGTTGGGCCCAGATGTTGGGCCCGATGTAATTCGGACGTATCCGACTCTCCCAAGTCTCACATTGCGAGGATCTGCTGCAAAATCAGGATGAACCCGATCGAAGTGCTTCCAAGCTTCCAAGAGGTAACTTAAGTTACCTCAGATGAAAAAATTACAGAAGACAGGGAGCACGAAGTTAGAGAGAGGGAGGAGAGTTTAGAGAGAGAAGTTGAGCCCAGAGACAATCCGTTCGTCCGATAGCGATTCCGACTTCGATTCTGTGATCAGGACAACGAGTACTATGAGTATCGACTAGTGATTCTTCGATACAACTTGTAACGCCCTTTGTTACATTAGTAATCCCAAGATAAAATCAATAAAAATCCTAAGATACAACATTTAATTAACACATACATCTCATACGGAAAAATTAAATATATATATATATATATATATATATATATATATATATATATTTAGTCTGAAAATACCTCATATTAAATAATCACTACAAGAAAAAATGAATTTAGCGAGGGCCAAAGGCCGTCGCAAAAAGCTTAAATCCGTCGCAAAACACATGTTTCTGACGGATTTGCGACGGCCATAAATCCGTCACAAGTTGGGTCGTCGCAAAAGGTTTCTGACGGTTTCTTAAATGACCGTCGCTAATTAGCTTACGGCTTATTCCGTCGCTAAATTATGTTGATTTGCGGCGGCTTAGCCGTCGCAAATTTTGAGAAATTAGCGACGGCATAGCCGCCGCAAATTATACAAATTAGCGACGGCCTAACCGTCCGAAATCAACGTAAATTAGCGATTTTAATAGCCGCCGCAAATTGCAACACATTTTTATAAAACTAAATAATTTAATAAAGTAATTTTTTATTAATTAATTATTTAAAATATAAAGTATTTTTAAATAATTATTTAATATTTAATATAAAATTCAAAATTAATATAAACATTAGTTATTTTGTATATTAATTAGAATTTAGACTATATTATGATAAATGAATAATAATTTTAAACAATAAATAAAATTCATAAATAAAAGCAAATTGTTTTGACAGGGTGTATCATACAAAATAAAATATAATATCAAAAAACTAATAACCCTCTCTATAGCCCCGATAAATAAATCAGAAAGGATTGATCATCCTCGCCACCGGTATCTTGATGACCCTCAGCCGGGACGGTGGTGGTCGTGGGTCTGGCCGAGGGGTGCCGTGAAGGTGTTGGTCCTCTTTGCGATCGTGGGCGAGGGGTGCTGGTTCCTAAACGCAACATGAGCTCTCTCTCGTGTAGCCGCCATCATCTCTATCTGCTCCATCATCTCGTGTTTGTTGAGTAAGCGATTTGTCGATTGATCTCATCCTCGAGCCGCCGCTTCGCATCTTTACCATCTCTGCAGAGACTCATGAGATCGGCGAGGCCTAGTCTTGGGACGATGCTCGACTCTGCTGAGTGAAGATGCTTGGAGCACCCGCGTCGATAGTTACACGGCTAGGTCTCCCATACCATATATGCGACCCTTGTTCTTACCGGGCCAAAGAACATCGACCCATGCCCGCAACTCCACTGGGCTTCCACCTCCGGGTCAAGTGTGGTGGAAGAAGGGGAAGATGAGGCTGCCCGAGACCGAACTCCGAGATAACTTATCACGATAGTCCTCCTGTCATTAAAATTGATACACATAATCATACAAAATGACCATAATTATTAAATATAAAATAAAAATAATTTCCAACAAAGAGACATGTAAATCACCCGAGTGCGTCTAGAACGCTCATCTACATACTCGCGGACATTCTTCCTAGTATGAGTTCGGGCATGAAGCTCAACCGGCTTGACGCTACGGCCAAGCCCCCTAGCCTGAACCAAAAAAAAAACTTGTTCTTATTTGAAGTAACACCACCTTAATAGCCAGACATATAATGAATTAACAAAATATGATTTTGGTACTTACAATGCGGCGAGCATGCTCCCGACACGATGCTGCCGCCAAGGTGTGCAGGATCCCACCCTTTTCCGAGGCCCTGTTGAGCTTTGCCTGGGCGGATTTTTTATTAAATTCAGTTGTAGCCCAAGAAGCACATAGCTCCTACCACATGGGTTGGAAACAGCATTTTGGACGCTGCCCCTTTTTCCGATATCTAGTCAACAACTCGGAGAGGCGTTTGCTCGCTTTTTGATGAAAAATTATCTCTACATCAGCGGAATGCTCTACTCTCCAAGCAGCCTTCTCTCCTCGTAAATAAGGAGAATATAATATTTTTTAGGATAATAATAAACTAAAGAAACATTAAAAGTAACTAAAAAATGGAAGTAAATTCAAAAGTACAAAATACCTTAAAAGCCGCAAAGAATCGATCCCGATCCCGATCCTCAAGCTCACTCCAATGCTTCCAGTGCCCGATCAAACCGAGATGTAATCGCATACGTGACGGCTCTGCAGATTTTCTCGACTTAAGGAACCTTATCAATAGAACATGAGAACAATCAATACACATACATATAAAATCTGCACTCAACAATAAAATAACAATATTTGAGATCTTTCTTACCCTTTACCTATGGCCGGGTAACAATAACTCGGCCATCCGACATAACCTCGATCTCCTCATCATCTCGATGATATAGGCGAGGAATATCCATAAGTCTCCTCGTCATCACCATGAGACCGATGATCACCGGCCCATGGGTAAATCTACCCTCGATGCATCTGGTTGTCCGGAATTGTCTCGCATGGGTCTCGAGTCGGAATCCTCGGGGTGGGCATCATCGTGATCCCAATGGAGGTGTCCATGAACCGAGTGGCCGGAGCAACAGGGGGGGTGCCGGGTGCCATATCATGTGGGAGGCATGGGTGTGGGCGGTGGGCGTAGTGTAACAGATGTAGATGGGAGGGACACGAATCCGTCATCGACTGTCCGTGTCACAAAGCGAGGTCGACCACGACGACGTGCCCCTCCAAAGCAGGTGCCTTACCCTTTCCCTTACCATCACCATGTCTATAGTGAAAAATGATGCTAATAATAATTAATTAAAAGTAACCAAAACACAAATTTGCAAATAATGGAAATTGATGGTGATAATAATTAACTTAAAGTAAGCACAAACACACATTTGTAAATAATGGAAAATGATGGTGATAATAATTAACTTAAAGTAAGCACAAACACACATTTGTAAATAATGGAAAATGATGCTAATCATAATGAACTTAAAGTTATGACAATGACAATACTACCTAATACAAAATACATCACTAAAATAAATAAAGTATTTGTTAGTCGAATTTGAGCTAGTGTCATATTCATAGCCATCTTCATCTTCTTCATCTTCTCGTTGATTCTCGCTTCTTCAACATCTTCATCCTGGAATGACTTGATTTGATGTCAAGCTGGAGGTATCCACTTCTTCCCCTACAACTTGTGTGTCTTGTAAACATGAGATTGGTTCTACTTCAATGACCTCATTTGCACGTGACATTTCATCTGTTTGATATGGCTCATCCAACTCAAAACATCTATTTCAATGCGACCCCTTGGTTTTGTCTTGATTGCAACACACCAACCTCGTTTTTCTGCTTGAGTTGCTGGATAAGGAACGTAATATACTTGTCTCACATTATGTGCCATGATAAACGGATCAAACATATGATATCTTCTACTCATTTGGATGTCCACAATATTATATTTTTTATTCAAATTAGTGCCTCTACTAGATGGATCGAACCAATTACAATAAAACAACACTATTCTCTTAGGGTAGTCTAAATAACGATATGACAACTCATATATGTGTTGTATGACACCATAAAAGTCATCTGCAACTCCGCCTGGCTCACCCTTTACGTAAACACCACTATTTATTGTTGTTTTGTCTTCTCGTCCATGATTGAGTATGAAATTTGTACCCATTCACGAAGTATGTGTGCCATTCTTTGACTTGTGTCGAGGACCGTCAGCCAAGTTTCGTAAATGTTGATTAATGACAAGAGGTGCCTCATTGTAAACCTATTCACAAAGTTTAACGACATATGTTTTTATCCGCATACATTATAGTGAATAACAGAATGATAAATGGGGAGATACTTACTTGTTGCTTAAACCATTTTGGAAAATCTTCATGAGTACGAGCAGATGCATCACGAGAAGACAAGAATGAATCTGAACATATATGGATAACATCAATGAAAATTGACATATGCTATCGAAGGAATAAAAATTATAAGCTCATACTTACTCATGGTATGGTTTAACCTCTACGCAATTGATCAATACATGAACATGAGCCGAGTTCCACTCGCCTCCGTTAAATAATGTGTCAACTCCTTTCCGAATGACGACCGGAAGACAAAAAATTGATAAGGTTCCGTAGTCTTCCACTTTCATTTTCCGCTTCGCCTCCTTCTAGTTGTTGGAGACAAAACCATGTGTTTGAAATAATGAGAGCAGAAATGAATTGTCTCACGGTGTAAGTAAGACGCACATATCGAACCTTCAACCCTAGCCTTATTTTTCACCGATCGCTTTGACTCGCCCATGAATCTATTAAAAATGACGAGGTTATTATTAATTAACTAATATGCATGAAATAAGATCAATAACCGTGATACTTAAATTACCTTTCAAATGGATACATCCACCTATATTGAATCGACCACCAAGTCTTGCTTCATATGCAAGATGAATCGGAAGATGCTCCATTGAATCAAAGAAGCCAGGGGGAATATTCTCTCCAGCTTGCACAAAATGAGTGGAATGTTTTGTTCCATCCTGGTCAAATCGCCTTCCCTTAAAGTTGCAGAACACAAGTCCTTGAAGAATTGACTTATTTCAGTAAGGGCATTCAAAACATGGGGGCAACGAATCAAGGCGATAGGAAGTAAGCACTCCATAAACACATGACAATCATGGCTTTTCATCCCATGCAACTTGCCTTTTATAACATCAAGACATCTTGCCAAGTTAGAAGAATAACCATCGTGCATCCTCGAGCCCCTTTATCCATTGGCAAACTAACCTTGCTTCCTGGATAGTCAAAGTATAATTGGCCTTTGGCTTGTACATCTTCCCATTATCCCGATGTCTCAGCTCCAAATCCGGTCTCCTGCAGCATAAATCGTAAGTCCATTCTAGCCTTATCGTTGTCTTTGGTCTTGCCATGCACGTTCATCACAAAGTGTTGAAAATGTTGTCAAAGAAATTTTTTTCAATGTGCATTACATCAAGATTGTGCCTCAATAAATTATCTTTCCAATAAGGAAGATCCCAAAAAATACTCCTCTTTGTCCAATTATGCCATCGCCAGTAACCATCTAATTTGGAAACCCCAGCTTTCACCACTTTTGGCAAGTCCCCGATTCTTATCCAAATTTGTTCTCGTGTTAACCTCGGAGGCGGTCCATCCATTTCAACAGCCCCCTTCTTGAAGGCATTCTTATTCCTTCTAAATTGATGATCGTTCGGTAAGAACCTGCGATGGGAATCAAACCAGACGACTTCCCCCGTATTTTAAGGTAAATGCCTTCGTATGCTCCATACAATGCGGGCATGCAAGCTTCCCATGCGTCCCCAAACCAGACAACATGCCATACGCAGGGAAGTCATTAATTGTCCACATCAACGCTGCCTTCATTTTAAAATTTTGTTTTCGAGAAATATCGTACGTCATAACACCATTCCACAACCTCTTCAAATCATCAATCAAAGGTTGCAAGTATACATCAATGCCTCGCCTTTGGATTAGATGGACCTTAATCGTGCAAGTCAAGAACATATATGGCTTTGACATACACATTTCGGGAGGAAGATTGTAAGGGGGTAACAACAACGGGCCAACATGAATAAGGTGATGCCGAGGCTTGGATATATGGGGTAAAGCCATCCGAGCATAACCCAAGTCGTACATTACGAGGATCAACGGCAAAATCCGGATGCACCCGATCAAAGTGCTTCCATGCTTCACCATCAGAAGGATGGCGTAACACTCCTGCATTCCTCCTATTCTCATGGTGCCATGTCATTTTTCCTGCAGTCGCATCGATGCAAACATCCTCTCGTAATCTAGGAATGATTGACAAGTAGAACATCGACTTTACCTGAACTGGTTTTAGATTACTTCTACTTGCGTTGCGCTGACGATACCTTGGTGCGTGACAAAACCTGCACTCAACCAATGCGCCATCATTTTTGTCGAATTCATTATCGTAAAAGAGCATGCACCCATTCTCGCAACAAATAATCCTCTTGGACTCCAATCCTAACTTGGACATTAACCTCTTCGCATCATAATAATTCTTGGGTAATCCTCCTTTGAAAGGCGTCCCGGCCAAAACCATTTTGGCAATGAAATCCAAGCCTAACTCGGGTATGCTCCAATTGGACTTGGCAGATAACAGCTTGAACACACATCGATAACGTCGAGTCTGGGGACCCTTCCCACAAAGGCTTATTTGCCTCTGTTAGGAGATAATAAAATTTTTGTGCATCTGCATTAGGAGGCTCTTCTGTATTATTGGACTCAAACGACCTTGGACATCATAAGAGCGTCACACACCATCTCCTCCATGGAAACAATATGATCTCCATATCCAACTTCGCACCACTACTTGAACCACCACCGGCACTTCTGGTCAATGCCAAAATCAAATTGCGGCATTTCTTCTCCATGATTTGTCCAAATCCAGTAATTAGGCCTAAACCCAACTTTATACAGGTCGACCCTCACATCGTCTACATTCTTAATTCGGTGCAGTCACACTTCATACAAGGACATCTAATCAACCCCCCATTGTTATAAGTATCCTGCCGACTTGCCTTGGTAATAAATTCTTCAACACCATCTAAGAAAGATTGTTTTAACCCCCTCTACGCGGATAAACCCTATCATACATCCAAGTACGATTCAAAGGAACAAATTCCATCCTCTCGCATTTGCGCCAAAAAAAAGATAACTATAATGAAATTCCAAATAGAGGAAGTATCCTCTTCAAAAATTAAATTCAACGGTTATATTCAAGAGAGCATCACATTCACACATTATTTATCATAAAAAAAAATACAACATACACTTGCATTGCCATTAAATCGAGCAATGGTTTGATAGCAATGAAAGAAAAATAAACCAAATAGGATAGTCATTGTCTATATAATTTATCACATAGTTTATTGCAAGCTACTAACCATATAGTGAATAAGGAAAAACAAAGATCATGGTGTAGTTTATAAACGATAGCACAAGCATAAAAAAATTGTCAGTTACATGCATAGGTGATTGGGTAATATTCTTATCATGCTCATGTTTTTCCTCATTTATCTTATTTGTTAATGTTACATAATAGTTCATTTTTAAAGAGCAAAGACAGCATCAATAGTAACCACTTAATAGACTACATTAAACCACAAGGAAAAAGTAATTAAAATCACTTACCAATTAGAATGAGAGCAACACTAGCACAACTAGAAATGTATATAACTTTCACAAATCAAGAACCCGCCCAACAGAAAATTGAATATAATCATAAATATAAATATGAATAGAGGTTTTCAATTTAATAAAACTTATATATCATTTATATGAATAGAGGTTTTCAATTTAATAAAACTTATAATGTAAATAATTAAAATAGCCGGATATTATATTCTACCCCTAAAAATGAATTCGTCCTCGAATTATAAGGGCACGTGCAAAATCTAGAATTAACTCTGAACTAGTTCATGGTCATCGACCATCATGTTCTCAAAACACCGTACATGCCCACCTACTTCATCCAAAGATGCTCATGTAAAGGTTCAAACCATAAAATACATATTATAGCATTTATCAACATGGAAATATAATGTGACGGATCAGAATTAAATGTAATCCGCATATCATCAATATACAAGTCCACATTATAAATCATACCCAAGATAAAGAGAGTATAAGGATTTCCCAAAACCCATCAACAAAAGCACATAACTTAGGACAATATCCACTTAAACCAACAACAAAAACCAAACAGCTAGCCAACACAACCAAACAAGATATAGAACTAAGCAACCAGCTTGAAACTAGTTTTAAAATAATAAGATATCAGCAAAGATCAATAGACATTAGCGAGCCCACGAAGCATAGGAGATGCACACATCATCAAAGATAAAACACATGCTTCAAATTACCATACTCTCATAAAACTAACCAATTCTCTCACCAGGCTCAAGAAATTCCTATCAAACACAAACCAAGAATTTTGACAAACACAAAACAAAGATTCATGTGCATGGACCATATATCAATAGCTTAAGGATACAATTCATGTTCACATCATATGACATTTTATCAACATCGTGTCTCTAATCTATAAATAGGTCACTTAAGTTTAATCGCCCTCTCATTAGTAGACTTTCTTGAAGCATAGTGACAACAACAACAATTAAGAAATTAATACAATATTAGCTCTTGACAACAAAAAGATCTAACCTAAGACAAGATTGGATATAACATATTGCTTATATTTACTTGCACTCATTATAAATAAAAAAAATCATAACTTCCACCAACCTACAAGCCTCAGTTGCATCTATAATCAAAGAAGAAAATAACAGACCTAAAAAAATGCATACAATTAATAAAACATTGTAGTCATAAAGCTCATGGCATCTGATCAGAAACTTAGGCATATTTGCATTAGCATTTATTAAACATCGCCCTTCATAGTAATTTTTTTATAACAATATTCACCTGTCTATTATTAAACTCATTACTTTGTAAAGTAGCAGAGGTAGCACCATTAAAGTCATTGCTATAAATGATGTAAATATAAACAAAGCATGAGAATCCAAAAATTGCTTAAAATGACCATTTCAAAGTTAAGTCTCACCATGCAGTCATGTGCTAAATTAATTGACAGACCCTCTAGGTTTAATTCAAAATCAAGTAGAGCGCCATGTGTAAGCAAGAATGTTCATTCAAATATCACTTTGTAGACTAATGCTCATAATTGAAATCACTTTCATTCTCTTTTCCTGTCTTTTTTTTTGTTATTAAAATGACAAACAATAATTTGACTTACCAACTCTACCAAATACCCTATCCAAAACACATTCTGCAGTTCAATGGGACCACTAGAAAGCTTATTTTAGTGGGGGGGAAATGAGGAAAGTACACTGGTAACAATATTTTTGTAGAAATGCAAGTTAACCATACTATATACCAATAATCGAAGGCCAGAAGTAAATAATGCTAACATCCAAAAATAATTCCATCCTTATTTCCTTATCTTCTAAATCATAGGTGTACTTTAAAGTCAGAAGTACCATACTACATGTATTCCTATATCAAGCCAATTCAAGATCAAAGTCATCAGTAAAAATATATATTAGTATCAACCCCATTTGAAAAACTTTTCTTCAATATAGATGAGAATGATAAATGGCAATGCATTATTGTATTGAAAATCTTACTCTAACTATATTTAGTTGAGGAAAGAAAGGAAATAAAAGTTAATATCCTTCTATGTGATCCATCTCACAAGGTCTATTACATGATTAGGTAAAAACTGCTATTTATTTTCTCTACTACAAAAGGAACAACTAACATTGATGTTGTGTCATGCCAGTGAGGAGAATGCCTCCTACATGTTCCTCAATTGCACATCCACATACCAACTCAAATAAGAAGAAAAGAGCTTCACAATCACTTAAATTTCACATACATGTACGTTTCCTACATAAAAAAATCAATCCATTAAATCTCCCAAAGCAGAGTTGTTTCCTCTAATATAAATCCATCTCAATTTTTTTTTGTGTGGAGAAACCAAATATGAAAAACAAATTCTGTAGAATACTTGAAATAACAGAGATGAAACAAAATCCAATTGGTAAAATTACAGATATATATAAAAGCAGAGTCCACTATTTTGGTTGGAAAGAGAATGAGGAAAGCACGTTGCTATTACACAAAGCTCCCACGGATGACCATGGTCACTCCTCCAATAATCGATAAAGGGTCGAAGGAGAGAAAGTGGGGCTGAAGAGAGAGAAAAAACAGGTTGAAGATGAAGTAAAATTGGAAACAAAGTGAAACCTACCAAGTTATGAAAGATGTCAACATGGCACAACTAAGAGCATATTGTCTGCTTCCATTTATTATATTTTAATGTGTTAGCACTATTTAATTGCTTGTGCTCGTTGGATTTGTGCTTATGTAAAAATTGCTTGAGCTTCTAGAAGTTCAGCTATGGAGCTACCTCAAGGAGAGAATTTTCGGTCTACGATCCAAAAATCGTTGGTGAGCTCATAATTTTTGGAGTTTGAAAAAGGTTACATAAAAACTGCTCAATCATCTTAGCATTACTTTACTGCAATACACAAAATTGCTTTTTATATTTAATATAATAATCAATATAACATCTTTTTGATAAATAATAGAACATGTGACTCAACAAAAACATCTTACTGAAAAAAGAAAATAAAAGAAGAACAATTCCGCTAAGAAATATTTTATTTCCCAACTGCAATAATAACGAAAAAAGGCTTCTCCTGTAGCCCACAGCTGGTAACACCAGAGATTGGGGAGAGGTTTCACAACTTCATAATCAGCCAACATCTTTACACACAAATTTATGACGCGTGTATGTACACTATACAAGAGATAAAATTATAAAAGAAAAAACATAGAAATTATAATGCAGACAACCAATTCAAGCATCTTACAAATGTAAATGCTCACTTCATTCTGATGCCCCAAAACATGGAAATTTCAAATTTCAACATGGAAATTATAATGCAGTTGGTAATATTTTTGAGCTGGCCCCCACAAAAGAACTAAAGTACAGATATATATTGTTGTATGAATAATATTTCACACCTGTTCCGGAGCTATTGAATTGTACTGTGAAGCAGAAGTAACAATCCTTAGTATTTTACGCCTGCAAAATCGTAAAGAGAATGTGAACAAATTAGAAAGAAGAAATGAGGGAAGGTAATGTAATATTTTGAAAGAAAAATGAACAAAGTAGAAATAAGAAGTGAAAACTCGCCGTTTTTGGTGGTCTGGATGCTGCAGAGCTGAGAGGGAAACCTTTGCGCCGAAGAAGACAACTGAGGGAGGAAGAAAACTGTTCGAGTTACATATTGGAAATTAGCGACGGCCTTTTAATATTAGCGACGGCTAGGCCGTCGCAAATTACGATTCCGTCGCAAACTGTGAATGACCGTCGCAAAATTACCATCCGTCGCACATTAGCGACGGCCATGCCCGTCGCAAATTGGCGCCAACATTTCGCGTAAAATGGCGGAAACGTTACTGACAGATTTGCGACGGAACTTCCGTCAGTAATTTCCTCTACCATTTGCGACGGCTTCAGCCGTCGCAAAACATAAAATTAGCGACGGTTTTGAGACCGTCGCAAAATTTCCGTCGCTAATTCACCTTATTCTTGTAGTGAATGTAGTAATAAAATATCCATGTAATGATTATAAATATAAATGAAAACCACAACCCTCAAAACCGGGTGTCTAATTACAATCCGAGAAAAAAAAAATACATAAACAAAAAAGGAACGTCGTCAGCACCCTTAACCAGACTGCATTACTAACCAACCAAGTGATAAGAAGATGACTCCTCAGGTCTCTGGGTCCTCAACGACGATGTCCTCGGTCTCTGAAAACAATACTTAAAATGAGATATAAAATCCCAGTGATCAACAATACAGTTTTATAAAAGATTTTCGAAAATAGCATTGTTCTCAGCCGGCTCGGTAAATGGAAAAAAACTGTCCATGGGACCCGCTAATTTTCCAAAATAATATATATAAAAGAAAATACTTTTAATATCAACAATAATTTCATCAACTCAATAGCATATAACGTAACAATAACTCATCTCAATACATCACATCCCATATACCAAATAAATTCTAGATTAATCCAAGCAGCCCGAAGACCTCCTAATTAAATTGATCTCTTCCCGGCATGCTATAAATTCACACATCACACGACAATGGCATCCCATTGCCCACCCCTACTCACGAGGAGTGTTTCGATGTCACCCTCCTGTCGGGGACGTTTCCATTTCGATACCTCCCATGTGCACATGGTGGTATTTCTCCTTTTTCGACACCCCAACCTGTGGCGGTGTTACTTTCGATACTCCTTTTTAGGTAGTATTATTCATTTTCGACATCCCAACCACATGACGATGTCACTTTCGATACCCCATTAAGGCAATATTTCTCTTCGATACCCCTATCATAGGTGGTATTGCGGCAAACATCATACAATTCATCACAAGGCATAAATTTCATGTCTTGTACACATAACAACTCATTTACCATAAATTAAATATTTAATCTTATCATGCATACCAAATAGACTCATATCATGTCTTCAAATAACTTTATAACTACACTATGACAATCACGAACATCAAGACATAACATATGTCATCAAGCATATCGTTCAACTAGTACAAATATCAATCATATATTCAATTCAAATTCCAAAAAAAAACTATAAGGTAGACCCTTCCACACACATACAAACGAGGAATACAGTCACCTAAATTTTGTAAGCAAAACAATGAATTGAAATATGAGTTCATCAATTTTAAATTCACCGTAAACACATAAAAATACCATGGAAAGTGTTCGCAAAAAGTACTGTTACTCACCTCTCGAAGGCCTCCACAAGCTCCCAAAAATTATATATGATAAAACCTACAGCTTCGTTAAAAATATTTCTTATCACCGCTGACATTAATTGACCTGCCTGCTAGTGTGCTTGTACTGCCCAAGAAGGAAACACGTAAACTCGCTGTGTTGCGGTGCTACTGGCCCGTATGCACAGTAGCCGAATTTATATATATGCCTGGCAAGTCAACTAATGCATAAGATTTAGGTTTTATAATTCATTTTTTTTGTTAAAATTAAGAATTGCTTGGGCTTAATGCCCTTGTTTCATAATTCTTTATATATATATATATATATATATATATATATATATATATATATATATATATATATATATATATATATAATTTTGCATTCTTTATAATAGTTAATAAATTTCAATAAATCCTTATACTATCACTTCTTTACACTAAATCTGTTATTTATATTTTATTTGTACTATACTTTTTTAATAACTTAATAGTACTATTATTATTTTATTTATCTTTTTTTTTTCAAATTAATTATATTAGAATTTTAGGATGTTACATTTTCTCCCCTCCTTAAAGAATTTCGTCCTCGAAATTCGCCTCATACTCACGCACTAATTTTAACATATGGCATATTCAAACTTAAAGGTTACCATACCTTAGATAATAAAATCTAGGTATTGACGCGCGATGTCCTCCTCCATCTCCCAAGTGGCTTCCTCAGGAGTCAATCCGTCCCATAACACTTTCACCAATGGAATCGCCTTGTTCCTTAGAGTCTAAGTGCTCTTGTCCAGGATTTGACTAGGCTTTGGCTTATAGATCAAATTATCCTTCAATTGTACAGACTCGGGAGCTATCACATGAGATTCATCAGGCACATACTTTCTAAGTTGTGACACATGGAAAACATCATGAAGGTTTGCCAACTGTGGCGGAAGAGCCAATTGATAAGCAACAGGCCCGACTCTTTTAAGGATTTGGAAAGGTTCCATGAAACGAGGATTTAGCTTGCGGACTTTCATCGACCTCCCTATCGCCGTCTTAGGAGTGACTCTCAAAAATACATGCTAACTTTCCTGGAATTCTAGAGGCTTTCTCCTTTTGTCGGCATAGCTCTTTTGTCTACTTTGCGTCGTGCGCATCCTCTCCCTAATCATTTTTATTCTCTCGGAGGTTTCCTGGACCAATTTAGGTCCTATCAAGGTTTTCTCACCTACCTCACACCAACATAAAGGGAACCTACACTTTCTTCCATATAGGGCCTCATAGGATGCCATGCCTATACTAGCATGGTAACTATTGTTATACGCAAACTCAATGAGAGGTAGGAACCTATCCCAACTCCCTCCTTCATCCAAGACACATGCCCTAAGCATGTCCTCAAGGGTCTGAATGGTCCGCTCTGACTGACCATCCGTTTGGGGATGATAGGCCGTGCTAAGGTTCAACTTAGTCCCAAAGACTTGCTGAAAAGCTCTCCAAAATCTAGAGGTAACCCCATCACAAAGTCCATAGAAATTCTCTCCCACTTCCATTCTGGAATCTCCAAGGACTGCCACAACCCCGAAGGCTTCTGATGTTCTATCTTAACCTTTTGGCACACTAAACACCTAGTTACGAAGCTAGCCACACCCTCTTTTTCATTCCTGGCCACCAATACATCCTCTTAAGGTCTTGGTACATCTTAGTTATTCAGGATGTATGGTAAAATTTCCCTTATGATCCTCCTCTAATATCTTCTCTCTAAGGCTCCCCTCCTTAGGAACAACGATCCTATTCTTAAACTTCACTAGCCCATCAACTAATAACTCATAACCCTCTTGTCCTAGCCGAGACTGCAACTCCTGGTCTAAAAGTTGTTCCCGCCTAACCTCTTCTCTAAGGTCACTCTTAATTTCCAACCTACTCAACTTCAAACTTAAGACATTAAAGGACACGTATAACACTTTCAGATTCATGTCCCTAAACTCTTCCATGAGGTTCAGCTCTTGCACCATCAAGCTTGATACGTGTAGGAACTTCCTACTCAAAGCATCGGTCACCACATTGGCTTTTCCCGGATGGTACTTCAACTTGAAGTCATAGTCCTTAAGGAACTCCATCCACCTTCGTTGTCTCATGATCAACTCCTTCTGGTCGAGTAGATATTTTAGGCTTTTATGGTCACTAAAAACTTCAAACTTTGCCCCGTAAAGGTAATGCCTCCAAATCTTAAGGGCAAAAACCACAGCTGCTAGCTCTAAGTCATGGGTAGGGTAATTCCCTTCATGTGGCCTAAGCTGCCTTGAGGCATATGCTACCACCTTGCCTTCCTGCATTAAGACACATCCCAAGACATTCTTAGATGCGTCGCAGTATACCACAAAACTCACTAAGGGATCTGGTATAGTTAAGACTGGTGATGACACCAACCTCCTCTTAAGTTCTTGGAACCCGTCCTCACACTGCTGGTCCCACACAAAAGGTTTCCCTTTCCTAGTCAACTGGGTCAAAGGTAAGGCTAGTCTAGAGAACCCCTCTATGAACTTCCTATAGTAGCCAGCTAAGCCTAAGAAACTTCTCACTTCGGTTACTGTCTTAGGTTGTTCCCATCCCAACACCGCATCAACTTTAGAGGAATCAACCGCTACACCATCCTTTGAGATTGTATGTCCTAAAAACTTTACCTCGTCTAGCCAAAACTCACACTTCTCTGGTTTGGCATAAAGATGCTCGTCCCTCAAGATCTGCATCACCAACCTTAAGTGTTCTCCATGTTCTTCTGGCGTCCTAGAGTATATTAAAATATCATCTATGAACACCACCACAAACCTGTCCAAAAAGGTCCTAAAGATCCGATTCATGTAGTCCATGAAAACGGCTGGGGCGTTGGTCACACCAAAGGGCATCACTACATACTCATAGTGCCCATACCTTGTCCTGAAGGCTGTCTTAGGGATGTCCTCGCTTATAACTCTAATTTGGTGGTATCCCGATCTTAGATCTATTTTGGAAAACACTGACCCTCCCCTTAACTGATCTAAGAGATCATCTATCCTAGGCAAGGGATATTTGTTCTTGATGGTTACCTTATTCAGTTGCCTATAGTCAACACACAACCTCATACTCCTATCTTTTTTCTTCACTAGAAGTATTGGTGCTCCCCAAGGTGACACACTAGGCCTAATGAACCCCTTTTGTAACATATGCTCTATCTGTTTCTTGAGCTCGCTCAACTCTAGAGGTGCCATCCTATAGGGTGCTACTGATACAGGTCCACTCCCAGGTACTAGATCTATGGTAAACTCAATCTCTCTATCTGGAGGTAAACTAGAGACATCCGTAGGAAACACATCTGGGAACTCACACACAATAGGCAACGCCGCTATATCACTCTCAGCCTCTATCTTAGCAGAAAAGAGAAGTATATATCCCTGAGCTCCCTCAACTAAGCACTTATGACATGAGGCAGCAGAGATAAGATGTTTTGTCCTAGGAGAGTCAACAGACATGGACTGTGGAATGAAAGAAATAGTTCGACTAGCACAATCAATAATAACATTATTACGAGACAACCAGTCCATGCCCAAAATAATATCCAGACCAGACATAGGTAAACATATCAAATCAATAATATAAGTCAGGTCTTAAAACAATAAGGGACATTGCAGGCACACAGAAGAAGTAATCAATCTATCTTTAGCAGGAGTAGAAACACATAAATCATATGATAGTTTAGTAACAGTTAACTCTAAGAATTGAGCGCATTTAAATGAAATGAATGAATGTGTTGCTCCCGAACCGAACAATATGATAACATCATGACCTTTAATAAAGTCCTTACCTTGGATCAAACCGTCGGACTCCATCACCTCCTCTCCTTGGATGGTAAAGACCCTTTCGTGGTTCAATGATCTGGTTTGAGATTGTCCTCCTGACTTGCACATCCTAGCAAAGTGTCCCATCTTCCCGCATTTTTGGCAAGTGGTTTGTGCCGCGGGGCACTCACGATCTCCATGCTGCCATCCACACTTGTAACATACAGTCCCCCTCTCACCTTGAGCACCTTGAACCTGCTTACCCTTCATGATTGTGGGCACGGGTCGTAGGCTCTTCTGGAAATTACCCCCTTTCCCATGGAATCTCTTGCCGTCATTGAAACTCTTCTCCTTCGACCTCTCAGCCAGCACAGCTTGCATATTATGCTCCGCCACCCTACACTTGTTCACTAAAGTGGGGTAGTCTCGAATCTCTAGGAGCCCAATAAGGCTCTGCAGCTCTGGCTTCAAACCCTGCTCGAACTTAATTGATTTCCATGGACCATCAGGATTATCCCTCACCTGTGTGGAGAACCTTGCAAGCCTCTCAAACTTGGCCACATATTCCGCTACCGTCATACTCCCCTGAAAAAGACGTAGAAACTCCATCTCTTTCTGTATCCAAACATTGTGCAGAAAGTACTTCTCCAGAAACACCTCCTTGATCCGTCCCACGTGATAGGGGCACTCGAGGCAAGCAACCCGCCCCTGGCACAGTTCCACCAGTGCTCTGCATCTGACTCTAACATATAGGTGGCAAAATCCACCTTCTGAGCATCAGATCACCCCATGGCCCGGAAGATCTTCTCTGATTTTAGTAACCATTCCTTTGCCTCAATAGGATCGGTGGTCCCTCGAAAAGTTGGCGGATTATTATTCCTGAACTCTGACAGACCCCTGTACTGTGGATCTGGAGCTGCAATCGGTACCACGTTAAGCACCTCTCCCTTATCCCTCATCTGATGGTGAGTCTCCGTCTGCTCCTGCATAACTCTGTCCATTCGAGCCAAAGTCGCTGCAAGCGCATCATTTCTCCCTCGCCTGTTTGCTGCCATAATCTGCATACCACCAATCAAACAGTGGGTTGATCAAGTCCAATATCCAAAAGAATAGAATGCAGAATTATAACTCTAACGAGCATCCTATGCGGCCAAGTTTTTTTTTTTGAAAAAGCCCCACTACCACAGTCCGATTTAGAATCAAACTGCTCTGATACCATAAATGTAACGCCCTTTGTTACATTAGTAATCCCAAGATAAAATCAATAAAAATCCTTTAAAACATTTAATCAACACATACATCTCATAAGGAAAAATTTTATATATATATATATATATAGTCTGAAAATACCTCATATTAAATAATGTAGTAATAAAATATCCATGTAATGATTATAAATATAAATTAAAACCATAAGCCTCAAAACCGGGCGTCTAATTACAATCCGAGAAAAAAATAATACGTAAACAAAAAAGGAACGTCGTCAGCACCCTCAACCATACTGCATTACTAACCAACCAAGTGATAAGAAGATGACTCCTCAGGTCTCTGCGTCCTCAACGGCTATGTCCTCGGTCTCTGAAAACAATACTTATAATGAGATATAAAATCCCAGTGATCAACAATACAGTTTTATAAACGATTTTCGAAAATAGCATTGTTCTCAGCCGGCGCGGTAACCGGAAAAAAATTGTCCATGGCACCCGCTAATTTTCCAAAATAATATATATATATAAAATACTTTTAATATCAACAATAATTTCATCAACTCAATAGCATATAACGTAACAATAACTCATCTCAATACATCACATTCCATATACCAAATAAATTCTAGATTAATCCAAGCGGCCCGAAGACCTCCTAATTAAATTGGTCTCTTCCCGGCATGCTATAAATTCACACATCACACGATAATGGCGTCCCATTGCCCACCCCTACTCATGATGAGTGTTTCGATGTCACCCTCCTATCGAGGACCTTTCCATTTCGATACCTCCCATGTGCACATGGTGGTATTTCTCCTTTTTCGACATCCAAACCCGTGGCGGTGTTACTTTCGATACTCCTTTTTAGGTAGTATTACTAATTTTCGACATCCCAACCACATGGCGATGTCACTTTCGATACCCCATTAAGGTGATATTTCTCTTCGATAACCCTATCATAGGTGGTATTGCGGCAAACATCATACAATTCATCACAAGGCATAAATTTCATGTCTTATACACATAACAACTCATTTACCACAAATTAAATATTTAATCTTATCATGCATACCAAATAGACTCATATCATGTCTTCAAGTAATTTTATAACTACACTATGACAATCACGAACATCAAGACATAACATATGTCATCAAGCATATCGTTCAACTAGTACAAATATCAATCATATATTCAATTCAAATTCCAAAAAAAAAACTAAGGTAGACCCTTCCACACACATACAAATGAGGAATACAGTCACCTAAATTTTGTAAGCAAAAAAATGAATTGAAATATGATTTCATCAATTTTAAATTCACCGTAAACACATAAAAATACCATGGAAAGTGTTCGCAAAAAGTATTGTTACTCACCTCTCGAAGGCCTCCACAAGCTCCCAAAAATTATATATGATAAAACCTATAGCTTCGTTAAAAATATTTCTTATCACTGCTGACGTTAATTGACCTGCATGCTAGTGTGCTTGTATTGCCCAAGAAGGAAACACGTAAACTTGATGTGTTGCGGCGCTACTGGCCCGTATGCACAGTAACCGAATTTATATATATGCCTGGCAAGTCAACTAACGCATAAGATTTAGGTTTTATAATTCATTTTTTTTTGGTTAAAATTAAGAATTGCTTGGGCTTAACGCCCTTGTTTCATAATTTATATATATATATATATATATATATATATATATATATATATATATATATATAATTTTGCATTCTTTATAATAGTTAATAAATTTCAATAAATCCTTTTACTATCACTTCTTTACACTAAATTTCTTATTTATATTTTTTTTGTACTATACTTTTTTAATAACTTAATAGTACTATTATTATTTTATTTATCTTTTTTTTTCAAATTAATTATATTAGAATTTTAGGATGTTACACAACTGAGGCTAAAATTTTGGAGCATCGAAGAGCCTTTTAAGACGCGTGGCAGCAACCTTAAGGGAGAAAGAGGATCTTGTTTCACGAGGTTCGAGACTCCGGTACAAGTGTACACAAGGTGAGGGGGAAGAAATTCCAATTATCGGGACTATGGGCATAAAATATGAATATTTACATGTGTGGGGATTCTCAACCCCCGTTGATTGTTGGTTGATAATATGATATATGATAACATGCTTAGTTGATTACGTGATATATGGTTATTCTTTTATTTCACTGTTGATTATATGATGTTGTCTTGTTGATAATATTGTACTGTGGGTTGTTGATATATTGATGTGTGGTGGATCAACATTGGTGATACTTTGGAGATGGTTGATTTGAAACTAGGTTGATAGCTTGATTAGGAAGTTATGATGTCATGTGGTTATATTGAGGTGTTAGACGGAAAGGTAGTGTGAAATTATGTAGTGATTGATGCATGTGCATATCATTGCGGTGGTCAACCTTGTGGGTAGCCGCAATAGCTGTTTGAGCGGTTACTAATATGAGCTTGATATTGGTGTATTGTGAACGACTACAACGAAATTTGGATAGTTTTCACAAGGGGCCGTATGACTAGCTACGACAAGTCGTTTGAGTGGCTATCATATGAGGTCGGATAATACTGGTGCATAGCTGGGCTATCGCACAAGAGGTGTATCCGTGTGTCTGTGCACAGCAGGGCCGTGTGAACAATTGCAACAGTTGTTTGAGCAATTGTCACATGAGGTTGAGGTGGACTATCCGGAGTGACCAAGATGACGGAACTCATGTTGGTGACGCAAGAGTTAGTAACCCAACTACCAACTGAACGTTGTTGTAGAATTGACCAATCATGCATGTAGGACCAGTTATACATTAGAGTAAGTTATTATCCTAGTTACTGAGATGTTGAGGTTGATTGATTTTGATCCTAGTTACTGAGATGTTGAGGTTGATTGATTTGACGAAGATCTTGGGAGATGGTTGTGCTTGTTTATGTACATGTTGATAAGTAGTATTTTATGATGTTTCCCCTTTATGATGATTAGAGTTTCTTACCTCATATATATCTCTGTCTCTATGTTTTTGTTATGTTGATTTGGTTTGTGATTCGAAGACGGAGATGAGATTTTAGCTAGTTCCGAGACGAGGAAGGTGATGAGAATGCTAACGTCTCTCACGAGCACTTTCAGAGTTGAAGTTGAGTCTTGTATTAGTTATACCACAGCCAGTGGAGTGTCTGTATTGTATATGCCATTGCTTCTGTGAACTCTGATATGTTGTATATACGTTTTATTGATTTAAAATACATGCTGTAAATGTTTTTAAATTTCTCATATTATTTTATTACATGCATCTGCATAATGTGGCACACGAAAAGGGGTGTCACACCAACCGCTTCGCATCATAATAACTTTTTGGCAACAACTCTTTGAAGGGTATCACATCTTGAAGCATTTTACAAAAGAACTCCAAAAACTGCTCTGGGACATTCCAATTGGACTTGCAAGCTAGAAATCTAACAGAAATTGATAATTTTGAATCTGACGCCTCTTCAAACAATGGTTTATTTGTCTCTAACAATAGATTGTAGAATCTCTGCACCGATTCATTAGGAGGCTCTTCCATGCCATCAGACTCATCCGCCTCAAAATTCCCATGTTGCCCAAGACAATCATCAACCATCATATGGATTGACTGCTGGAGTTGTTCGACATAGTCATTGTGGTAACCACTGCTTGGTGCACCCATGTCAAGATCGTCACGACCGACTTCATTCAAATCAATATCTGGAAACTCCTCACCATGATAAGTCCATATCCAATAATTAGGCTTGAGCCCACGTCGGTATAGGTGTAACTTCACGTCATCATCACTCAAAACCGCCATACAATTGCACTTTGTGCACAGACATCTAATCCCCCCTCTTCGGCATAATCACAATGTTGTTTTGCTTTGGATATAAACTCCTCAAATCCAACTACAAATGATTGTTTCAAAAGTCGTCTCCCAGACTCGTTCTTATCATACACCCAACTACGGTTCGAGGGATAATATTCCATCCTTCTGCATTTTCAGATAAATTGACATATTTTTAAACATGATACTATAACCTCGAATCGCTCCCTTTCCTTAAAAGGTGTGGCCCTATTCCATTCGAGGAAAAACTTTTTCACCACTGTATTATACTAGTTACTCATCACTTCTCATGTCTTATAGCTGACGAAATTTCGGCAGCATCTCCCATCGGTCTCCAAGTACATGACTTGACCGCGGTGAAATACCACAATCAAGTATGGACCCGGAGAACAAAAGAAAATGCTTCGACCCGAAATTTAATCAACTATTTCACAAATGAGAATCGTCGAGTAACTAATATATCGGTAGAGAAAAAGTTTCTTCCCAAACTGTCCTAATTGGACAATTCAAGATTCAATAAAATGAGTTATACCATGACCACGAGTACACATGCTCAATAATATTGAACATTGAACGGGAAACTACGGTTTTTCTCAATTACGTGTAATAATTGTACTCTAGCAAAAAAAAAAACTTTAACATGGATAATTTGCATAAAATTTGACATTATTAGCAAACAATCAAAAACATCATTAAGCAACCATTTTATTGAATAGTGTCTTATTAAATCATTTATGTTTTAAATTAATTTTAATTAACAAAACATTTTATTGAATTAGTTAATTACTTATGTTTGTTTACTTGACTTTTTATATATCAAGTTTTAAAATCTATTATTAGTATATTAGTTAATTGTTTGCAATAATTGTTACTAAAATTTTTTTAAAAAAATATTTTTTTTATTCTTCCCACTTATTACGTTACTTTACTATTTAAAATCCTATGATGTTAATTACTTAAATAATAATTAGTCATTCTTCCCATAAGACTGATTTATTCAAATATGACATTTTAAAATAATAATTAATTACTTTATTTTAAATTATTGATTTTAATAATTAACTTCTTCACTAATATCAATTATTACATAACAAATAACTAATTAATCATTATTATGTAACTATTTTATTGATCAATTCAACAATAACTACGTACAAAGATCCCGATCACGCTTAACCGATCACTATGAACTACTGTCAAATCTGCTCATTACTGTCGAATCTGATTTAATTAACTTCTTAATTATTATTTAATCACTCCATTATTTATGTACAAATAATCCCGATCACGCTTATAATGGATCACCATCGCTACGTCGAATCAGCTAGCTTCATCACTACTACTGCAAGTATATGTGGGAGGAAAACGATTTTACCGGCTAACTAATCCTAGCTAGGTCTCATCCTATCAATAGTACTTGCTCTTATGATTTTATATTAGAGTAAATTAATTAATTAATCTACATTAATTAATTAATTATATATTCATTAATTAATTTATGTAATTAGCAAAAATAACAACTTACTAAATTTAAAACTAATAAACACAATCTTGTTACAACTACACACACACACACACACACACACACACACACACAGATATATATATATATATATAAAATACACCCATACAAATTAAACAAATATATACTACAACAAATTAGACAAATCAAATTTATACAATTTCTTTAGCATGCATTGAATAGTTATAATTAATATCCCAAAATAGAAAAACCCCAGTACCTCCGACGGTCGGAAACTGCTCTATGCAACAGTGGTGTCGACGGTGGCTAGTCTCACCCTCTGGTAGCCATCAAAACAAAGAGCACAACAACAACAAAATAAATTAGATTCACCAAATTTCAGACATCACAAAGTCAACAAATCACAAAAAAAAAACCTTAATCAACATTAATTATAATTAATCAATAAACCCAATTTTTTTAAATAAATAGGAATAAAATTAAATAGGAACAAAATTAGGAGGATACCTAAACAGTGTGGTGGTGGTGAATTTGGTGGTGGTGGCGGCAGTTTCAATGGTGATGGTGGTTTCAATGGTGGTGGTGGTGGTGGTGGTTTTCCAAGGGAATGTGGGTTGCTGATGGGAATGGAGGGGAGGAGAAGGAGAAAGTGGGTTTCGAGTGGTGGTTGAAGGTGGTGATTTGCGGTGGTTGCTGTGGTGGTTGGCGCAGCTGAGACGGAACCGGAGAGGGAGGAGAAGAGAAAATGAGAGGAGAAATGGGTGGAGGCAGTGGCGGGGTTCACGAGTCACGAACGGAGGCGGCAACGGTGGTGTTCGGTGGCTGTGATGGTGGTGCACAGTGAGGGAGGCAGAGAGGGCAGAGAGGGAGAAGTGAGGGGGAAGAAGGATTACGGCCATGTTATTTAAAAGGTTACCGACGGCTTACTACGACGGATTTTTCCATCGGAAATCCAAAAAAACATTACCGACGGAATAATCCGTCGGTACATTTCCGACGATTGTATCCGTCGGTACTTATATTTCAGAATTACTGACTAACTATTCCGTCAGTACACTCTCCCGCAAACAATTTGCCATTCCCGCCATCCCTTCCAATCGATTTACCGACGGATGAAGCCGTCGGTAATGTTACCGACGGGATTTCCATCGATAATTTCTGCAACTTTTGGTATTCTAACTTACCGACGGTTAAATCCGTCGAAAATGCACAAACTGTCGACGGATACGAAGTCTGTCGGTAATTTTGCGTCAGTAATATCATGTTTTCTGATAGTGATTGATTCTGGTCATTTCTTTCTTTGACGCTCTCTCTTATTTTATTTTATTTTTTTCACTTTGGATTACAATAACTTTATCATGGCTTACAGGAGTTTGTTCGGAATCAAAAAACTTCACTGATTATGGTTTAGGTCTTGTGCCTGAGAATTTCAAGGGAGAGCGTGTCACCGGTGATAATTTTACATTTGCCAATTGTAACAAGGAAGAACACATTTTAGAATTCAAAATCTAAAATATACATGTCTCTTAGATTGATGATCAAATATGTAGAAGTAAATTTAGTATGAACTTCGATCATACTCATGGAACACTATAGAAATTTACGTATATCTATGAAAGCTTAGTAAAAAAAAATTCGAACCCCTAACCACTTGCTTAAGGTGTCCAAGTCCCTTACCACTTGGACCAACCATATGTCGGTGAAAGCTTAGTAATTGAATACAGGTTTTGAATTCTAGATAAAATTTCAGGTTTATACATTTAAAACTCATTTGTTCCTCGGACTCATTTCTCTATCACTTCCATCTACAGAGGTTTTTATCTTAACATACAAATAATATGGTCATCTAATGTAATTTAATTCAAAAGAAAAAAAAATGATGGGAATAATCAATACAATAATAACAAATATTTAATGCAAATAATTATAGGCATCTTCCCATCAATACAAATTTTCAACCAAGCAATTTCTCCTACAAGCTGCAAAGTTATTGTCATATAAGGAAAAATTGATATAAATAAGGAGAAAACTTGTACATATTGCCATATAAAAAAACCAACAACATTTTTTTCATTCAGCTAACACTTTGTAAATCAATGTAAATAAGAAAACAACTTGCACCTTATTGGCATTTAAGAAAAATAAGAAACCGTATAATTTAAATCGTTCCTGTAGGTGTCCTCCTACAGACATTCCATTATTAGTTCAAATGTTCATGACCTTCAAACATTAAGATTTTTTTTACCACCTTCAAACATTCCGTTATTAGTTTAACCGTCTATGTCAACATACAAATCAATATTAAACGTGCTACAATCAAGATTAAAAACTATATTCTAAATCATTAACTCTAATAGGAAGAGCACATTATATTTTCTTAATCATCAGTCTTATACCATTTAATACGAACATTAGTCTTTCATTTTTGAGGGTTGGGCTAAGGTTCACCATCAATATTTTGCACCATCCACTACACCACCCATATGTGGCAAATTTTGGACCAATCAAATTGCCACATAGGTTCGTCAAAATTTCAAACTTTCTAGTTGTATTATACTGTAGTCAAACCATATGAATACAGTATATTGTAGTATAATATATGTGTATTTTGTATTTGCAAATTTAACTCATATTAAAATAATATTTTTTGATTAAAAAAAACTGATTATATTGCAAAATATTATTGACAACGAACATTATTTTAATTCATATTAAAATATTATTTTGCAATATAATCAGTTTTTTAATCAAAAAATATTATTTTAATATGTGTTAAATTTGCGAATACAAAGAGTACATATATTATACTAAAATATATTGTATTCATATATTTGACTACAGTAAAAATACAACTAGAAAATTTGAAATTTTGACCAAACCCGTGTGGCAATTTGATTGGCCCAAAATTTGACACATGAGTGGTATAGTGGGTGGTGTAAAATGTGGGTGGTTCACCATAGCTCAACCCTTCATTTGAAGCATGTTTGCTAAATTAGGCATTCTATTATTCATATCAGCATTAAACCCGCTACAATCAACATCCGAAATTGCATTGCATATCATTAAATCCAATAGGCATTCACTGTTTTAAAATATGGAAACAAATATAATGTTAATGGTATTTATTGAAATGTTTGTAACCCAGAATATTTTACATCAAAGCCATTCAATAAGCAATCTTTTATCCAATACAAATTTTCAAAATATATCCACATTAATGTCATTTAAGGAAATGTTTGGAATGAAATAGACATTCTTTTATTTATATCATCAATAAACAAAAAAAAAAAAATCATCAATCCGTTGTATGTCTCTCCTGTGGCGGTTCATGGGAATTTGGAACTGTAAAACAAGAAACGGGGCCTCGATGATGTATTGATGTTCAACAGATAATGAAATGAACAAGGCAAAGAACAAAATAACAACTAAGCCAAAAAAGAGAAGAAGATCAGGAAAGATTTTAGCAAGTCTTCAACCTAAGAATGATTTTAAGGTTTTATCTACTTGGTTGGAAAAACAAAAAGATGATATAAGCACCTCTAAGGAAGGAGAGCAAAATAATAATAATGTTGCTGACGATGGTTTTTATGTCCAAATCTCAGAAGAAGTATAACCTGAGACTGAATAAAAAACCTAATTCTAGGTATGCTTGATTCTCGTTTATTTTGCATGGGGTTTGGTTTATGTGCTTGTTTTTTTTATTAACAAATTTATGGTTTGAGATAAAAAATATATATACTATATAGTAAACTACATATTATCCACTTACTATTCAATGTTAAAAGTCATGACATGAATCTTGCTATTATTAAAAATATATATTTAAAAATATCATTTAAAAAATTGTGTTATTATACGTTTTTTTTATTGTACCAGGAACTCTATTTTAATTTACAACAATGATTTAAATTATTATCCTGCATAACACATAATTAAAATTTATTTTTGGTGTACAACACATAATTAATTTTTATTTCTCCCATTTATTGTATTTTATAGATCATAATTAACCAAATATATAACCAACTATCTATAATGGATAATAATTAATAACTAAAAATGTTATACTTTACAATCCATATAATTGAAATAAATAAAAAATTTATTAATTGTTGATAGATAATTCCTAATATAAAATTTAAGGAAACTCTTAAATCTTTAAAATAATTTACAGAAATTTTCAGAAACAATACATACCATTGCATGGCACGAGCCAAGAACACTAGTCAGTTGTGACTCCGAGTTATACGGAGGGATATTTGGACCAGCGAGATATTCGGCCCAGTCAGTTGTGACTGGATTGCACGGGACCGAGGTTCCTTCACCGATGGTTTATTACGATATAGATCCGAGTTTTATTCTCGGATGATAAGTGTATTAACGAGTCCTCGGCTTTGGAGGAGTTCGAGTCAAGGCCCATTTATAAGTGTAAGCTCGGTTTGTCCAGTTTATTAACAAGTCATCGGCCTTATATTTTCGGTCAGTACACAAGCCCCCCGAGCTCCGAGCTTAAATAAGCGAAAGAGCTGACAAGTATCAAACCGAGCTTATGCTTCAGCTGCTGGACTTTCTTCCTTCCGTGTTTCAAACCGTCATTTCAAGCCGTCATTTCAACTGACTTTTCCTCCTGTTAGAGAAGGTTATCATTTCCCTTCAATCTTCTGCTGCACGTTATGAGTGAGTAACCCTAGAGTTCCGCGCTCATTTAATGAGGGAAAAAATTAAAAGTCGCGCCCCCTTTTCCTTTTTTATTTGAAGGAATGTGGACCGTTGATCATATCTCATCATCAGACGCAGCAACTATAAATATCTCCTATATCTCCACCTTATCCCCCTTGCCCACTACCATTCTCCGTTATTCATCTCTGTCTTTCAAGTTTATGCAATCGTCCTCCTGCCTTTCGCTCTCCAGGTACGCCCAGTCTTCTTCCTTCTTTCAAATTTCTAAGTTTATTTCTGGATTCCGGTCATAAGTTCATCCGAGTCCACCGAGTCAAACACTTCACCCCTGGTGGAGCGCGAGGTTTCCCCCATTGGGGGCTCTCCTTCCACTTCTTCTGTTCCTTCGCAGGAACCAAACATCGGCTAGGTGAGACCGTCCTCCTCCGAGTCGTCTTCCTCTGAGTCTGATTCTTCTGGGTCCGACCCTTCTAGGTCTGGTTCTCACTCCCCCCAAATTTCCAAACCCGCCGCTCGCAAACAACGCCAAAGGGTTCCAAAAGACCCTGTTCCCGATATTACCCTACCTGGGTATACCTGGGTTAAGGGTGAAGTTGGGGTTTATTTTTCTGATTATCAGTCTTCAGATTCAATTGCTCATCTTCGATCCCAGATTACTATCTCGGCATTCGGAGACGAATCCGAGTTTATTTGTTCTCCATGCTCGAGTACCGAGTATGTTTTCCTCAGGGCTCATCCTTCCAAGCCCCCTTTTACATATATGTATAGAACACTATTTTCTCAACTGCACGTGTCTCTCCCTTTCACTGAGTTTGAGTGTGACGTTCTGAGAACCATGAATGTCGCACCTACTCAACTTCATCCCAACAGTTGGGCTTCTCTAAAAGTCTTTCAAATTCTGTGTAAATACATCGGGATGGAGCCCACTACTCCCAAATTTTTGTACTTTTACCAAACAAGGTTTGGTGAGAAAACGGGATGGATTTCCCTTAATGGGCTGAACCGAAGAGGACTGATTAGTTTATACACATCATCGTATAAAGACTTCAAAGTCGGCTTCTTCCGAGTTCGCCCCTCGGGCTCTCACCTTTCCTACTTTTTTGATGAAAATGGATGCGCCAGGTTTCCTATGTACTGGCAATCATCTCCTACCAAATTCGTTGATTTTGAATACCAATCCCTTCCTGCCGAGGATAGACGGGATATAGATATATTAGAAAAACTTCCTCGGCCTCTCCATTGTGGACGTCTTCTGAAACTCCCCTTTTCATCCATTCCGAGAGCCGACTTTAAAAGTAAGTGTTCGGCTTTTTAGTTTTTAAATTTTTTCTGTATGTGTTCCTATACTAACAACTTTTCTTTTCGGCAGTTATCATGGGGAAATTCGACTTCTCCAAGCTTTTAAAATCTGCCGCGAAAGAGGGTCAGGGTCCCTCAGCGACCGAGAAGAAAAAGAGAAGAATTCCTCCGGCCGCTGCTAAGGCCATTGCCAAGGGGGCTTCATCATCCGCCCTTCACAAAAGAAAAAGGGTAGAGATAGTAGTCGGCGCCGAAGATTCTTCCCCTCCTCCCTCAAGTACCCCACATCCTACCACTCATGAGACGGGAACTACGGGGCGAGAGGAGCAACTTCCTCCTTCTACCGAGGTGAAGTGGTATAACACTTCTCTAAAAGCAGGAACCTCGTCTCTCTGGGGCGAAGACTTCAATCCCTTCCCTTCTTTTGACTCGAATTTCCTGAAGCCTGCTGATCTCCACTTAATCAAGCAACAAGGGGCTCAGTCTAGTATGGAGGCCCTCTCGGCCTACTGCATCCGAGCTGCTGCTCTGGCCCGCTTTTGTAGCCGGAATTTGATGGAGACCGAGAGGAAATCCCAGCACCTGGAAACTGAACTTGCTTCTATTGCGAAGCTGAAAGAGGATTTTGCCCGGATCTCCGCGGAGCGTGATGAGCTGGGCAAAGCCAATAATCTCCTGAGTACTACCATTGCCGAGCTTAATGGTAGGAACTCCGAGTTGAACTCTCAAGCAAAGTTAGCTGAGGAGGAGAAAGCTCATGCTGAGGAGGATCTCAAGGAGGCTCGAGTTGTAATTGAACAACTTAAAGCCGACTTGAGTACCGAGACTAAGGCCAAGCTGGAGATTCAGGAGGATTTGAAAGAGGCCACCAACTGCATCCTTGAGGAGCATCGGGCAGGTTTTGCCAAGGCCATCGCTCAAGTTCAAGTTCTTGCCCCGGGGATTGACATCTCGGGTGTCGATGTGCATAAGGAGGTGCAGAATGGGGCACTTGTTCCCATCATTCCCGAAGAGGAAGAGGAGGCGGAAGGGGGGGAAGATTCTCCCAAGGATCACATCAACGCCGATGAGGGCCCTAGGGACGAATAACTGTATTTTTATTTTTCGTACCTCTGTAATGGGTTTTTCCCCTTGTAATCCTTGTTAATCTAAAAAATTATTTCCGCATTTTGATGACTTCCTCTTACTTTTATAGCATTTGTTTGGCCGAGATATTTTTCGAAATATTTTTATACTCCGACGTTGTTTGCATTGCGTGCTCGACTGTTTAAACAAGACCTTGACTAAGGCCGAGATATTTTATCATCCGTATCAAAAACGGACAGTTGTTGTCACATGTGAAATGCATGATTCACGTTTTGTATATGTGGTCACACGTTATGTGCCTTGGAAACCCCAGTGGGTTCATGCAATTACTGCTTTTTGCTGAGTTTCGAGATTTATTTTTTCAATAAACCTTTTCCCAACGCATATTCCTGCCTCTCCCCCCTTATAAATAGGGTTGTTTCTTTGCTTCACTTATTCATTCTTCCATCTTTTCCACCAGCAAAATTCGTCCTCTTTCGACCCGAGTAGTTCTATAATAGTGCTAGGGGTTTGCGCTCCTCTCTCCCAGTTAACATCCTTTTTCAAGCTTTAAAGCTGCCAAAAAGGGTGTAATTGGGAGATGGGATCCAGAATCTCTTTCATGACATAATCCCTTTTTAAAAAGGATGTTAGCTGGGAGAATAACAACTTCCGGGAGTGGAGAAAGGGGTAGTAACAGTCTCCTCCCGAAGCAGGCCGAGTACCTCATCGTCCAGCTTTCTCAGGGGGAAGTGATTACTTCCTCCTTCGAAGGAAAGTCGTGGCGTCTGATTGGGGGGACTACTGGCCAACCGGTCTTGCCCCAGTTCTAATTGGGGGGACTACTGGCCAATCGGGAGGGCCTTATTTTCAATTTCAGCTCTGTAACTAAGTCGTAGTACTTTCTAATACTCGACCCGTGCCTTGTTTTTATTTTCGGCATTGTACTCGATTTCCTTAAAAATTTTAATGGCTCGAACTCGACCTTTAGATTTAAACTTGGTTCTTCTTAATGCTCGTATTCGATTTCACTTAAACAATTTCAAAGGCTGGAACTCGGTCTTAAACAATTTAATTGGCTCGAACTCGGCCTTCAGGATCAAACTTGGCCTTTAACAATTTAATTGGCTCGAACTCGGCCTTTAACAATTTAATTGGCTCGAACTCGGCCTTCAGGCTCAAACTTGGCCTTTAACAATTTAATTGGCTCGAACTTGGCCTTCAACAATTTAATTGGCTCGAACTCGGTCTTCAGGCTCAAACTTGGCCTTAAAAATTTAATGATGGCTCGAACTTGGCCTTAAGGCTCAAACTTGGCCTTAAAAATTTGAATGTTCGCAGAATAAATACATCGGCAAAATAAGAAAATAGAACAATGTCCATAATAAATTCTTTTATTGGATAGAAAAGGAAGTCTGCGGTGTGCCTCGTTAAAACCTTCTCGGTCAAAACCCTTTTTGGGACAAAATACCGAGGTAGGAAAAAGAGTACATCACCTGACTATATACATCAACTGTAATAAAATTTTAAATGAGAAGCATTCCAAGTTCTCAGGATAGGCTTCCCTAACAATTCTTCTAACCTATATGCTCCGTTTCCCAAGTTTTCTACCAATCGGAATGGCCCTCCCCAATTTGCTGCTAGCTTTCCCTCCGTATGATCCCTTCTCATCTATCAGAATCATCGGTTCTTTCTCTTTTCTTAGACTCTTCAATTTCCTCCATATTAATGAATCCGACAGCTTTCCTCCTCAACTCATCCACACTAGTTGGAGGCTTCCTAGCTAGGTGTCTGGGGAAAGGGCCAGGCCGTAATCCGGTCAAGATGGTATGTAGCGCGACATCGGCACTGAGATTCCGGATGAGGACAGTCTCTTTGCTGAACCTGGCCATAAAATCACGCAGAGACTCGTTTTTTTCTTGCTTAAAATTTATCAACGAGGACGAGGCTTTTGATGAGCTCGACTCGTGGCAAACTGAGCATTGAATTTAGTCATAAACGTGTCAAAAGAGTCAACGATCTTGTCGGTGAGTGAGTATACCAAACTTAGTGCAAAGCATCTTCGTAGTAGTAGGGAAGACTTTACACATGACATCATCATCGTCGGTAAAGAGGTATATTTGAGTAGTGAAAGCATCTAAATGACGTTCCGGGTCTGAGGTGTCATCATACCTGTCAATATTTATTGGTTTGTAGTTGACTGGTAGAGGGACCTCCATGATGGCGTCGGTGAAGGGATGTCTCGGCCTCCTCGCGCCGACCCTTTCATTAGGCCTATTTGCCTGAAGTGAAAGTTCAGGGGCCTGCCTAGGAAATTCCTCCTCGCCTCTTCGGTCCACATGGTGAGAAATACGGGGTTGTGGGATTCCTTCATCTCTGCGTGTGTTTCTGGATCCTTCATTCTCAGCTGTCCGGCGCTCCCTCTCATGAGGAGAAGAGGCAGACCTTTCTCTGCTTTGTTCACGACGGTTGTTCTGCCGACGAATCTCCTCATTCTCCCTTCTCAGCATTGCCACTTGTGCGAGGAGTTCTTGAATAATGGGATTGTCGGTCGCCATTGTTGGGTTTATGGATCGTTCTCCATTATACCCATTGTTAGCATTCTCTGGCTCCTCTCTCCTACAATTTCCGCTCCTTGTCCTCACCATGGTTTGTGGTATGGGATATTTTTGCTTCGATTCCCACAGACGGCACCAAATGTTCCGTCCAAATATCTCAAGTGAGAGATACTCGTCCGGAGAAGCTCTTGTGGGAGTGTTTTGGAATAGCTTGACAGAATCGGAATTCTGCTCCTACGTATCCAGATGGGAATCAAAGCAAACGTAGTTCTAAGTGAGGGGGTTGGACCCCTTTTTATAGAGATGTTTTGGTGTAACAGTTTGAGTTGGACTGTTATTGAGATCCTATTTGTTAGGATCGGATTGTTATTGTAATTAGATAAAGATAAGGATAAGGCTCCAAGTTATACGGAGGGATATTTGGACCAGCAAGATATTCGGCCCAGTCAGTTGTGACTGGATTGCACGGGACCGAGGTTCCTTCACTGGTGGTTTATTACGGGATAGATCCGAGTATTTATTCTCGGATGATAAGTGTATTAACGAGTCCTCAGCTTTGGAGGAGTTCGAGTCAAGGCCCATTTATAAGTGTAAGCTCGGTTGGTCCAGTTTATTAACAAGTCCTCGGCAAGTCTTCGGCCTTATATTTTCGGTCAGTACACTATATAATATACATTTAAGAATAACTTCAAAGTGAAAACCTTCACGTGTCAATCTATGGAATCATTTTTCTTGCAACTTTTTCACAAGTGACTTCGCCACAAATCTTCCCTCCAAAGTTTGCTTACATGTCGTGCTCACGTTGATTTGAAAGTAAAATTTGAATACAAATTTATTTCAAATCTATATCTATTATTTATATATATATATATATATATATATATATAATATAATAAAATATATTTGAGAATAACTTTAAAGTGGAAACCTCCACGTGTCAATCTTTGAAGTTATTTTTCTCACAAGAAAGCACAAAGAATAATTTGGCCAATCTGAAAGATACAAGTGTCCAATATGTAAAAAGATTCTTCAATAGGATCGTGAGTGTAAAAATGCATAGCTAATACAAGTTTACAAACATGAGTCTAATAAAGTTTCTTCCTTCACAAGAACTTTACTACACAATGATTTAAAAGAACATCAGTCCGACAAAATTTAGACTGGATCACTTCCATCAAAAGTAAAAGTGAATCGACTAAGTCTTATCAAGAAACTTCTATCATCAAGAATTCATATATGTCACATAACTCAAGAAATACTCATAATACATTCCCAAAGAAGTATGAAAATATCCAGACTGTCAGAACCAAAGTCAGGATAGATTTTAAATCAAGGTCAGAAAAATGAATTTGGCATGTACAAAAGGTACCACTATGATTGTCTAATAAAACCATAGGAATTTGAAAAGCAATTTGTCCATAAGGAACAATTTTTCTGAATCCTGAGACCCTCATCTAAGGTTGAAGATTTAAATCTATTCGCCTTGGTTTCTCACAAGCACAATGGTCTTTTTTGACGCACTTAGTATGGTCATCCTGAATCGGCACGATTCCTGATGACTTGGTCAATCACTCAGACACACAAACAGTTGATCTTTCCTCATAAGCTGAGTTTACAGAACAAAATCTTTAATAAGTCCTAACTCCAATCTGGTGGTAACTTGTTCTCAAGTCGATCCTTTGAATATATAACAACTCCTTGCGAGAGATCTGTAACACTTGATACAGAGGTCTCTCATACTCCTCGTGACTCTTAGAGTAAACGAGAACATTATCAATGAAGATGATGACTAACTTATCGAGAAATGGACCAAAATTCCATTTCTTGAAGTCTAACCCAACTAACTTCGTTTGCGATATCCTACACAAAGCAGTTGAGATCTGGATAAATCTAGAAACTAGATCAATCAGAAACTCAACATCCATCCATCCGTACAAACTTGGGACATTCTCAGAAAATTTTCCCAAAAACATTCAATAACATGTACCTTATTCAAATGTCTGATACTGTCCTAAGGGATAAACGAATGTATCAACATGAACATGAGTACCTTTACTAAACATGAGTTCTCACAAGGTCTCAACCCAATCAGAACCCACCAAAACATACTTACTTGTGTGTCAACACACATTATTTCAACCAAGAAACAATTCAAACAAGGTTCAACCAGAGGTCACACAACAAAAACCTAACAGACCTATTTTCTAACATTCCCGAAAGACTCGACCAGCTCTGATACCACTAATGTGACACCCTAACCCAGGTCATCACATGGTTACCCGTTTGCGGAAATAAAACTTAATTTGATGGTTACTTTCGGAAAATAATGTTTTCTCAACGTTCATCTTTTCAAAATATGGTGATAAATTTTCTTTCTTTCTTTCTTTTAACCTCACAACCACAACAACATAATCAAATCACACTTAAATACATAATGTATATAAGTCATACAACTATACTGCCTCATATGTCTTCACACCTAGATCATTATCAGATTTATTCTCCTAAACACCATATATCAAAATAGGACCTAAGTTGGTCGTAACTAACAGACACTACCGCCAACTGGAGCAGCACGGCATGCCTTGAACTAGACAGCCTTCTCCTTCTTGTAGAAATCCTACCCCTTGTACGTCTCTGATATGTGTTGTAAGGGTGAGACACCAATATAGGGATTTAACAAAATAACTAAACACTCGCACAAAAGAAGACACATACACATATACATAAACATCTTAATTATAACATACAGTTTATCAGTGGGTTTCACACCCCAAACATCAACATTGGAAAACTATGCATGAACACTTCTATACATCATCTAAACATTCACACCTAATCTCATGAGATATCCCAACAAGTAATTAGTTGATCAGACTCCCAGGCACACAGCCAGAACACCAGGCACCCAGCCAGAACACCAGGCACGCAGCCAGAACAGAATACCAGGCACGCAGCCAGAACACCAGGCACGCAGCCAGAACAGAATACCAGGCACGCAGCCAGAACAGAATACCAGGCATGTAGCCAGAACACCAGGCACGCAGCCAGAACAAAATACCAGGCACGCAGCCAGAACACCAGGCACGTCTGCCAAATGCATGGAAAACACTCTGTTCTTGACGCTTTTCTTTGTGTTCGATCTTTTCTTGCCGAAGCTCAAAATGGCTTACGACTCACACAGTTTTAACATCCTTAAAACTTTTATTAAAACACAGGACACGTAGTCCGAGTGCTCAATCACGACACCTCTCGACCTTGCAATCAGTCTTAGGTTCGTGGTAGTAGAAAACATTTTAAACGTTTAAACACAGTATACACAACGTATATGGTAGACACCAAGTCTACAGGACCTCAAAGTCCAAAGGACCCCATGTCTATAACAACACAGAACCTTAGTACCCCGACGTCTCGGTTACTAAGTTCAACAACACTTTAAACACGGTTGAATTTATTTTTATTTTCGGAGAATCTTTTCACATGGAAAATTCTTCAATAAAGTCTTTAAATACTAAAACCTTGTTTTCACAAGGTGAGTCACTTGAGATTTTGAACTTACTTAAAATACGACTTGCCGTTTCAAGGTACTTGCCGTCGACATTTTTCCAAATTTGCCGTCAATTGTCACTTTTAAAACTTTTTAAGCCAAAACTTAGCTTTTTCCACTTAAATAATTTTATAAAATCATAATTAACTTATTTTCAACAATTAATTTCATAAAAGAATATTTTGTAATATTCCGGAATTTCTTACGTAAAAATTAGCAGTGATAAAATATTTTCACGGTTTCGCGCTCATTGTGACTCAGGAATTACTTTTACACTAACAAATCATTAAAATTATAATATTTCTCAAAACTCCTTATTTTCCCAAAATAATATTTTCCACCACTATTATATTTCAACATTTCCCATAAAACATTGAATATAATGTTCACAACTTATTAGAGCTTTTATCTGATTAATCGGTTGTGCACTGACCACTGTCAGGCTTCTCAAACAACACTCACAAACAACATTCAACAACAATTATCAGAATAATATCACCAGGCAGATCATGCATCATAGCATTATAATATACAACTGCAGATAATCAAATAGTTTAAAAGCATATCAAACACCGATACACAGATAAACAACACAACATACCACATAAACACATAACCACAACCACATAAATTATACAAACTACACTACAAGCAAATGGTTATTGAGAAAAATCCCTCAGGCAAGCTCCCCTTACCTCTTGGATACTTTAACTAACGGTTTCAAATAATCTCCCGATTTGATCCGGCTTCCTCCGTCGGCTTTAGGTCAAACCAACCCAATCGATTCCTTCATAACGAATTGCAACCAAAATAAATCAAATCAAACAAAAACATACTTGACTCATGGAGGTTAAGGTTCGGCCTCAACAACTTTTCTAGGTTAGGAAAATTAAAATTTTGTTAACTTGGGGATTTATGATCCATAAGTAACTTAAACATGATTAAGCACTTAAACCAAGATTATGAACCAAGAACATGAACTAAAACTCATCTAGTTCCAAGAACTAGGGTTTGGGCCAAGGGCTGAGTTTGGGGTTAGAAATCTCTAAAATTTCTAAACTCTTGGATTTAATCAACATACAAAACCTAGAGTTGGATTAAAGTGTTACTAGACAACATTTGAATCAAAAATCCATCAAATATTCATAGCTAGGGCTTCGGCCTTAATGAAACAAATAGGTTAGGGTTTGATTGTTGATCTTATATATACTTAATTACAGGAACTATCAAGATATAATCATGAATCAAGACATGAAAATGAAACAAAACCTAAGAACACAAATTTGACCTAGGTTCGGCCATGACCAGAAATTAGGGAAAGAAATTTCTCATGATCTTATGCTTCTATATGATGAAAATAGAGATGATTATAAGATCATAGCAATTGGTTTCAAGTCAAAAGGATTTTTCTAGAATTAGTTATGAATTTTTGAATCTAGTTCCATGAACTTTGAAGTAAATGAAGAACATGTTGATCTAAGCCATGAATCTACAAAAGTTGTGAAGAGAAAGGATTTAAATGACAAGAGAAGAGGTTGTTACCTCTTGATGATCCAAGGAAAGCAAGATTTGGATGATGTTCTTCAAAGTTTTCTTAGGGTGTTCTTAAGAAACTTAAAGAGAAAGATGAACACGATGAGGATTTAGAACAGTTTTAGTAATTTAGGCATATCTCTCAACATACTTATCCGTTTTGTATGATCTTTATGTCGTTGGAAAGAAGAGAGAAATATGAACAACTTTCATGGTGAAAGTTTTTCTAGATTAAGAATAAAAAATGGTCAGAATTGCTAGGAAGAATCTGACGAATTATGAACACTTTGGAGTTCTTATGGCAAAGCTTAGGTTTTCAAGAAGAAAAACATAGAAATGAAAGATGAAGAGATACTTAGTGAAGAAGGCAATAGTGAGCCGTGGGTTTTGGATAGGTTTGGTCAAATTTTCCAATGGCATTTGCTTGTAATTGTCATAAAAAGACAAGGGCAAAATGGTCATTTCATAGCAAAAATTCACTTTGTCATAAATGCGCCATTATGGCCATTATGACTCGGATAAGCTCGTCATAAATGCTCTTCAAGTCGGTCAAATCCATCATCTCTGCTACGTTCCCACTCCGGGTTTTCATCTGGCGCAAGCTTTTCCTAGAGATATCTCGACGTATACGCCCGCAACAAATATAATATTTTAATTTTTTTACCAAAATTTTTAAAACTTCCAATATCGTAGTAAATACGATAAAAACATTTTTCATCTCGTTCACGAATTAAAATTAGGTCTTCTGAGCAGTAAACTTTTACTGTCAGTGAAAACACAGAAAACGCAGACCAGTTTCCGTCTGAATTTTCAACCAAAAACTTCCCCGTAACCTTATGATAATAAGTATAACAAGGAAATGACCTTGGTTTATCCAAAATCATTTTCTAAGTCCCGGATAAAAATATATATTTATATATTTATTATCGATATTACGAAGCAGCGAAAATCGGGTATCTAATTAAATAAATTGATGAGGGTGAGAGTCAAAGAGAGATGAAAGGGCACAGTGACCAAGTTTGTTAAAAAAGTAGAGAAGAAAGGAGACCAAATCAAACCAACGAAAGGTGTGTAAAACTTTACCCTAAACACTGACCAGCAAGTGAGCATTACTAAAATCTAACCACCACAAGTTGTGTAAAACTTTAATCAACTGAACTCATACTTTATTCTCAAATTAATATATGAGTTGAGAAAATATTTTTAAAAAAATGCACAAAGCTTTATTGCTATGCTAATTAGATGTGTCATATCTTAAATAGACAGCTATACGAGAAGGGGGTTGAATTGTGTTTATCAGAATTTAAATAAAGTTGAAATCTTTTCGCATACAGAAGCTTGGTTCGAGTGGAAAGATACAGGACAGACAGGTGGCTTGTTTGATGAAATTTTAACAGTGATTTAGACAAACACACCACTTGATAAATGGATAAGAAAACTAAAGCAACTAAAGAGTTTATAAGGAAAAAGAGATTGATACAGCTATTTATCCTGGTTCACTCTTCAAAGCAAAGAGCTACGTCCAGTCCTTGGCAGCACCAAGTTTTATCCACTATAGCTGATCAGGTTACAGACTCCAAGTATTGTTTGCACACCTAGCCTCTCCAGGCTCCAAGACAAGTATTCTTTGCATACTTAGCCTCTTCAGGCTCACTCAGGTTTGTTTGAGAGAGTTAGTTTGTAATAAATACAACTTCAGATAGACAGATCTTTTACTAATACCCAGAGAGTGGTTTAAATGTAAAGCTTAGGAAAGTATGCGTAATAACTTCAAATGATTGAAGAATATAGAATGAAGGAATGAAGACATTAATGCGCAGAGTAATGACTCTTTAATACTGTATGTATTCTCCATGTCTTCATCTTCAATGACTTCTGTATTTATAGTCTTCAAGCATTTAAGATCCGTTAGAGACATTCCCTCAGACGTTGGCTTCAAGCAGAACTTCATTAAATGCAATAGAGTTGTTCTGGGCAGCCATTAATACAATAGGAACGTTGGTTGTACTCTAACATGAAGGATCATGGCTTCATGCATCGTGATACAGCCATATCAGAGTTGTGCAGAGAGCTTTTTGTACTTTGCTGAGTACAATTCCCTTTTCGTGTAAGGACCATAGGTACTAGGCAATAAAGCATGTTGGAAGCATTCTTTAACTGGTCTTTGGTTCTGATAACCTAGGTTGCTTGAGAGAGTAACTTCTGACTTTTCCTGATACGCGTGAGACTGAGTATGAGAGAATGCTTCAAGTCTCTTTTTGATGGGACAGCCAACAAAAGCTTGTTTGGTCCTTGATTCTTCAACGAGTAACTTCAGACAAGTGTAGGAACTCGTGGAGAGATGGGTTGAAGACGTATCTTGAAAGAAGTCAATAATCCTATTCAACAGACATGTTGACTTTCGCTTATCCAGACAGGTAATCACTTATGAGCAGACAGATTATTCTTACAGTTTTAATCTGCATACTAGATAGACAGGTGGATAGACAGATTAGCAACCAATATGAATGTTAATTAAATCATTAACCAATGTTTTGTTCTCATCAAAACTTAGGGAAATGCACGTCAGACATACCATAGACTTAACAATACCTCTTGTAATGTAGGTGGACTTTTACTGGAAAGCACTACAACGTCTCCGGCTCTTGACCCTTCATTGTTGACAAGTTTCAGTTTAATCCTTTTGTCTCTTGAAAGAGAGTACAAATTTTGAACCAACAACTTTCTTGCTGTCAAATGCAAGGGAGTATTTCCATTTACATCTCTCCCATTAATGGTGGCTTGATCAATCTTCATGTTTGTCAACGAGTACTTCACCACATCATTTTCACCGACTTTAGCCGCAACATGGAAAAGGTTTTGACCTTCTGATTCAATAACACTTTTGGATCAAGCCACTCTTTTTGAAGTAGTTCCTTCACTACCTCAATGTGGCCCATTTTACAAGCTAGATGGAAGGAAAGATTACCCTTTTTGTTCTTTTCAATGGTAGTTTGAGTAGATATCTTCCAAGTCCCTCAACATATATATCCACTATACGCTGCAAAATGAAGAGGAGTACCTCCATCTTCATCTATGTAATAAATCAAATATGGTTTTCTTGTTACTAGCTCTTTCAAAAAACCTATAGTTGCAACCAAATAAAATAAAAGATTTAGATTACAATTTAAATAGTAAGTTCACCTTATCTAAAAACTACATCTAATCTAACTATTTGTAATAATATATTATTCCTCGTGATTTTTTCATCCACAATCACCGATGTCGTAAGGAGCAACTTCATTTTCCAACTTTATTGATTGTATATATAATTAAAATAAAACATTGTTGCATTTAAAATAAATATGAATTTATTTCTTGACATCTTTTTATCTTTTTATTTTATAATATAAATTATTGGTATGTTGCGCTAAAAAAATTCAAAGTTATCAAAAAGTAGTCAAAAACAGCTGTTTACGAAACATTTTTAATAAGATTAACAATCAAACAATACTGCATGCAAATTGTTTTGTAATTTTTTTAAAATACAAAAAATGATGATAAATGGTAATTGTACCAATATTTCATCTCATTTCAAATATTCAACAAAAGTTTTCAACTTGTTAAGTAAAAATATTTTGCTGAATAGGAAATTAACAAATTCCTGTATTTCACACTGTATGACTGCATGGAGTGGAGAATGTCCACGGCTCTGTGGAAGCGGGATAGGGAAGGGAATAGCCAACATAAGGCTACAAATTTCCAATTCTTCGATGAGAACGGATATATACAGCGCTGAATATATAACCTAATTTGTTTGGACAATGCCACACAAGATTATCTGCTAGTAGAAGTTGGGAAACCAAACCAAGATGTCTACATTTGACCGCCAAATGCAAAGATGTGTCCCCATATGCATTGCTTAAACCTGTTATCACTTCTTCTTGTTCTCCCAAATCATGTGTTGATCTTTCAAATGCATTTTGGGAGAGAATGATACTTACTATTCTAGAATTCTTGGACCTAACAGCAACATGAAGAGATGTATCACCGCATATATTTCTTCTAGCGAGTAGCTCGGGAAAGTGATATCATATCAGTTCGACAATATTTTCACTCCCCACACCTGCTTGTTATTTTTTGGAGAATTTCCCGGCATTGTGGGAGCGGAACTGGCAATGAAATTGCCAAAAGAAGGCTACAAATATCCAGATCTTCAACGAGAACCGAAAAATACAGCGGTGATTCACCTAACTTGTTTAAAAAATGGGTTACGGAATTATCAGCAAATAGAAGCTCTTAAACAACACCAACGTCTCTGCTACTCGCTGCCTCATGCAAAGGAGTGTTCCCATATTCATTCGTTAACCTAGTTATCACTTCTTCATCTCCCATATCATGTCTCGACAGAATGATCTTTCTTACGTTCTTATATTTCTTAGATTTAGCAGCCAAATGAAGTGAAGTATCCCCATATATGTTTCTCCTAGTGAGAAATTCAGGAAAGTGATCACAGATCAGCTCCGCGATATGTTGTCTCCCAAAACTTGCTGCCAAATGAAGCAAAGAATCACCGAATTGGTCAAATATAGAAGACAATGGTAATTCTTTATCAGCAGAGTTTCTCCAAGACATCCACAAACCCATTCACCATTGCCAACAGCTTCATATAGCTCAAAATTCATAATCTTTTTACCCTGCACCAATTCCGACTCCATTGTTGTGAGAATGCATATGGACCATGGATTATTCTGACGTAAGTTGTATTGCACACTATAGAAAGCTTACCCCATTCTTCAAGTTCTGAGCAATAATAATAGGTTGGCTCTCTATCCTTGAGCATTGAGAAAACATCTCTAAATTTCAATGCAGTAGCAAGCATATGATATGTGGTGTTCCAACTAGTTGGACAATATATCAAGAAACAATTTTCTATCTGGAAGTTGTAATTGTTGCACAATTACACAAAATGATTTTGATCTAGACTCTGACTGGTTAATAAACTTAACACTCACGAATATTATCTATCACATCACCTATTTCTTTGAGACCTTCTTGAACCAACAAATTTAAAATGTGTGCACAACAACGAACTTGAAATAACTTTCCGCCACAAATTAAACAAGTCTTTTGGTTCTTAAAAATATTTCTTTTAAAATCCTCAAGCAGAATCTTCAGCAGGAAACAACGAAAACAGCTAGACAGTAACAAAGCACCAGAAAGTTCCTTCAAATTGACACCAGATTAGTTAAACCCTTCTTATTAGCGTTAAACCCTTCTCATTAGTTCGATTGTAACTGTCTAAGAATTTCTTAGTAATGACTTTTGTCACCAAATATAAAATTTTAATTGTGATATTAATAATATTACAGTTACCCATTCATATCGCTTACGCATAGGCATATACGTTAATTAGGATCCATGGTAGAAGTTAATTGTCTTCCATTATGAGTGACATTATAATAAATATCATTTAAAATTAATTTTTTAATAGTTTTTAATTTATACCTTTAAAAAATAGTTTTTAATTTATAATCAATATATTAAAACAATTGAAATAATAAATACATATTACCAAAAACAAATAATATTAACATCTAATAAATTACCTTACCACAACTTTAATCAAGAAATCACAGTCGTTTAAGTGATTGATGATTGCCATCACAAGAACAAAACATAAATGAGCCCATGAAGAAATACAAGTCATGATCAACTATAGCTATATCCTGAATATTACAATGAATTTTCTTAACTCACTTGTCTCACTTGATAATAAAAACTCATAACCGTTTTTTATATTTTTGTATCTCTATAACATTTTCATTTATAAAAAAAATTTGAACCTTACATAGAGTTTTGTTACAGGACTGTTTCCTAATAAGACATTACAATTAAACATATAGGCATTTAAATTTCAATTATTAGATATAAAACAGGTGAATAAACAAACAAGATAGCATGGTCCCCTTAAAAAATGAGTTGATAAGTTAGCGGATCAATTCACTTAAATAATTTTAAAATAATAACATTATGTAAAAGAGTTAAAAAAATTAAAAATAAATTGAAATGAAAGGCACAGAAGTATATAAGAATATTGAAAAATAGTAAGAATTATATTTGAATTCAGGCCTTTACAAATTTGAGATTAGGGAATAAAAATTAAAAAGAAAAACTAATTCAATGAATCAACAAGTGTCGTCAATTTTTTAAAATTTATTCTCGATAAAATTCATCAAACAAATTGTGTAATATTTTCATTTTGTAATTTTGTAAAATAATTTCAAGGAATAACTGTAATAAACAAGAAAACAATAATGAAATTGAAAGAACAGAAGATCACTACCTTTCATCCCGAGCATGTTTATCATCCAGGGGCTGTTTACAAAATCAAAGAAACGTTGGTTACACTTTAGAGGCACAGTATCAATACACACCTGGTTTACACAACATAGGAACTTCTTCACATGGTTTACACTTTAGAGGCACAGTATCAATACACACCTGATGAGATGGGAAAAATGGAGTTTTAATTTTTGGCTCATTGCTTCTCTCTATTTTCCATAACTTCACCTCTGTAAGTTGTATAGAATTTATAGGCAGATACACAAAGAAGATACCCAAAAAAAAAAAAAAGGCTATTGATGGCATGCTGGAGAGAGTGGTGTAATTGGGTAGGTAGTGTCCTATTTGTCTGGATGAAGAAATGGGGAAAAAGAAAAAGTAAACGAATACAAAAGAAGAGTCAAAGCAATCCCTCACACACTTTTTCTATTGTTTTCAACTTTTCATCTTTTCTTTATTATTTTCTCACTTTTTTTTGGTAGAATAATTTTTTTTTCTTTAATCTCTTGAATAGATTTTTTTAATCGCATCCGTCATCTCTATCCCAGCATCTCATATTTTTACATTTTTGGATTCTTGAATAAATCTCATCTTGACATATCACTTATTTTTATCTTTTACAACTTAAACATCTCATCTCTTCAACCCAACAACTTCAAAAAAGTTTCTAAATAGACCCCACCCGTGATCCGATATCCTTACATTTCATCAATAATTAATTTATTTTTATTCCAATTTTTTTTTTTACTAGCTGGTCAGATTTTTTTATTTTAAAAAAATAAATATTAGCTCACACAAATAGTTAATAATTGGTGCTTCTACGAGCACTCCTCTCTATTAAGCACCGATTTTCTAATTTGCTCCAATTCAGGGTCCTTAACAAGTGCGATCCTTAACAGGGAAGATCCCATTTTGATTGCCGTTCGAGATGGCTTTATTGCTCTTCCCTCCCTCTCCTCTCTGAAAAGATTCTAGCATCAGAGTTTATTATGATCATTATCTTTGGTTGGGTTATGATGCATCATCCACGTTTTATACCATCCATTACATCATTCATATGATAAATTTTGGGCCAATTAAATTACCACATGGGTTTGATCAAAATTTCAAACTTTCTAGTTGTATTTTTACTGTAGTCAAATATATGAATACAATATATTGTAATATAATATATGTACTCTTTGTATTCGCAAATTTAACCCACATTAAAATAATGTTTTTTGATTAAAAAACTGATTATATTGCAAAATAATATTTTAATATGAATTAAAATAATGTTCGTTGTCAATAATATTTTTGTAATGTAATCAGTTTTTTTTAATCAAAAATATTATTTTAATATGAGTTAAATTTGCAAATACAAAAAACACATATATTATATTACAATATATTGTATTCATATAGTTTGACTACAGTATAATACAACTAGAAAGTTTGAAATTTTGATCAACCTATGTAGTAATTTGATTGGTCCAAAATTTACCCCATATAAATGATATATTGGGTGGTGAAAATATACTTATCCCAACCCTCATTATCTTTGGATATATAGCTTTTTTGCCCTTTTTCTTTCTTATCCATCGTACGTATTGATTAAATATAATGGAAATATTGTATTGATTAATCAATCTCTCTTGGAGGATTTTTTAGTGAGAAAAACTCAACTTTTGAATAATTTAATGACAAATCATATATTGACAAATTATACTTACACAATTTTAAGAGAGATAAAACTTTAATTAATTCCGTATAAAAAGTTAATTAACTAAAAATAAAAAAGTGTGACGGGAACTAATGGGTTTTTATTTTTGTCAAAAAAAAAAAACTAACAGGTTTTTATTAGAGGGGGTGAGATACCTCAAGTGGTTTGAGCTAATGATTCGAGATGTTGAAGGTTTAAGGTTCAAACATTGGTAAAAGAGAAAAATTAACAACTAACATACTAACATTTGTCTGTCAAACTTGTCAAAAAAAAATTGCCTATAAAAAAAATCCGATTTTTATTAGAAATGTTGTAAAATCTAGATTTTTTAACTTTTTTGACAATTTTTATTTCTATATTTTATTAATTGGGTCTAAGCAATGATGACAATATGTCATCACTTATAGTTAATTGTGCAAAATTTTTAACAACTTCTTAAATATTTATTTTATCTCAAAAATTATTTTCAAGAAATAATTATTATTATTGTTGATAAAACCTAAATGATATTGAACATGGCACGTAAGTCGACAGGACAACCTCAAATCTTAGGGATTGAACATGTCAACATGATACCCCAGTCCATAGGGCATCCCTAAATAACACAAGTTCAATTATTTTAATTAGCTATCCAAAAATAAAAGGAGATACTAAAATAAGGAAAATTTAGTTTTTGACTTGACAAAATAATTGATTCTGCTCCTACATATTTTCAGGTGCGATCGAAAACTCAAAGGCACGTAGTTCTTTTATAAAAGATTTGATTGGTTGATTTTAATTTTGAAAAGGAATTTTAATATTTTTGAAAAGATTTTATTTTATTTTATTTGAAAAGGATATTTTTAAAATTTTTACTTTTGACAAATGTTTTTTTATATATATTTTTGTTTCTTGATTATTTTTTGAAAAGGGATTTTTAATTAAAAACAAGCAAATGAAAACCTTTTTTTAAAAAAGATTTTTTATAACCAGACTAACCAAGCCTTTAAACATGACAAGCCCAGATTGAAGAAAGATTTTTTTTTTCTTTTTGTATTTTTAAAGGGCCAACTATCTGGCCCACACACAACCCAAAACAAAATTCTATTAATGAAAGAAAGAAAAATCACATTAGATAACTAATAAAATAAAATAAAATAAAAAACAAATCAGATGTGAAATAATGAAAAGGTAACATACCCAAAATGTGAATGAGAGGAGGGCTTGTGAAGCTCCCCTAAGCGAAATTTATTATCCCAAAGGAAGAAGAAAGCAAAAAATCCAGCCAAGTCCAGCTGTAAAGGAAAGGGACCATTGATGGAGCTAAGCAACTGTCTCCAACATTGCTTGGACGGTGCAGAGGGGCAGAAGAAACAGGGAAACAGGGTACCATTTTTGTCTAAAAAGGAGAGAGGGCCCAAGACTAGAAGAAAGATATATTTGACCTTTGCTTGAAAAAGAAGACGACAAGGTGCTATGGATGGAGAAAATAAGTGAAGTTGACACGGGCAAACATAAGAAGGGGGGTTGAATTGTGTTTGTTAATAATTTTTAAAAACAACCTTTAAAACAATTTTTGCACTCAAGGAGATTAGAAATGCGAAGCAAGCACAAAGAAATATATCCTCTTTGAAAGGTTTTAACAAAAGCAATATCAAAACTCCTCGAGTTAGTAAGAAATAGATAATACCGTAAGAGTTAAGAGATAGAAGAATCACACAAGATGTTTTATCCCTGCTTCACTCTCTTCCAACCAAGAGCTACGTCCAGTCCCTTCTACTTGAAGGTTTTTCTCCACTATTTTCCAAATAGATTACAACCAAGTATTCAGCACCTCTCCAAGCTACAAGTATTTCTTTCTTATCAAGCCTCTTCAGGCTCTAACTCTAACAAAGAGATTTAATATTTGATATTCTTAACTCACTATGTGTGAGGATACGACAGTTTAAGATCAAATGAATATTTTTACAATATTCAAACTAAGAAATACCGACTCTTGCTCTTTAAAGATATATGAGTATGAGTGATTGTAGTTTGACAAGAGTTGAGCTCGCAAGGTTGTGCAGGCAAGCAAAATTCTTCAGTATCTCAGGTCTTCTATTTATAGTGACCTTCTTCTTCACTTGTATTTCTTCAACGATTATTTTAAATAATCTCGTTTAGAGATAACATTTAATGCATGATATCCGTTGTGACTGATAGCTTGGTTGTGGCAAGCTAAATAATACTCTTGGTTATCGAGGTAGCATGAAATTGGAGGCTTACTGCTCTGAGAATTTCAGCTTGAGAACTTGTTGTTCCTCCTTTGTGTACAATCCAGCTTTTTCAGTCATAAAGTTGTCATCGTACAGATCGTTTTACAGTATCTCATTGTACGATTCTGCTTTTTACATTTCTTGATGGTACTATGTTTCTTTTACAATAAGATAAAATATTAAAGCAGATAGGACAAAAGTGAAGAACACATATTCTATTGAAATAAATATTAATCATTTGAAATAAATTCAAGAGATTCGGATTGCATTTAATTCATTCAAAGATGGAGCTCGTCTGAGAAGAAAAAAAAACTCCTTCTACTTAGTTATATGTGAGACTAAGTCTGTTTCAATAGATTATTTTACTCGTCTAATGACGTGGCATATCCTCTTGTCTATAAAGTCTTTGGACTTGTTGTATCTAACAAGTTATTTTGGTATTCGTCTAGCAAACATTTAGAGCCTTGTTTACTTAAGAAAATCAGTCTACTCAAATAAATAAATAAGTAACTTTACCAAAATATTGAACAGTCCGTCTACAAGGGTGGACGTGTATTTTTCAATGAAAACTTATCCCTTGTTTCTTTTACTTATATTTAAATATTCCTGCATAACTGAAAGCACATGTTAGATCTCAACTAACACTTTGCCAAGCAAATTTAATCATTTTGTTAGCATCAAAACTTAGAGATTATTTAATCCAAAACACTTTGGTTCCAACAATCTCCCCCTTTTTGATGATGACAAAACTAATTAAATTTGAAAAGCAAAGTCTAAGAGAGCTTGCAGTGCTCCCCCTAAGACAAACCAGTCAAATATTTAAGCAGAAAAAGCATATGAAAAACAACTTCATATAAGCTAACAGATAGGGGCAACAACTTATCATACTTAGAGTATATATGAAGGAATAAATAAGCATAGTCCGCAGATATCAAAGCAAATAAGCAAACATAAGTATCAGAGCAGTTTGCAAGTAGAAAAGAATATGCATATGCAGATAAATATGACCTTTCAAAACTGACTTTTATATATATATAAACAAATCTCTTTTCTTTCCTTCCTCCCCCTTTTTGTCATAAGCCAAAAATGTAAAATGAGTGGACCATCATTGTCAGTATAAAAAAAAAGGATAAAAGGTTAAGGTTAGGCAGGAGGAGGTGGTGGAGGTGGAGGGTTCTGAGTCTGGCTTTTCTTGAAATCCGTGAGGAATTCCAGCATTTTATTCACAACCTCTAAGGTTGGAGCCATAGAAACTTGGACTCTTTGAGAGACTTCTTCTGTGATTTTCTCTGTCATCTTTTCAACTTTTTCTTCAACTAATTTTACAACCCTTTCATCAACAATTTTTCCAAGAACATCTTCAAGATTAGGTGGCAGAGCCTGTTGCCTTGAGCTTTCAGCAGACTCTTGAAATGTGCTTAATGTTCTTGAATGATCTGAAGGGTGCATCACAGCTAGAGCTAAAGGTTGAGAAGAGTGTTTTTCTGATGAGCTCTGATTGTGAATGGATTCAACTGTTTCTTCTAAGCCAACAGTAGTGGCATTTTGATCAGGTTCTTCAACAATAGTTTTATCTGCGAGAGGCTCTGAAGTAGGTGAAGGGATCACCGAGACTTCTTTTGCCCATCTGATGGGTTAGATGAATTCCACATTTTTACTATTTATGGGAAGTCCCCAAAGTTCTTTATAGATCATATACCTGAAATTTGAAAGACCACACTTCCCTCTAACCTTAGGAATTTCCTTCTTCTCTTCTTGAGTCAGTCCAGAGGAAGATGCCTCTCTTGTGCAGTGAATAATGTGAGATTTCCAGAAATCTGCAGCACGATGTTCATTAATCAACCCAATGGATTCAGTATGCAAAAAGAAATCCAACATTGAGTAGTCAAAAGTTTCTTGATGTAGACCAAGCATTGTTGATTCAGTTTCAAGCACGACTCCTTTGAATCTTCTGTTTTTCTTTTCCTTGTCCTTATGCAGATCTACCATCGGCAGTCTTGGACAGATTCTGTAAGGCATGATTCCAACTCTGGTTGCTTCATTTTGTCTAAGCCAGGATGGAGGAACAAAATGTGCGGCTCTATCAACTCTAAAATGACTGAATTCCCACATCAGCATAGATGAGCTGATCTAGGAAGAAATCAGAGGCTCTCCCATTGACTCTGGGATGCTCAAAGGATACCCATTTTGTGTCCCTTGGCATGATCATGGGAACATGCTTTGATGATCTTGCTCTCCTTTCAGGGATGGTAGGAAGATTATTTCTTTTGGGGTCAGTCTCCCAAACATGTATAATGTGTCTTTCAACTCCATCAGCGAGGGGTATGAAAGGAGGAGTTTTGACAAGGTTAGGGTAAATTTTTCTGGGGGGGAATTTGTTTAGGGGTAGGTGAATGACTAATGGTCCTAAGTTGTTGTGTATTTGTGAAGGCATAATTTTGATTAATTTACATTCAGGATGAGGTAGGTAAAGGGGTTCAACAGGTAGGCTGACTTCTTCCTCATACTCAGGTAGAGGATACCATCTGTTGGGAATGTGTTCAGGTTCAAGTTGGTGAGAGTGAAACAGAACTCTCAATTCCCTTTTTACCTTGGCCCAATCCTCAGATTTGCCATCATAAAGAACAGAATTTAGGGTGAAGGGAAATAGGGTTCTCAAGGGTTTTGGGAAGGGAGCGCTAGGGGAAATGCCATCATCTGGTTGATTGAATCAGGGATCATCGGCAGGGATAATATGTTGAAATTGTGGAGTGGCTATTTGTGTTGGTTGGGGTGAAAGGAGTGTGGGAATGTACACATCATCTGGAGTGGAGACAGCAATGTTATCATCAACAGGCACATCATCAACTCTAGTTTCTAGACTAGACACCAAGGCATCTACTGCTATTTGAACGTGATCACTAGCAAAGATGGTTAACTTAGAAGTCTTAGTTGTTCTGGTTTTACTTGTTGGTTGCCTTCTAGGTTTTGTTGAGACAGGCACAACGGCCTCAGCAGCAGCAACAGAAGTCTTCTGGTTCTTCAGGATTGTACTGATAGGAACGCTGTCCTCATCAGCTTCCTCGTCTTCATTGTGTGAGAAGATGACTCTTTGTTTCTTTAAAGCAGGAGCATCAGAAGGTTCCCTAATAATAATGCTACCAGCTGGTCTCTTGGCAGGCTTCCTTGCTGCAGTAGTCTTTTTCTTGATATTCTTCTTTGGCTCCATAGCCTCAACAATGTTTTGTTCTACCATTTCCTCTTTCATTTTCATCAGCTCCTCAGTTTTGGCCATTGCAGCAGCAGCATAGGTACTGAGGTTCATGTTAGCTATGTTCATTTTACCAAAGTCTGCAACCGATATTGGTTTTTCATTTAAGATCCTAGCTTGCTCCTCAGGAGTCCCTGCAGTAAGAATTTCATGAATTCCTTAAGCCTTGACGATCTTAGAAAGAAGATGGCAATAGGGAAATGCTAAGAGTCTTTTCTTGTTCATCACAGCATCTCTAAATCTTCCATACAGAATTCTTGGAAGATTGATCTTTGTTTCGGTGAGAAGATGGCAAAGGCAGAATTTGTGCAGAGGAGAGGTTGTCTTTGGATCCAACCTTATGAAGAACCACCTTATTAAGAAGCTGATGAAGGATGTGAACAATGTCCTTCATTTCAACAGACTTTCCAAGTGTGAGTTCGATCGTATCTTCTTTCATGAGACAGACTTTAATGGTCTCAAGCCACCCAAATCAGTTTCCCATGACTCAATTAAAACCAAACCCTCCCGAGCATAGAAAATGGCATCAAAAATAGTCTTTTATGAGACTACAATCTTCTTTCTTAACACCATAGAGAAGAAGTCAGTATCAGTCATTTGACCATTCGTCCAGAAATCCCTAATCAGGTTGGGAAAGATAGAGACTTTCTCTGTGAAGAGTCCTCCCCACCCAGCTGCATTAACATACTTGCTTATGTCTAAGTTGTAGTCTTGCAACACTCCAAAGTTGAAATGATGCTCAATTTCCCGGTTAAGCTTGTCCACGTTAAAGGTTGAAGAAGAAGCCATTTTAGGTGATCAGAGAGCTTAGGGTTTGAAAGCAGAGAGAGATAGATAGCTAGAGATGTTAGGGAAGTGTAAAGTTTTTCTCAAATGGAAAAATATTACTTTTAAAAGAATTTTGAATCCCAAAGGTCTAAAAAAAAACTTTTGACATGACATGTCATTATGGATAAAACGCATTGGTAACTTGGAAATATAAAAAGGTCTTGATGGGATTGATGGAAGTACTGACTCATCAAAAGAGAATAAAGGATAAATTTGTCATTAAGACAAAATAAATGCATTTATTAAACAAAATAAAAATATGCTTAAACACAGGCAGATGTGGACTCGTCTGAAACTATACAATGGACGCGGTAACCAACAACAATGGGTCATGTCATCATATGGACGTGCAACACAACATGCAATAGACGCACACTTTTAATAGGTATTGGACGTGCATAGGTAGTAGACACAAGATCAACAAAACAAATTATTCTCAAGGTTGAACGCCTAAATTAATCCACACATATCATATTAAGATGCTTCCTAATGAAGATAAATAGGTCCTCTGCAAGAGGTTTAGTAAAGATATCTGCCCATTGATGGTCAGTATCAACAAATTTTATATCAAATACACCTTTTTACACATAATCCCTAATAAAATGATGTTTAATCTCTATATGCTTAGCTCTATAATGCAAAATTGGATTCTTAGATAGATTTATTGCAGCAGTATTATCACACATGAGTGGAATACTACTTATAAACACATTGTAGTCCTACAATTGATGTTTGAACCAGAGAAGTTGTGAATGACAAACGTGTAGGCGATATACACTCAGCTTCAGCAGTTGATAAGGCAATGGTACTTTGTCTTTTGCTTGACCATGAGACAAGATTAAATCCAATGAAGTGACCTCCCCCACTAGTTCTTTTTTCTTTCAATTCTATCTCCAGCATAGTCAGCATCATAGAAACCAACTAATCTATAATCTTCATTTTTATTAAAGCACAAATCAAGATTAGTAGTAACTTTTAAATATCTAAAAATTCTCTTAACTGCTGATAAGTGATATTCTCTATGATCGGATTGAAATCGATCACATAAACATACACTGAACATAATATCAGGCCTAGATGCAGTAAGATATAAGAGAGATCCTATCATACCTCCGTATACCTTTTGGTCTACATTTTGCCCTTTATCATTTTTGTTCAATATAGAAGTGGGGTGCATAAGAGTATTCATTGGCTTACAATCATCCATCTTAAACTTCTTCAAAAGCTCTTTTGTATACTTAGTTTGGTGGATGAGCATCTCGTCCAAGGTTTGTTTTACTTGAAGTCCAAGGAAGAATTTGAGTTCTCCCATCATGCTTACTTCAAACTCTTTCTGCATTAACTTAGAGAATTCTTTGCATAGAGACTCATTAGTACCACCAAAAATAATATCATCAACATATATCTGTACAACTATGAAATTAGACTTAATGGATTTTCTAAATAAGGTTGTGTCAACCTTTCCTCTATTGAATCCATTTTCCATAAGAAATGAACTTAGTCTGCCATACCAAGCTCTAGGAGCTTGCTTAAGTCCGTACAAAGCTTTCTTAAGCTTATATACATGTTCAGGATGTGTTTCACACTCAAAACCCGGAGGTTGCATAACATAGACTTCTTCATTAATAAAGCCATTTAGAAAAGCATAATACTATGATGTGCAGCAAATGAAAGTAGAATTCTAATAGCTTCTAATCTAGCAACAGGTGCAAAAGTTTCAGTATAATCTATACCTTCTTCTTGAGAGAAACCTTGAGCAATAAGTCTTGCTTTGTTTATTATTACCTTACCATTTTCATCAAGTTTGTTTCTGTAAACCCACTTTGTTCCAATCACTGATTTGTCTTTGGGTAGGGGAACCAGAGTCCAAATATCACTTCTTTCAAACTGATTGAGTTCTTCTTGCATGGCTAGAATCCAACCATCATCTAGCAGAGCCTCGTCCACAGTCTCTGGTTCCGACTCAGACTAGTGAAGAAATATCTTGTTCTTTGAAGGTTGATCTGGTTCTTAGCTTGTCATTGGGGTTTCCAATGATCTGATCTTGTGGATGATAATTCTTGAAGTACCAAGATTTTGTAACTGTATCATGTTGAGAAGTGGAAGTTTCTGGTTGTTGAGTGGGGTCATCTGCTTGAACATCAACTTTTATCTCTGGTGAGTCTCTTGGAATGTTTAGATCAAGATCTGCAAAAGCTTCAACTAGCTCTGATAATTTCTTATCAGGATGTTTGTCATCAAACTTGACATGAATACTTTTCTCTACTATCAGAGTCCTAGAATTATAAACTCTAAAGCATTTAGATGTTTCAGAATATCCTAATAGTATTCCATTATCTGTTTTAGCATCAAACTTACCAAGTTGATCTTTAGCATTTAGTATATAGCATTTACAACCAAAAGGGTGAAAATAAGATATGTTGGGTTTTCGTCCTTTCCACAATTCATAAGGTGTCTTATTCAGGATAGGTCCAATGTTATTCTGTTCTGAATGTAGCAGACAGTATTAATAGCTTCAGCCCAGAAGTGTTTAAGGACAGAGTTGTCATTAAGCATAGTCCTAGCCATCTCTTGAAGAGATATGTTCTTTCTCTCTACCACACCATTTTGCTGTGATGTTCTAGGTATTGAGAAGTTGTGAAGGATACCACTTTCTTCACAGAACTTATGAAATAGCTCATTTTCAAACTCTCCCCCATGGTCACTTCTGATTGAAGTGAAACACATGCCTTTTTCATTCTGTACACGTTTGCAGAATATAGAAAAGACCTTAAAAGACTCATCCTTGTGAGTTAGGAACCTAACCCATGTCCATATAGTGTAATCGTCTACTATGACAAGACCATATTTCTTACCACTGACAGAGACAGTCCTTGTTGGACCAAAAAGATCAAGATGTAGCAACTCTGGTGGTCTATTGGTACTTACAACATTCTTAGATTCAAAAGAACCTTTGACTTGTTTTCCCTTTTGACATGCATCACAGAGAGCATCAGATTTAAACTTAAGGTTTGGTAGTCCTCTCACGAAGTTATGCTTGTTTAGATTTGAAATTAATTTCAAGCTTGCATGACCTAGTCTTTTGTGCCAAATCCATCGCTCATCTTCAATGGACACTAAACATGAGACACTTTGATTTAAGAGGTTCTCCAAGTCATTCTTATAGAGATTGTTTTGCCTTTTAGCAGTGAATAAAAATGATCCACCATCTTTCTAACAGTACACATGTTCTTATCAAAAGAAACTGCATATCCACTGTCACATGATTGACTTGTGCTTAGCAGATTGTGCTTCAAGCCATTTACTAAAAGAACATTATCAATGGAGGGAAAATGATGTTTACCAATTTTACCTATACCAATGATCTTCCCTTTCTGATTTCCTCCAAAGGTGACCCAACCACCATCTTTGGGCTTAAGGTTTTGGAACATAGACCTTTCTCCCGTCATGTGTCGTGAGCAGTCACTGCCCAAGTACCAAGACATCTGTTTTCTTCCTGTTGTTAAGCAAATCTACAACAGGTATTATCTTATATTTAGGTACCCAAACTGACTTGGGTCCTTTCTTGTTAGTTGTTACTGGATAAGTATGCTTAGCATGTTTATTGTGTATGCATCTAGATGTAATATGCCCACTTTTTCCACACACTTTGCAAAAGGTGTTGGACAATCTAGACTTAGCTTTAGTATATTTATTTGGAACTTTTGAAGCTCTATGCTGTGTAAGTGGTTTTGACCTTTTGTGAGATGCATCTTGCTTCTCTTTGTCATAACCAAGACCAGATTTATCATGAGGTGACCTAGAGTACCTTAAAATAAGACTAAGCTTATCTAAGCCACCTACAAGCTTTGATAGAGAATCTGTTAGATATGTTACATCTTGTTTCAGTTTTGCAACTTCACAAGAAATATCAGGTTCACACACTATTTTGTCAGCTAGACTGACATTCACTAATTTTAGTATGTCATTTTCATCCTTAAGGTTTTGTTTCTCAGTGCAGACCCTATCATATTCTTTAGTCAGTTTAGAAAATTTCTTTTTGAGACTCTTGTATTCTCGTGATAGTATAGATGATTCATGCAACAATTCATCAAATGCATTTTGAACAGCGGACGAGTTAGAGTCCATTACCTCAGCATCAGTGTATTCACTTTCTGATGTAGTGTCTAACATGAGACAGATATTCGTCTCTTCCTCAGCTTCATTTTCTTCATCTGATGAAGACAGATCAAGATCCTCCCATGTAGCCATTAAGACTTTCTTCTTTTTGAAGAATTTCTTTTTATCCTTTAGCTCAGGGCAGTCAGCTTTGAAATGACCAGGTTTCTTGCATTCAAAGCACAAGGGTGGGCTTTTTTCCTTGGATTCTGACTTCTCCTTGGAAAACTTTTTGTTGAGTTGCTTCCTTTTGAAACCACCTTTCTTTCTCCACATATGTTGAATCTTCCTGGAGATAAAGGACAATTCATCCTCATCTGATCCTTCATCGTTATCAGAAGATTCAGACTCATCTGATGACTCAGCAGCTTTGAGAACTTTTGATGAACTTACTTTCTTTGCCTTTAGGGCAATAGATTTTCCTTTTCTGGATTTTTCTTCTTAATTAAGTTCAAGTTCATGAACCTTGAGAGATCCAAGAAGCTCTTCCAGAGAGAGTGTATTCAGGTTTTTGGCTTCCTGAATAGCAATTACTTTGGGTCTCCATTACTTGAATAGACTTCTCGGGATTTTTCTGACATGATCTCTATTTTCATAAACTTTTCCAAGAGATATGAGACTGTCAGTGATGGTTTGGAATCTTCCAAACATTTGGTCTATTGTTTCATGTTCACTCATCTTGAACAGCTCATACTAATGAACCAGCATGCTGATCTTTGATTCCTTAACTTGTGAGAAACCCTCATGAGCTAGGGCAAGAGTATCCTAGATTTCTTTAGCGGTATTGCAGTTGTGAACTTTGTCATGTTCAGATCTGGTTATAGCACACATGAGATAGTGCTTAGCCTTCAGATTCAGCTGATGTTGGTTTTTCTGCTCTTGAGTACATTGCGCTATAGGAACAACAGCTCGACTTCATCTCTTGGTTCAGTGTGACCGGTTTCAATCAGCTCCCAAATATCTACATTCTGTGCATCCAAGAAGGCTATCACTCTCTTCTTCCAATAGTCATAATCTGTTCCATCAAAGAGAAGAGGCCTGTTGATAGCTTGTCCTTCTACATCCATGGTTGTTGGATCGTACTCCCTCAACACTTGTTAGATGCTCAACCCTTTTGAGGCTGAGCTCTGATACCAACTGAAGTTGACACATGCAAACACAAGAAGAGGATGAATTGTGTTTGTTAATAATTTTCGAAAACAACCTTTAAAACAATTTTTGCACTCAAGGAGATTAGAAACATAAGCAAGCACAAAGAAATATATCCTTTTTGAAAGGCTTTAACAAAAGCAATATCAAAACCACTCAGTTAGTAAGAAACAAATAAAGCTGTAAGAGTTAAGAGATAGAAGAATCACACAAGATGTTTTATCACGGTTCACTCTCTTCCAACCAAGAGCTACGTCCAATCCCTTCTACTTGAAGGTTTTTCTCCACTATTTCCAAATAGATTACAACCAAGTATTCAACATCTCTCCGGACTACAAATATTTCTTTCTTACCAAGCCTCTTCAGGCTCTAACTCTAACAAAGAGATTTAATGTTTGATCTTCTTAACTCACTATGTGTGAGGATATGACATTTTAAGATCAGATGAATATTTTCACAATATTCAAACTAAGAAATACCGACTCTTGCTCTTTAAAGAAATATGAGTATAAGTGATTGTAGTTTGACAAGAGTTGAGCTTGCAAGGTTGTGCAGGCAAGAAAAATTCTTCGGTATCTCGGGTCTTCTATTTATAGTGACCTTCTTCTTCACTTGTATTTCTTCAACGGTTATTTTGAATAATCTCGTTTAGAGATAGTATTTAATGAATGATATCCGTTGTGAATGATATCTTGAATGTGGCAAGCTAAATAGTAATATTGGTTATAGAGGTAGCATGAAATTGGAGGCTTACTCCTCTGAGAATTTCAGCTTGAGAACTTGTTGTTCCTCCTTTGTGTACAATCCAGCTTTTTCAACCATAAAGTTGTTATCGTACAGATCATTTTACAGTATCTCATTGTACAGTTCTGTTTTTTGTATTTCTTGATGGTACTATGTTTCTTTTACAACAAGGTAAAACACTAAAGCAGATAGGGCAAAAGTGAAGAACACATATTCTATTGAAATAAATATTAATCATTTGAAATAAATTCAAGAGATCCGGATTGCATTTAATTCATTCAAAGATGGAGCTCGTCCGAGAAGAAAAAAAAAACCTCCTTCTACTTAGTTATATGTGAGACTAAGTATGTTTCAATAGATTATTTTGCTCGTCTGATGATGTGGCATATCCTCTTGTTTATCAAGTCTTTGGACTTGTTGTATCTAACAAGTTATTTTGGTATTCTTCTAGCAAACATTTAGAGCCTCGTCTACTTAAGAAAACCAGTCTACTCAAATAAATAAATAAATAACTTTACCAAAATATTGAGCAGCCCGTCTACCAGGGTGGACGCATATTTTTCAATGAAAACTTATCCCATGTTTCTTTTACTTATATTTAAATATTCCTGCACAACTAAAAGCACATGTTAGATCTCAACTTATCCATTTTTTTTTTTAATTTTAACATTCATAATCTCTATTTATTTTTTTACTTAGACTAGATTTTGACTATGGACTCAAAGCAATGCTAGCATAACAATTTTAAACACACCATTTTTAACACAACTTTTATTATTGGTTGGATTTCTTGTGGGACCATATGTTTTGGTGGGTCTCACATGAAATTCACCCAACAGTAAAGTGTGTGTTGATGAAGAATGTGATAAAAGGGTGATACTAGCATTTTTCATGGACTCAAACATGGACAATTTCACACTGCAGCCACAAAGCTTAAAGGATGTCATAAGTTACTGATTTTCAGTTTAGTCCTTCTACGTAAAAAATTTAAATCGATCCATATATTTATAATTATTTTTAATTTGATTCTCGTCGTTTATTAGTGCTTGTTGGAGTTAAAGTATAAGATCAAATTGAAAATAATTATTACATGTCAGAACTAAATTTAAAAAAAAAAATAAATTCGATCCCTATTTATAATAATCAAATTTAATTTGATCTCTATATATGTGACAATTATTTTCAATTTGGTCAGTGGTATCATGTGACAACATCATTACACCAGTAAACGGTAATGACCAAATTAAAATTAATATACATATAAGGACTGATTTTATTTTTTTCATGTACAAGGGCTAAATTAAAAAGAAGTATCATATATAGAGATCAAAGTATTAATTTATCCTAAGTTTTTTAAAGATACATACAACACATGCATCAATGAAAGCTTGAATGAATTTTATTTAGAAACATATTTTCATGCTACAAATTTATTTAGTCACATATGATAAAGTCAGTTTCAGAATCAAGTCATCCACATAAATAAATGTTCATATAAAAGGACAAATAATCACTCAAATAAGAACCAAACGAATAAATGCCAGCCATTTTGTTTATTTATAATTTTTATTATTAGAATTAAAGTAATATTCACACAACATTAGCCGCTGTGTAGGTGTTGGTGTTTGATTTTGATGTCAAAATAACACAACTCAAAGCTAGTTCTTCCTATTATTATTATGATGAATTCTAGCATGAAGCATGTGTTTTAGTGGTACATCAATGTAGTCATATTTTCATATGAGAACCAGTAGTATCAGTCGTTGGATATAATATTAAAATAATCAACAGTTAAGATATCACATTTCAAAAAAAAAATGGTTACTTTTACCTGGTAATTAAGATAACCCTAAATTAAGCGCCTAATTATCCCCATTTGCTATTTGCTTCCTGCCACCCCTGCATAGAACACACAGGCTACACAGCCGCCGCGTCCGTAGGAAAGTAAATTGATGAAACTTGTGGAGAACATGAATAGTAGCCCGCACAACTTATAGTGTTCAGGATCATAATTTGTTACCAAAGTTTTCGTCATTAGGAAGTTCGGTCTCACAAGGTGGAGTCGATAAAGTTGTAGAGTCTCATTCTTGGGTCCTTCTTTTGTCCTTCTTCTTTATTACTAGATTTTTTACGAAATTATGTGTAAAAATAAATATTTTTGAGTAAAATTTGGTTCTATTACTTATAGACAATAACAATGTATGAGGGATAAGTTTTTATAGTATTTTAAAACATTATTCATACTTAAATGTAGAAAAAAAATTAAAATTATAAGAATTAAGAATTTTTGTAACAACTGTTGCATTAAAAGAAAGATGAAAAAATAGTAAGCTTACTTTTATAAAGAAATGTAAATAGAACAAAACTCTACATAGACAAACAAACTAAACATCAAAAAACAAAATTAGTTCGATAAATTTATAAAAACACTCAAAATATTCACAAATCCAACCATTAATTATTATTTTTCTTTAAAGATATTAATGTATTTTTTATAGTTGTTATTTTACAGATTTATCCTCAAATTTTTCAATGAATAGGAACAATTCAATTAATTTTCCAAATTCACCTAATGTTTTCCCAATCAAAAGTTCTTTTCATTCCATATATATATATATATATATATATATATATATATATATATATATATATATATATATGCATTTGAACAATGTTCTAATTTAAAACCTCAAATTTTTTACCTTCCATTGTAAAATTTTCAAACCCATATAATATAATATAATATAAATATACAATATTTAAAATTACCAAATTCTATATAGATAAAAAAACAATTAGGCATATGATCAATTAATTTTTTTTACAATAATTATATAGGTAGAGGTATATATATGTAATAACCGAAAAAAATTATTTTATAGATAGTTATGTTTTCTCAAATTTACTTAAATGCTTTACAAAGTCATGTCATTTTCATTTCATGTATTTAAATTTGGTTAAAGTAATACTTTGGTCCCTATACGTAACATGAATTCTCGATTTGGTCCCTATCCGTACAAAAAGTCCCATTTGTAGTCCCTATACTACAATTTATATATAGTATAGATATAGATTGTATTCACTTTGATTGTCAATCAGTATAACTTCCTTACAATTAATACTTATATATTAATTTGTATTTGAATTATATGAGTAATTAATAAGCAATTAATAAAATGTCTTGAAAATATTTTAAAACTTGTAATTCGAAATTTGAAATAAAAATCTAAAAATTTAAAATAAAAGAATAAGAAGCTATTGCACCAAAGATTGACACGTGTTGAAATTTCCTTAGCTTGAACCTTCTTTTACATATAGTATAGATAGATTTATTTTGTGGGGTGGGGTGGGGTGGGGTGGGGTGGGGGGTGGTTACTACAATTTCTCTACAACTTTTATACACATAAAGATTTTTTCTTCTCTCATCTCTTACATCTTTCTTGTTTCTGGCCGGAAAACGCACAAGCGAGTCGATAAACAAAGAGATGGTCGCTCCTGATTTCCGCGTCGCACCTGAGTTTCACGTCACACCAAAGACAATTTTCGCGGAAGCCCAGAGCTCGCGACGGCGGCGTGCTTCGCCCAAGTTAGCCTCGCTTACGACAATGTAGTGGACTGAGCAGATTGTCGAATAGCCCTATAATAAAAGAAAACTCCAGATCTGGGCAATTCCCCTTCAGTAATAAAGGAAAACAAAATTGAGATTCAAATAATATTAATAACAGCAATATGAATAATATAAGAATGAAACGGAAAAATAGTGCATTTCACATGAAGAAGATGCCTCGGAGGAAGAAGATTGGATTACTAATATGGGTCTGTCTGGTGCGGTTGCGGATGGAGGTTAAGCGTGGTGGTAGTGGCTGGTTGAGTGGTATAAGGAGTAGGGGTAGAAACGTAATCTTAAAATAATTTCCTTTTAATAAAATTAATTATTTACCTTTTATCATAGATCATTTAGGTTGAAAATGATGGTATACGAGTATACCGTTAAAACACATGCTTCATCCTACAATACACCTATCATCATCATTGTCTTCTTTTGTTATTATCAACACTCCTTCCTTTTGAACTACTTCTTCCTTCTTCCTATTATTATTATCATCATCATTGTCTTCTTTTGTTATTGTTATCATCATTTTCCTGCACAAATAATCCACTCCGCCCAAATCACCATCAGATTCTAAAATTAACACACAACAATAATAAAAAACAAGAAGCAGGTTCTTCTTCCTTCTACATGTTATAGTTTGGACGTTGCGGGGACAATTGGACAAAGCCTGATAGGTTAGGTGCAGGGGCGCAGGCTGGAGAGGCGCCTCTACCTTGAGGATTCATACGCATCGTCATGGGATAGAGATCACAGAACAAGCATAAAATGCTTCTTGAATTTTCCCTTCAACTGGAATCAAAGTCCAAGTACATTCTATAGGCATTTCTATCTGAAGAGTAGTAACCTTCAATCAAGCTGTCAACTTGAAAACCATGTTTCTCGTAAAGATTAAGTGCAGGTGTCCTCAAGGGATCCACATGAAGCAGTATGCGTGAAACTTTCCTTGTCCTGCATTTCTGAATTGCTGCTTTCAGCAAAGCCTCTCCATGTCCTTCACTACTTCAACCAAAATATGGAAGAACACCCCATGTTGTAAATAACCAAAAAATTGAAGATTCAATACAATTATTTCAGTAATTAGGAGTTATAAGAGCTACCCAGAAGACAAAATTAGTCTCATGCTTACGATTAACAAAAAAGCTTCAATCTTTTTAATTGGGTAATTTCACCAAACAGCTTATGGGCATATATAAATGATAACTATAACAAAAAATGTATGGGTTGGAACCTGCGAGCTTGGTGATAGAACGGTAGAAGGGAGAAGGCTAAGAATACATGACATAGCCTGCAAGTGCGCCATCATCATGGAGGCAAAGCAATCCAGTGTTCTTTTTCAGTTCATCATCAAAGAAGGTAGGTAGTGAATCATGTTTAGGAAAGACCTTTCTCTCCAATTTCACAATCTCTTCCACTATCCTAACACTCTTTCCTGAGTTTCAGTTCAGCTCATCAATGGCCACAATTGCTATGATTCATCCCTGCTTCTTAAAGTGAAATAAAATCTTGTATCCTAATTTTTAAGAAATGTCATAGCCTCATTTCTATACCCTTGCATCGTAGGTTGAAAATACAACACTAGACTCGAGAAAAGGATATATACCAAATACAGGTAACAGCCATTAGCAGTTTCAGCAGCAACGTGACCATTAAACAGAATGCAAGTCCAAGGCCAAGAAACGTGTAAATGGACTTGATTGCAGATAAAAACAACTCGTTCACAATCAATCCATGGAAAACACAAGAACTTGTCAATTTGCAGGAAATAGCAAGAACAAACCCCCCATTGTATTCAAACATCAAAAGCATACATATTTTTAGGGGCCAACCCATTAAAATTACTATTTCTCTTAACTATTATTTATTCGTTTAGTTTACTTAAATATTATCTATTATTCAACAAATTAGTGGCAAAAACAACAAAAATCCCTTAATCCATTAAAAGTCCCTGCTGGTGAAGGACATAGGAAACTATCACTCAGTGATTCATACATCAACCAAAATTCCAAATTCCAAAAGTAACATCATCCTAATTAAATTTCAAAAATCAACAAGAGTCGGTAGAAATATGTGACATGGCACAAGAAGAAATATATGAGCTGATCATGTTTTGCACCGATAGATCCAGTGGATTATTAAAGAAATAATGGACAGTATACCAGTTCCAAATTGTTTTAATTACTAATTACTAATTATATACATAGATATAGGAGGTTCAAATCTATAATTCACCTGCTTCAATAGGTTCAGATCCATAATTCACCTACATCAATCTCTTCATCGTGAAAAAAATGCATCCAGATTATCAATAACTGAACAAAACAGACAAATATAGAAAAGGAGAAACATGATTATAGGACAGGTTCTAGCTAGGAAGAAATTATACAAGCTGAACTTGATAATGTGAAAAAGATACTTCATGGAAAAGCTCTTTAGATGCTGCTTTGCTTTTATGAAAAGCAAGGACGTAATGACAATTGTACAAGAGTGTTCAGTTTTTATATCATACAACATGCAAATGATGCGGATGATTCTATTAAAAAGGAATAAAATGCTTTTTCGAACCATTAGTAGAAGGAGAATATGAAATGCAACAATCACATTAAAAAGAAATTCGGATTTCCCCTGTATTTTTATTATGTAAAATTCATGCAAAAGAAGCAAGGCGTTCCTATTGTATAGTAGTTACCAATATCATGTTATTCTCACACACTAAGGTCCCTCAGTTTGATCGGGGCAGCAATTACATGTTTAAAAATTTTGTACTTTCCAATCTTTGGATGCAACAACATTTTATATGATTTATTCGCAGAAGAAAAGGAAAAAACTAGTGAGAAAATCTTATAAACCTGAAAACAAACTGTCCTTAGAATGAAATAAGTGTTGGAATCATATTGGAATCCACAGAAAGAAATCCTTTACATCCAGTAACTAGGCCACACCCATAATTGTGTCATAAATTGGCATGCAAATGCCACACACAGAGAGTGAAGTGGGAGGGTGGCAGATTTACCTGTACAGAAACAAGTGAAAGGCCTATCCATTTGCACATCTCAAAGTTCGACCTGATGAAATTCTTGCACTGGTCAAAATTCCCCGAGGGATCCTTTGGGAAGTCCTGATTCGGATTTCCAAGTTAAAATGGATCAGACTTTGGCTTAACCCCAATGTGTCACTGAGATAGAATGCTACATAGGCATTAAATTAAAAAAAAGAATTAATAATATTTTGGAATTTGGATACAATATACCTTCTCCCAGTGACGGTTAAAATATACATCAACTGATATTGCAGCCTCCACCATGAGAAGCAAAACCAGAAACACCATATACTATAAGCGGTCAAGGTCAACAGTGCTTTGATGACATAATGCTATCAGAATGAGGTATTTCTGCAATTGAACACAATGCTACTGCTGTTTCGGGCTGTTTGAAAGCATAATTCAGCGCAGAAAATGAAAAACTTCACCACAGAAAATGATTTAGTGGTGTTCGTTTAAAACTCATCAAAAATGAAATTATGTAAAAAGTGCAAAAAACTGTTGCTACACGAGGGATCACTGAATACATTCAACAGCAAGCATTTCCTTATTTGAGAAATTAACTGATAATAGTTACCTTAAATATTTTATTATTTAATTTATTAAATAACTTTTTTCCTTTGATATACATTATCACTTAAAATTAGAACTCTCTAACTTAATTAGATTTTAAGAAATTACTAAATGATATGATATGATTAATATTATGTTGCCTTTATTTTTTTGAAAAATATTTGATGATATAATATTCTAATAGGTTGAAAATACAACAGTATACTTAAGAAAAGGATACCAAATACAGGCAACAACCATTAGCAGTTTAAGCAGCAATGTGACCAGAACAAACAATTACACAGAACGCAACTCCAAGGCCAAGAAATGTGTAAATGAACCTGATTGCAGAAAAAAGCAACTCGTTCACAATCACTACATGAAAATAGAAGTTCTTGATAATTTGCAAAAGAAGCATACATGCAGGAAATAGCGAAAACAAACCCACATTGTGTTCAAACATCAAAAGCATACAAATTCTTAGGGGCCAACCAATGTAACTCTCAAAATGAACATATCATAATCCAGCCCCTCGGCCCAAGCAATCCAGCCACGATGTAACACCAGTGTAACTCTCATATGCATTCTCACGAGAACATACTTTAGCCCAGATGAAAAACCGATTTTCCCCAAATCAGAAGCTAATCAAGGAAGCTTCAACTGAAACGCGATTTTGATGCACCAAACTATGTTTCTACACTTCATCCAAACATCTGGGTCAACCATAATTTTCACATTTGACCACTAAAACGCATATTGGAAGGAAAATAAACTCTTTTTGTATAAGATTTATGTATTCTTGTATAATATTTAAATATTTTTTTTTAACAAATATTTAAATAATTTAAATTATCAGAGACAAGGTAAAAAAGTTTACAACAAAACATATAATGGATTAAATTGTAATTTTTAATAAATTACCATATATTTATTCGTTATATATATATATATATATATATATATATATATATATATATATATATTTAAAAGAATTATTCATAGAAAGAAAATAGTTTATAATATATCTTGTACACTAAAATTTTGCCAATGAAATAATCTTTTATAAACACGCTCTTAGTTTGTTTGTTTTCCGAGATGACAACATTTGTGTAATTTTTATTATTATTGTTTGATATATATCGTTCATGAAAACTAGAGCTAAAATTATTTAGAACTTGATGTACATCTTGATGCACTTTTTTAAAAAGTCGTGTAAGAGGATCTTCTAGCTAATATGATTTTGAAACCTGATTTTGTGGTGGAGAATTACAACAGACACTTATTACTTGCATAGATAGTTGTAATGTTGATGCCAATCAAAATGTATGATAGTTTGTCTTATCCATATTTCCCTCATAGTCAACTTGATTTTAATTCTTTTTGCATATATATTATTTTACATGAGATAGTGGAAAAACTAATTTCTTATCAGAAAGAAACAACAAAACGACAATTCAACGTACCAAAAGAAATGCAGATAACCTAGTAATGGTGAGTTATAGTAGAAGTAGTTTGCCTTCGAGACAAACTTTGATTGTAAAACAAGAAGGGCTTTACCTAAACAAGCAATGGTGACTTAGTCTCACGACAACATATATGAGACTAAAAAAATGTAATAAAAACAAGTCAATTACATGGATTGGTCTATTTACCATGCAAATCCCCTAGATGATAATCAAGATATTGAAGACTGTTAGTTTTGTTAACTGGGGATCATTTTAATAGTGGAAGCTTGAGAGTACCAAATTAGAATTCTAAGTTGAAGTTCAGATACCTTGGCATGATAGGCATACCAGGAGTATGTTTGATATTGCTTAATTTGTTAAAAAAAACTAATTGAATAATTATTTTTTAAAACTTTTAGTGTGCTTATTTTTGCTTTTGAAAATAATGAAAAGTAGGCAAAAATAATTTTCAGGGTTAAAATGAAAAGTAACTTTCATTAGCTTTTCGAAAAAATCATTTTTTATAACTAACTACTTGTAAAAAAATGATTTTTTTTTATTGTAAACAAATACAATCACTAAAAATAATTTATTATAAAATAATACATTTTCAATTTACAAAAACGGGCTCTAGATATATCGGAATCGTGACTAGAATGTTGAACCCAATCATTAAGATGAATGAGAATGCTGCATTAGTTATAAACGAAAGAAGATATGAGACCTCATTGTAAAACCAAACACACAGCAACCCAACAAGCAACAACCTTGGTCACAAGATCCACAACCAAATTTAGCTTCGTAAATGTTGTCACTATGTGTACCAGGGCCGTGTCAAGACATTTCGGGGCCTAAGACGAAATATTTAAAGAGACTTAATACAATATAAATTATCAATCTTTATATTAATTTTCTAGCTTTTTGAGCGGCCAAATCATTTATCAAGTTTTGTAATCAAGTAATTCTAACATTTCGCTCTCAATAGCACCACGTTGAGATTGAATCATTTTCTCAACTTTTCTCTTTTTCTTTAATTTGCCAAAACTAGATTCACACTTTATATTTGACATTTTCTATTAACTACAGTCTCAAAGTATAAGATAAAATAAAATAGAAAGGCAACAATGAGGAATATAACTAAATGAACACAAAAAGAGAGAAAGAATATAACTAAGTAATTTGTCAAAGTAAATCAGAAGAAAAAAAAAATGAAATGCTAGAACCGGGAAAAGAAAATAATTGCACTTTGATATCAAATTTCCACTTTGACACTTCACTTAAGTCTTCAAAAGATTATGAAGATGGAGAGAAAATGAAAGGAATAAGAGTTAAAAAAATTAGAGTAAGAACATTACAATTTTATAAAATATATATGGAATGATATAATTGTTATAACCTTGAAATGATAACTAGCAATTAATTTACCACTTAAATTTCAACGGTTATTATGTGATTATTGTGATTCTAATTGCTTAGTTAATGTTTTTTGGACCAAATTGCTAAGTTAATGATTTGAAGAGTTACTATTTATTACATATTGTTATTCTTTATTATTTAAACGTTAAGAGCCGGTCACTTGACTCCTTGGTTCCAAGGTGCAGCATCCTGGGACTTGCAATTAAGTTAATAACTATAGGATAAAAAAAACTAGATAGTAATAAGCAAAAAAAAATAAATTGAGGCCTAATGCTGCTGCCTCAATGGCTTTGCAGTCTCCACGGGCCTGATGCGTACCGAACCATAGTCATATCGCACATCCAGGAGAACAAAAAACACAATTGTGGAACTGTACATTGCTATATGTTAAGTCTCTAAAATGTCTTATGTGTATTTTCCTAAGTTTTGATGAGAACTAAACATTGGTTAATAATTTAATTAACCTTCATATTGGTTGCTAACCTATCTATCTAGTGTGCAGATTAAAACTGTAAGAATCATTTATCCGCACGTCCAACACAAGTAATTGAAGCGCATGTCCAACATAAGTGATAAAAGCGGGCATCCAATAAAGTGATAAAAGCGGGCGTCCAATAAAGTGACAGAAGGGCTCGTCCAATAAAGTAATAGAAGCACTCGTCCACTAAAGTAACAGAAGCGCTCGTCCATTGAAGTGATAGAAGTGCTCGTCCACTAAGGTGACAGAAGCGCTCATCCACACAAGTCTTTGGACTTGCTAAGTCCTTAATAAGAAGCTCCGTCCAATGACATGGTATATGGAGCTCGTCTACTAGCCCATCCGAATGTAAAATCTTAAATGGCTAGATGGACGCGGTTATTTTCAAGATGGACGCACTTAATTTATGGACGCGAATTCTTTTAGAATTATCAGAATCTTATTTCAAGAATTAGAATCAAGAAAAGTCAAAAGTTACTCTTTCAAGCAACCTCGGTTATCAGAACCATAGACCAATTAAAGAATGCTTCCAACATGCTTTATTCCCTAGTACCTCTGGTTCTTACACGAAAAGGGAATTGTACTCAGCAAAATACAAAAAGCTCTCTGTACAACTCTGATATGGCTGTATCACGATACATAAAGCCATGATCCTTCATGTTATAGTACAACCAACGTTCCTATTGCATTAATGACTGCCCAGAACAACTCTATTACATTTAATGAAGTTCTGCTTGCAGCCAACATCTGAGAGAATGTCTCTAACGGATCCTAAATGCTTGAAGACTATAAATACAGAAGTCATTGAAGATGAAGTTTAGAGATTACATAGATATTACATACAGAATACACATAGCATTAAAGAGTCATTACTCTGCCCACTAATATCTTTATTCTTTCATTCTGTATTTTTCAATCATTTGAAGTTATTACGCAGACTTTCCTAAGCTTTACATTTAAACCACTCTCTGAGTGTTAGTGAAAGATCTGTCTATCTGAAGTTGTATTTATTACAAACCAAATCTCTCAAACAAACTTGAGTGAGCCTGAAGAGGCTAAGTGTGCAAAGAATACTTGTCTTGAGCCTGAAGAGGCTAGGTGTGCAAAGAATACTTGTCATGGAATTGAAGAGGCTAGGTGTGCAAACAATACTTGAGTCTGTAACGTGATCAGTTATAGTGGATAAATCTTGGTGCTGCCAAGGACTGGACGTAGCTCTTTGCTTTGAAGAGTGAACTAGGATAAATAACTGTGTCAATCTCTCTTTCATTTTTAAACTCTTTAGTTGCTCTAGTTTTCTTATACGTTTATCAAGTGGTGTGTTTGCTAAAGTCACTGTCAAAATTTCATCACACAGGTCACCCATCTGTCATGTATCTTTCCACTCGTCTGAACTAAGCTTCTGTATGCGAAAAGTTTTCAACTTTGTTTAATTTCTGATAAACAGTTTTCAACTTTATTTAATTTCTGATAAACACAATTCACCCCCTCGTGTTTATAGTTGTCTATTTCACTATACTGTTGCAGATCGTAAATATTTGAAAGTGAAACAGTGGCTTATTAACTAGAACTGCCATGCCTATTATGTTTGGGTCAAAGTCATCAGAACTGTTGAAACAACCTGGCAATGTGAAAGTAGCAGCAAATGTCACTATGATTAAGAATATGGACACAACCATATATGTGTTGACCTTGGTCCTTCGTCCAATCTGTTTTGAGATCATTTGGTTTATTTAGCAATGGTGAGTTAGTCTCGTAGCAACATATATGAGACTAAAAAAAATGTAATCAAAACAAATCAATATTATGGATTGGTCTATTTACCATGCAAATCCCGTGGATGATAATCAAGATATTTAAGACTGCTAGTCTTGCTTGTGTCTGTCAACATGATAACCGGGGATCATTTTAATAGTGGAAGCTTGAGAGTACCAAATTAGAAATCTAAGTTGAAGTTCAGATACCTTTCACATGATAGGCATACAAGGAGTACGTTTGCATTTGCTTAATTTGTTAAAAAAACATTTTTTAATTGAATAATCATTTTTTAAAACTTTTAGTGTGATTGTGTTTGCTTTTGAAAATAATAAAAAGCAGACGAAAAAAATCATTTTCAGGATTAAAGTGAAATGTAACTTTCATTAGCTTTTGGGAAAAATTCATTTTTTTATAACTAACTACTTTTAAAAAAATTGATTTTTTTTATTGTAAACAAATATAAATCTGTTTTTGCTTTTCTTTAAAATCTCTAAAAATAATCATTAAATTATTTTATAAGAAAATCATTAATTTTTCAATCTTAAACAAATGGGCTCTAGATTGATCGGAATCGTGCCTAAAATACTGAACCCAATCATTAAGATGAATGGGAATGCTGCATAGGTTATAAACGAAAGAATCCAGGAGACCTCATTAACAACCAAACACACAGCATATAGAACAATGAACACAATTGTGGAACTATACATTGCTATACGTAAATATTTGAAAGTGAAACAGTGGCTTATTAACTAGAACTGCGATGCCTATTCTGCTTGGGTCAAAGTCATCGGAACTGTTGAAACAACCTGGCAACGTGAACGCAGCAGCAAATGTCATTGTGATCAAGAGTATGGACACAACCATATATGTGTTGACCTTGGTCCTTCACCCAATCTGTTTTGAGTTCATTTGGCTTATTTAGCAATGGTGAGTTAGTCTCGTAGAAACATATATGAGACTAAAAAAATGTAATCAAAACAAATCAATATTGTGGATTGGTCTATTTACCATGCAAATCCTCTAGATGATAATCAAGATATTTAAGACTGCTAGTCTTGCTTATGCCTGTCAACATGATAACTGGGGATCATTTTAATAGTGGAAGCTTGAGAGTACCAAATTAGAATTCTAAGTTGAAGTTCAGATACCTTTGGCATGATAGGCATATTAGGAGTAAGTTAGTTCTTGCTTACTTTGTTAAAAAAAAATTTGATTAATCATTTTTTAACCAACTCAACTTGTCTAAAACTTTAACCAACTCAACTCATACTTTTTTCTCAAATTAATATGTATGAGTGGAGAAAATATTTAAAAAAAACGATGCACAAATCTTTATTGCTATGCTAATTAGATTTTTCGTACTTCTCGGAATGTAGGTGGACTTTTACTAGCAAGCAATGCAATGTCCCCAGCTGTTAACCATTCATTATTGATAAGTTCCACTTTAATCCTCTAATCTCGAGAAAGAGAGTACAAATTTTCAATCAAAAAATTTCTTGCAGCCAAATGCAATGGGTTATTTTCGTTCACATCTTTCCCATTTGTGGTGGCATGATCAATATTCCTATTGTTCAATAGGTACTTTACCGCAATATTTTCTACAGCCCTAGCTACAGCATGAAGAATGTTTTGACCTTTCTGGTTGAGCATGACTCTAGGATTAAGCCGTTCGTGTTGAATTATTTCTTTTACTACCTTAACATGACACATTTTATAAGCTAGGTGAATGGGAAGATGACCCCTTTTGTTCTTTTCTAGGGCAGTTTTAGTAGATGTCTCTAACAATGTGTAACACCCCCCTTGGACATTACTATGTGAACACGTACGAAAATAAATTAAAAAGAATTTTGCTGGTTGCTTTCGAAAAATTGATTTATTTGAAGTCATAAAATCTGGGTGTAAAACAATTTCTTCTGAATACTTTGAGTATAACGTGCATAACACAATGATAAAAACCATCTTATTCACAACAGAATTTCAACCATATAAAGGTTTTCAAAATACCTACACAGACTTTCTCAAAACATACCACCCAACAAAATTTAAAATATCCTAAGCTGGTCGCTCTACAAGACACTCACTGATAAGTCCTCATGATTATCCCCATGACACACATCTTTTCCCGCAATCTGGACTTAAGTCTCCAGGTGACTTAAGGAACTCTTCTGTGACATCTGCATCCGTGTACCAAGGTACAACAACAAGACAGAAGAACATGTATATGCAAGGGTGAGTTCCAATATATGGATTTTAAAACGATAACCATATGCACGACTCTCAAATATCAATTAACATGAATATTCAAAGATAAACAATATATTTATCAAAGGGTTTCATACCCGACAGTCGTAGCCGTTTTAAAAACCATGACACTTCAATATTCATCAACTAACTTTGACACCTAATATCCGGAGCTCCAACCAACAAATAAATGAGTTGATCAGGCTCTCATTTCCAAATAAGGCAGAATCAATGCTAGATAAGGCAAAGTTCAAATAACCCTTCCACAGTCCAAAACAAGGCAAAGTGGTGACTACATATAGCACATGGTTTTGGTGGTCATATATCCATCAAGGCACAGTGATGCAAACTGCATGAATACTTGCCATCAAGTATTCAAGTCCTATGTAAAGGCATGTCTGCCCAAAAAGCATGTAAAACGTTTTGTTCACGTAATTTTCTTTGTGTTCATTCTTTCCTTGTCGAGGCTCAAAGGCTCGCGACCAAACCAAGGTTTAAACTTTTAAGTTAAACAACCATTCTAATAAAAAGGACTCCAAGTCCAAACCAATCAAACATACTCCAAGTCAAAAATGTGCAAATTACGAAATCTAGACCCGTGCACCAGATTTAGATTCGTAGATATTGGCACACAAAAATCAATATAGATTTTTATAGGACATCTAGTCCATAACTTCACTTTTCGGACCTCAGGTCCATATCATAGAACTCTAGACACCGACATCTCGGCAGCTAGGTTCGTCTTTCAATTTAACAACATTTTCGCTCTGTGAAACACAAATCTAAAAACAAAATTTCGTTAACTTATTCAAGTTGTCGGAAATAACCCATTGTATAAAAATACTTTACAGAAAATCATTTTACGTTGAAAATTCGTTTTACTAAATCATCAAAATCACTTTAAATTCATTTTCTTTCAAAAATCAATATTTTGAACCTGAAAATATTGCATTGGAACAAACTCACCGTTTTAACTAATATTACCGTTTTTAATAATACTACCATAAATATTGTCGAAATTGTCCATCGTTTGACATTTTAAAAACGTTATAAGTCCAAAAATGACTTTCCTATGTAAAATAATTTTTCCAACACTATAATAAATTTATTTTTGAAACTTATTTTCTTAAAGTAACATTTTCTAATATTTAGAAATTTCTTACGTCAAAATTAACAGTACTAAAATATTTTCACGATTATGTCCTCACTATGACTCATAAAACACTCTTACGCTATTAAATTATTAAAATAATATTATTTTCAACTTTTTCTCATTTTCAACCAACCAAATAATTAAGTAATATTATATTACTATTTCTCATCAATTAAAACTCATTATTCTGTAAAAAGCTTTTTAACGCTTTTAACCTCCTTATTAATTGAGCATTGACCACTGTCAGGATTTACAATCCACAAACAACATCAATAACAATCATGCCAATAATATAGCAAATAACACAATTAATGACATACAATAAAACATAATAACAATTAAATGCAAATAATTAAATCATTAAAAGCAGATAAATCTAACTACGTAAAATAACAATTACACCCAAATAAATCATACAGACTACAAACAAATTACATATAGCTATCGGAAAAATCTCCCGGGTACTCCCCTTACCTCTTGAAGATTTTTCTTGTCGAATTTAAATTTTGTCAAACGTTCGGTCTCCGCATAACACATACATGACTCACACAACAATTTATCCTTCAATCAAAACACAACAAATAATTAACAATCAAACAACTAAATACACCTATACTTAATATGATAGGTTCAGCCATGAGGTGTTTGGATGGATAATTTTTTTTCTAAAATTCCTAAGTTTGTGGATTAGTGATCTTTAATCACTTGAAACCCTAAAACAAAGATTAGAATACAAAGATTGAAATAAAATATTTTAACCTTTCAAGAACCCTAATTCGGCCATGACACTTAACATAGACGGATTTCAAAAATTTACATACTCTTAGATCCATGACCTTAAAGTAGTGTAGGGTTAAGATAAACTATCATAAGTTGAAAAATGAAACAAAATCTTTCAACTTCTCAACAATATCAATGGGCACGAAATTTTGGTTTGATGTATCCTCTTGGATCTTGAATATAAAGAGGATAATAAGATCATATAAATTGGTTTAACTTTAAAAGGATTTTTATATGATTTTCTATGAATTTTCAAAGTTCTAGATCTAAGAATAGAAAAATATGATCAAGACTTCAAATCACAAAAATCAATGAAGAACATGATGATGATTGAGTGAGAGGAGTATGGTATACCTCTTGGAATTGAAAAATAAGCAAGGAATCAAGTAGTTGCTTCACAAAAATGGCTTACGTATCTTAAGGTTTTTGGAGAGAAAATGGAAGAAAGCTTAAGGAAGATGATGAAGTTAGAGAGAAATGAGTGAAATGGCCTAATTTAGGTGTGTTGGCCGTGGGAATTAAGGAGCTTAAGGGTCCAAATTGTTTTTCATTTAAGGACAAATGTGTAATTTCACTTAGGACAATTTGGTGATTAAGTTATGACTTAAGGACATTTTGATAATTTCATGCATAAAGTAATAATGAAAATTATTTGGTTGAGATTGAAGGAGAGGTGGCTGATTTGTGTCCACAAATTGTAGGGCAAACTTGTTATTTCAATGAAAGTTCAAGGGTAAAATGGTCCAAGGGCAAAATGGTCTTTACACTATTTTAAAGAAATATCTGGATTTTTGTTTAAAAGCAATCATGACATTGGTGACTCATCCATGTGACTCACTACCCTAGGTGGCACCATATCTCAGCATCTGATGTCGGGTTTTGTCTCTGCACGTCCATTCTCGATTCCGTCGATTACCCGATTTGGGGTTTTACGCCCGAATTGAGTATAATAACCTATTTATTTTAAAAAATTTCAAAATAACCTATATCGTTGGAAATGAGATATAAAATCTATTCATTTCGTTCTCGGGTCAAAATTAGGTTTTCCGATCAGTAAAATCTTATGGTCAGTGAAAACGCTGACCGGGTTCCGTCTGAATTTTCAATCAAAAATTTCACCGTATACTTATAAAAATAAGTATAATATGAATGACTTTGGTTTACCCAAAATCATTTTCTAAGTTTCAGATAAAAATATAAACATTTGTTTATATTTATACCGATCTTAGAAAGCATAAAAATCGGGGTGTTACACAATGTACGAACGTCCTCAAGATAACCAACAGATGCTGCATAATGAAAAGGAGTCCTTCCATCTTCATCTCGGTAAGAAATCAGCTCTGGTTTTCTTGTTAATATCTCTTTCAAAAAATCTATAGTTGAAACCACAAAAAAAAAAATAGAGATTTAGAATACATTTTAAATAGTAAGTACACTTAATCCAGAAAGTAAATCAAATCTAACCATCTATAATATTCTATTTTTCCGCATAATATTTTCATCCCTGACTGTTGATGTTGAAAGGAACAATATAATAATGTTGTATTTAAAACAAAACTAAATTTATTTCTTGACAACTTTTTATTTTATAATATAAAGTATAAGTAGGTTGCACTAAAAAAATCAAAGTTGTCTAAAAGTTGTTAAGAATAGCTATTCACGAATTTTTTTTAATAAAATTAACACTAAATCAGTACTCATATTTATATTTGCATGCGATATGTCTGTTTTATATGGCTTTTTGACATTTTAGTGTTCTTTTAGAAGCTATTTATTAGTTTAGGATTTTTTTGAAACTATTTATCAGTTTAAGATCTTTTTGACACATGATATATTTTATTTTATTTTTATTCTGACGGTCAAAGGTGCCAGTCAGAGTGGCGCCTTCAAAGCCGCCACTCGGATTGACGCCTACCTTAAATAAATATTAAAAAAACAAGCCAAAGGCTCTGTCCTCGCAGCACCACGTGGCGCAACCCGGGGAAGGCGCCATCTGCAATGGCGCCAGCTACAGTGGTGCCTTCCCCAAGGTGCGCCACGTGACACTGCGGGACCCCTCCCCACCCAGTCAAAAAAGATGCTAATAATTATTAGAAAAAAAATATAATGATAATAATTGGGGCATTGTTTAAGGATCCAAGAATGAAAAATTTGTATGAGAAATGATGTATTTTTTATTTTTTGAAATTATGGGAAATGATGTATTTAACATTTCAAAAAGTGTAACATTTAGTTTTTCAATATAAATTTTCCTTCTATGGGTTCATTAACCAATGCCCTTAGGACACTCGTTAGCAAGACACATAAAATAATAATCCCATTTGAAGTATTTTAATTTAGTTAAGAATCCGTTACCTTAAGCTTGAAAAATATTTTTTGTTATATAATTTTTATATAAATTAAAAATTATTTTATCTTTGGCAAAAGTTATTAAAAATACTTAACCTTCTCAATTATAGGTTTTACCTTTTTTATAAAATGTAAACCAAACAAACATAGAACGTGATATTTTTAATACTTTACCTTCTCAATTATAGCTTTTACCTTTTTTTATAAAAGCTAAACCAAACAAATAAAGAACGTGATATTTTTAATACTTTACCTTCTCAATTATAGCTTCTACTTGTTATTTTTATTGCTATGAATTTTAATATGTTATGTTGTCTTTATTTTATTAAGGTGCTATAAAATAATAATAATAATAACAATAATAATAACAATAATAATAATAATTTGTTATTTTAGATTAAATAGATTTTATTTTATTAAGGTGCTACTTGTTTAAAAAAATATGGCATAAAAAATGATATTATTACAGTTAAAATTATGAAGAGTAGCAATGACATTATCACATTAATGATAAATAGAATTAATATAGTGAATAAAAATAACAAGCACCAATAAAAATATACCCTAATAACAAGTAGCAATTAAAATAACAAGAGACATAAAAAATAAATTAGTAACAATATAAAATTAAATCAATAAATAGTCACCAATTATTACAGTTAAATCAATAAACAGTTACTAATTATTAAATAAATAATTAAATCAATAAATGGTCACCATTTATTACTAATTATTATTATTATTATTATTATTATTATTATTATTATTATTATTATTTTATAGCACCTTAATAAAATAAAGACAACATAACAACATATTAAAATTCATAATAATAAAAATAACAAGTAGAAGCTATAATTGAGAAGGTAAAGTATAAAAAACGTTCCATGTTTGTTTGGTTTAACTTTTATAAAAAAAAAAGGTAGAAGCTATAATTGAGAAGATAAAGTATTTTTAATAACTTTTGCCAAAGATAAAATAATTTTTAATTTATATAAAAATTATATAACAAAAAATAATTTTCAAGCTTAAAGTAACAGATTTTTAACTAAATTAAAATACTTCAAATGGGATTATTATTTTATGGATCTTGCTAACGAGTGTCTTAAGGGCATTGGTTGAGGAACCCACAGAAGGAAAATTTGTCTTGAAAAACTAAATGTTACACTTTTTAAAATGTTAAATGCATCATTTCTCATAATTTCAAAAAATAAAAAAATACATCATTTCTCATACAAATTTTTAATTCTTGGTTCCTTAAACAATGCCCCAATTATTAGTATTATATTTTTTTATAATAATTATTAGAATTTTTTTGACTGGGTGGGGAGGGGTCCCGCAGTGCCACGTGGCGCAACCTGGGGAAGGCGCCACTACAACCGGCGCCTTCCCGGGTTGCGCCACGTGACGCTACGGGGACAGGGTCTTTGACTTGTTTTTTAAAATATTTTTTTAAGGTAGGCGTCAGTCCGAGTGGCATCTTTGAAGGCGCCACTCTGACTAGCGTCTTTGACCGTCAGAATGAAATAAAATAAAATAAAATATGTCATGTGTCAAAAAAGGATCCCCATTGATAAATAGTTTCAAAAGGATACTAAACTGGTAAATAGTTTCTAAAAGAACACCAAAATGGTCAAAAAGCCATTTTCTATTTCCTCAAAATACAAAAAATCTTGATACATGGTATTTGTACAAGTATCTCATTTCAAATATTCAAAGAAAGTTTTCCTTTTTTTGAGTAAAAATATTTTGCTGTATAGGAAATTAACAAATACTTGGATTTCGATGCAATATGGCTCATGAAGTGGAGAGTTTCCACAACACTGTGGGAGCGGAGCTGGGATTGAAATTGCCAAAAGAATGCTAAAAATTCCCATATATTTTTAATGAAAAACCACACCAACATGTCTGGTATTCACTGCATCATGCAAATGAGTGTACCAATATTCATTCCTTAATTTTGTTATCACTTCTTCATCTCCCATATCACATCTTGATCTGTCCACTGCATATTGGGAGATAATGATATTTATTATGTTAGAATTGTTAGATCTAGCAGCAATATAAGGTGATGTATCACCAAATATGTTTCTCCAAATTAGCTCTACAATATTTTCTCTCCCCAAACTTGCTGCCACATGAAGTAATGAATCTCCTGTGGGTGACTTGGTAAAACATAATGGCCAAAGGTAGTCCTTCTTCAGTAGAGCCTTTATCCTAAACATCAACAAATCCATCGACTTCTCCATTGCCAACAGCTTCGTACACCTCAAAATTCATTATTTCTCCATCATGCACCAATTTCGTCTGTGAGAATGCTTTTGAACCAGGAGACTGTTTTAGGTTTTGCATCCTCTTATTGCACCTTTGTTTCCAGACTTGTCATTCGCTTCAATATTAACTTGTAGATGGTCTATAAATTTCTTTAATTAATGCCTAAAACAAATGCAAATTTTCAAACCTAGAAATCTAGTTGTAAAGTAATTACAACTTATCTTAGACTCGTAGCAGAAGAGGAAGTTATATATGAATCAAGGAGCGTTTCATTAAGTGGGTGCCAGCCTTCCTGGTTGATTTGGTCAATGTTTTATATATAGCCTTTTATTGTAATGGTGCAGAACCAAATTTAGTTAATTATATTTTAAATATATTGATGACGAGTATAGACAAGACCGAGACAATAATAGAGTTAGATTAAACCCTAAAAAGAAAAGCATGTTATGTGATTTATAGATTCAAAATTTTGTAAAATAAAAAAACGATTTAAACTTTTGACATTATTAATTAAAACTTGTATATCTTTAATCAAGAAACCATTTTACCAAATAAAATATTGAAGAAAGCAGATGACATTGACTTAGTATCACGACAAAAAATTGAATATGGAGGACATGGTATCACATTTGACAAAAGCAATAGGAAAATTTGTCGACCGGAAGACCAAACAGGAACCACAATTTACCCGTGTTTCTGAACTTGTGGGACAATGGGGCCTAAGTTTCTAAGCTTTCTTCTTGGACCACGGCGACTGGAGCACGGGAGTATGACGAACGACAGAGACAGACGAGTGGGATAGAGCGGTGGAAATAGGTTTTTGAAAATGGGAGAATAGAGTTTTTGAAAAAATGGGTACTCGTAGGTTCTAAAAGGTTCTAAAATGTGTTTAGAGTAAAGAGTGGTTAGGAGTCCAAAGAGTCACCGAGTAAGGAAGGAATGGAAGGAAAGAAGGGATAAAAGTTACATTTCGCTCATTTGGTTATCAGATGAAAGGGACAAGAAAGATTCGTGTGGGTCCATATCGAATTTGGTTTCCTAACCGGATGGGAACAATAAAGAAGCGAACGCATGAGTTTTGGTGAAAAAGACATGAATGTCCTCTCTTTTGTTTTATTGTCACCTTCCACCCACACTTTTTCAGAAACCCATTTCTCAGTCATTTGAGTTCTATTACTTGTCATCTCCCATATCATGTCTTGATCTCTATAGTGTATATTGGGAGAGAATGATCTATATTATGTTAGAATTGTTAGATCTGACAGCAATGTGAGGTGATGTATCACCACATATGTTTCTCCTAATAGAAAGGTCGGGAAAGTGATGATAAATTAGCTCTGCAATATTTTCTCTCCCCAAACTTGCTACCATATGAAGTAATGAATCACCTGTGGGTGACTTGGTAAAAAATAACAGTCAAAGGTAGTCCTTTTTCAATAGAGACTTTCTCCAATACATCAACAAATCGATCCATATATCCATTGCCAACAGCTTCGTACACCTCAAAATTCATTATTTCTCTATCCTGCACCAATTTCGTTTGTGAGAAAGCATCTGAACCAGACTTAATTTTTTCTCAAAATTCATTATTTCTCTATTTTTCCCCACAATAAGATTCATGATTGGCTTGATTTACTGTAATGTGCGGATCCCAAATTTAGTTAATTATATTTTAAATGCATTGATGACGAGTATAGACAAGACCGAGACAATAATAGAGTTAGATTAAACCCTAAAAAGAAAAGCATGTTATGTGATTTATAGATTCAAATTTTTGTAAAATAAAAAAAAACGATTTAAGAAACCATTTTACCAAATAAAAAATTTTAGAAACCATTTTACCAAATAAAAAATTTGAAGAAAGCAAACAACATTGACTTAGTATCACGACAAAAAATGAATATGGAGGACATGGTATCACATTTGACAAAAGCAATAGGAAAAGTTGTCGACGGGAAGACCAAACAGGAACCACAATTTACCTGTGTTTCTGAACTTGTGGACAAAGGGACCTAGGTTTCTGAGCGTTCTTCTCGGACCACAGCGACCGGAGCACGGGAGTATGACGAGCGACAGAGTTAGACGAGTGGGATAGAGCGGTGGAAATAGGTTTTTGAAAATGGGAGCATAGAGTTTTTGAAAAAAATGGGTACTCGTAGGTTCTAAAAGGTTCTAAAATTGTGTTTAGAGTAAAGAGTGGTTAGGAGTCGAAAGAGTCATCGAGTAAGGAAGGAATGGAAGGAAAGAAGGGAGAAAAGTGGCATTTCGCTCATTTGGTTATCAGATGAAAATGACAGGAAAGATTCGTGTGGGTCCATATCGAATTTGGTTTCCTAACCGGATGGGAACAATAAAGAAGGAACGCATGAGTTTTGGTGCAAAAGACATGAATGTCCTCCTCTCTTTTGTTTTATTGTCACCTTCAACCCACACTTTTTCAAAAACCCATTTCTCAGCCATTTGAGTTCTATTACTTGTCACCTCCCATATCATGTCTTGATCTCTCTACTGCATATTGGGAGAGAATGATTTATATTATGTTAGAATTATAAGATCTAGCAACAATATCAAGTGATGTATCGTCACATATGATTCTCCTAATAGAAAGCTCAAGAAAGTGATGATAAATTAGCTCTGCAATATTTTCTCTCCCTAAACCTGCTACCACATAAAGTAAGGAATCACCTGTGGGTGAATTGGTAAAAAATAACAGTCAAAGGTAGTCCTTTTTCAGTAGAGATTTTCTCCAATACATCAATAAATCGATCCACATCTCCATTGCCAACAGCTTTGTACACCTCGAAATTCGTTATTTCTCTATCCTACACCAATTTGCATCTGAACCAGACTTAATTTATTTCTCAAAATTCATAATTTCTCTATTTTTCCCCACAATAAGATTCATGATTGGCTTGATTTATTGTAATGGTGCGGATCCCAAATTTAGTTAATTATATTTTAAATACATTGATGACGAGTATAGACAAGACCAAGACAATAATAGAGTTAGATTAAACCCTAAAAAGAATAGCATGTTATGTGATTTATAGATTCAAATTTTTGTAAAATAAAAAAACGATTTAAACTTTTGACACTATTAATTAAAACTTGTATACCTTTAACCAAGAAACCATTTTACTAAATAAAAAATTGAAGAAACCATTTTACCAAATAAAAAATTTGAAGAAAGCATACGACATTGACTTAGTTTCACTACAAAAAAATGAAGATGGAGGACCATGGTATCACAGTTAACAAAAGCAATAGGAAAAGTTGTCGGCAAGAAGACCCAATAGGGATCGCAATTTACCTGTGTTTCTGAACATGTGGGACAATGGGGCCTAGGTTTCTGATCCTTCTTCTCGGACCACGAAGATCGGAGTACGGGAGTACGTTGAGCGGCAGAGTCGGATCAGTGGGACGGAGTGGTGGAAATAGGTTTTTAAAATGGGAGAATAGAGTTTTTGAAAAAATGGGTACTCGTAGGGTTCTAAAAGGTTCTAAAATGTGTTTAGAGTAAAGAGTGGTTAGGATTCCAAAGAGTCGTCGAGTAAGGAAGGAATGGAAGGAAAGAAGGGAGAAAAGTGACATTTCCCTCATTTGGTTATAAGATGAAAAGGACGGGAAAGATTTGTTTGGGTCCATATCAAATCTGGTTTCCTCACCGGATGTGAAGAATAATGAAGGAACACATGATTTTTGGTGCGAAATACATGAATGTCCTCCTCTCTTTCGTATTATTGTCACCTTCCACCCACACTTTTTCAGAAACCCATTTCTCAGCCATTTGAGTTTTATTACTTGTTTTCAGTTTATGACGGTACTCCTTTTTTTCAACTTCGTTGCCATTTGACCTTGAGGACCTAAGATGTTGAAGCCGCCACCACGTGTCAAACTTTTGAAAATGGGAGAATAGAGTTTTAGAAAAAATGGGTACTCGTAGGGTTCTAAAATATGTTTAAAGTAGAGAATGGTTGGGAGTCCAAAGAGTCACCGAGTAAGGAAGGAGTGAGAGGAAAGAAGGGAGAAAAGTGACATTTCCCTCATTTGGTTATCAAATCAAAAGGACAGGAAAGATTTTTGTGGGCCCATATCAAATTTGGTTTCCTCGATTTTCCCAAGTTGTTATTTAAGGAGCCCAGCTCGGTCTAAAAGACGGTCAATTCGAGTGAGTCCATTGGGGGATCAAAATTGACAGCTATAATCATATGATATTTTTTTCCTGACATTATGTAATGTGCTTTTTTATCTTTTCATACTTGCAGTCCTTTTTATTTTATTTTGGATTAAAGGTCCGATTTGTCCTAAAAGCTTTCGAGGACCCACTTTTGTTCCTGCAAAAAAGATAAACGACTTAGTCCCTTAAATTTACAAACACGAGACACATTTGTCCCTCCTTCCACTTCCAGCATATGTGTCTCGTTAACCATCCCGCCTAACTTGTTAGTGGTCCCACACGGCCTATCACAAATTTTCACGATGAAAAATAAACGAAAGTGGAAAATTGTTCAAAACTTTAAAACCCATATACCTAAATGTTGTGCATTTTTTCACTTTTATTTGGTTTTCAAGGTGTAAATTTGTCATAGGCTTACATAGGACCACTTACGAGTCAGACATGATGGTTAACAGACCACATAAGCAAGTAAATGAACATTGAAAGTAGAATGAGAGACTAAGATGTCCCACGTTTATAGATTGGAATAACTAAATGGTTAATTCATTTTTTTAGGGAAAAAAGTGAGTTCTCTAAATTTTTCATGGACCAGATTGAGCTTTCATTCATTCTTTATTTTTCTTTCCCCAATTAACTAAACATTTACTAACTGTTTTGACTCAATGATTGGTGCATTATTTACAATTTCACTCGTTTTTTTATTTGCGGATTTAGGCTCTTTAGAGGTAATGTGGAATCGTACTAGATGATGAGAAAATTAAAATTTTGAGTTTTTTATAAGATACATATTTTCATAATATATAATATTTCTTGAACATTTAGTTGATGGCTAGAAATGACTTTCAATATAGAGAAGATAAATCGGTATTTTAAAAATTAGACTGGTCATTAAATTGATAAACATATTAATTTACGATTTGCTAGTCTAATTGTGATCGAATTGTGATCAAATCGATTATAATTAAATATATTATTTTATTTGTATATAATATATATACTGATAAAAATAACCTAATAAAAATATCCCAAGGTTAATGCAAATTACCCTATACAAATTACTCAAAGGTGCAGACTCTCTTTTATGTCTTAATGAGGGTAGGGATACTTTTGAAAGGGTGGATGTATATGGATGGAACTTATTGTAATAGCTTTCTCATCTAGTTTTGAGTAAATGATAGTGTTGATTCTCTTCAACCTTTTCTAGAAGGTGGGAAGGTTATTCATTGTGATGCTTAAACTATATTATTATTATTATTATTATTATTATTATTATTATTATTATTATTAAGAATTTTATTATCAGAAAAAAGTAGAAGAATTGCTTTTGATAATAAAAGGCTATAGGGTGGTTCCACATGAAACAAGTAACATGAGATGGAGAAGTTAATGGTGAATACAAAGAAGCCTTGCTTCACGTGAAGCTATGGGATGTGAAATGAAGAAGAATTTTCAGTTCTAAATGACTTAATGAAGTTTTTAGTCCATGAAAATATGGATCATTTTCATTTTAGTCTCTAGTTTTTTGTTTGCTTTGTTTTTGGTCCTTATAACTTTCTTTTGTCTTGAAATAGGTTTATGTCGTCAAGTGATGACGCGGCTGACGGAAATCCATGAAAGCAATGACACGTAGATAAAATATTATTTTTTATTACTACGTGGCTTAATAAATTTTTTTTATGATTCTTGAAAATATAAGTCGTTTTGATTTTAATCCCTATCTTTTTGTTTGTTTTGCTTTTAGTCCTTGTAACTTTTTTTTTAGAAATAGGTCTCTACCATCAACTACCGCGGTTAACTGCTGATGTGGCGGAAAAAATCCACGTCACAGTGACACGTGTAATTATGTGTAAATGTGATTTTCGATTTTCCGAGTGTAAATGTGTGTGTGATTTTCGGTTTTCTCCAACAAAAATTACAAGACCCCAAGCCAAAATCTTGAAGTTGTTAAAGGAAATAAATCAAAGTGAAGATTAATTTAAGATTTCAATTAAAGAAACAAGGACAATACTATGAAAAGAAAAGGAACAACTAAAATCGATCACTAGAAACTGGGCTTCTATTGAAAAAGAAGCTATTTGAATTTCGAGGACAAGGGTGTTAGAGCATCTCTAACGGGAGTTGCTAAGAGGTTACTTAACAATAAAATACAATTTTTATATGCTACATATGCTTTGAATTTAATTGGTATGTACTGTCAGTGTAAAGAATTTTTACACAGTTAACCAATCAGAAATTGCTACATAAGTTAAAATGTTCGACTCTTATCCCAACTACTTTAAAAATCATACATATCATGATTTATAATCGGTTGATAGTGTAAAAAACTTTACACCGACAGTGCATAAAAATTAAACTCTTATGATTATGGGTTGCTTAAAATAGGAGTTAGTTACTTATTAACTATATCTTATGGGTTGCTTAACATTCGTGGGTGTAAATGCAGGAGAGGGAATGATAATATTTGTGAGTTAAGCAACTTGTTAATAGTAACTCCCATTGGAGTGAAAATTGGTTGAGTTACTTAAAATTAAGATGATCCATTTAAAGAGATAAAGTCGGTTGCTTATATGAAGAGCATTAGAGATGTTCTTATAAGAGCTTGTTTGGGAAAGATTGATGATTTCCCTTTAAGATGTTTTTGTTTTAATAAGCTGTTTTATGAATAATTTATTATGTTTGGATAATGAGCTTATTTTTCTTAAGAAGCTTTTTTAACCAAAATAAACTGTTTTGCAACCATCTCTCACCGAGGACTGTTTGCTGAAAATATTTTGGATGATCCTTTAACACATTCCCCCTTTTCCCGTAATAACCCCTTCACCAGGTTAGTATATGACCAAATCTGTCTTCTATTTTTTCATTTGCCTTATTCTATTTCCCTGAATGTGCGTGGATCTGTCAATCTATATGTGGCCATTTGTGGAATGCGGAGTTCATATTTCTAATCAGCTCAATAGGTAGCTGGTGCGTGGACCTGTATGTGGGGTTCACATTTCGTGACTTGGAGTCAATGGATATAATAGGGAAGGAGAGGATGTATGGTGCCAATACTGGAGAATAAAATGTGCGTGGATATGAGATGTATGATGTATGGTGCTATTTGTGCGTGGATTTGAGATGTATGGTGCCGATATTTGTAGAAAATTTTTTGGTTATAAGATATAAAAAATATATTCTAATTTTAAAAAAAAAAACATGTATTATTCAGTTTCCCCTCAAATATTATCAACAAATAACTTTGTACATTTTTTGTAATTTACTATATAAAAATGATTGTATTTTACATCATCTAAACGAAATAGATTATTTTAAAATCATTTTTTAAAAAAAAAACCAAAAAAAAAATTATGATTATAATCGATTATTACAAAAATCGATTATAAGCATAATCCTTTTTTTTTAGGCTTATATAAAGTGAGATGGTGTCTTAAGACAGTTACGGTTTTAAATTCAAAAGTTAAACATGATTTAGGGTCAATCATATCTCGTTGACTCGTTCTCTTCTCTTGGATTACAAAAGAAATCGCAATTCCTCTCTATATATATTCTATAAAATGGTTGTCTACGATAGCTCCTTAAACAAACACCATATAACAATTTGACCTTTAACACTGATCACAGAACAAGCATAAAATACTTCTTGAATTTCCCCTTCAACTGGAATCGAAGTCCAAGTACATTCTATAGGCATTTCTATCTGAAGAGTAGTAACCTTCAATCAAGCTGTCAACTTGGAAACCATGTTTCTTGTAAAGATTAAGTGCAGGTGTCCTCAAGGGATCCACATGAAGCAATATGCGTGAAACTTTCCTTGTCCTACATTTCTGAATTGCTGCTTTCAGCAGAGCCTCTCCGTGTCCTTGCCTCCTATATTGCTCCTTCACTATTTAAACCAAAATATGGAAGAACACCCATGTTGTAAATAACCAAAAAATTGTAGATTCAATACAATTATTTCAGTAATTAGGAGTTATAAGGGCCACCCAAAAGACAAAATTAGTCAGTCACATACTTATTAGTAACAAACAAGCTTCAATCTTTTTAGTTGGGTAATTTCACCAAACAGCTTATGGGCATAGATAAATTAAACCTGCGAGCTTGGTGATAGAGGCGTAGAGGGAAGAAGGCCAAGAGTACATGACATAGCCTGCAAGTTCGGCATCGAAGTGGAGGCAAAGCAATCCAGTGTTCTTCTTTCTCAGTTCATCATCAAAGAAGGTAGCGAGTGATTCGTGTTTTGGAAAGATCTTTCTCTCCAACTTCACAATCTCTTCCAATATCTTAACACGGTTTCCTGAGTTTCTGTTAAGCTCATCAATGGCCACAATCGCCATGATTTGTGAGTAAGCCAACAACTACTATATGGCCTTCATAAGTGAAAAAAATCTTTTCATTCTGTTTCTCTACACTCGTATCTTTGCCGAGTTTTCCAGCGTTGAGAATTATATGAAACCCCAAAAAGCAGGGGTTTTTTCCCGATATGGATTCCATTTAAAAATTATTTATTGGTTTAGGATTATTGTGAAATTATTTATTAGTGGAGTCATTTTGTATATGTGGTATATTTTATTTTTTTCATTCTAGTAGGTCAAAAGCGTCAGTCAGACTGTCGCCTTCAAAGGCGTCAAAGACACCAATCAGACTAGCGTTATCAGTATTAAAGAAAAAGACAATTGATAGCAATAATAAGAGGCATAAAAAAATAATAGCAATAACAATTTACACCAATAAACATGAATCAAATATTACAGTAGTAAAAAAAATTTCACCTTATAATAGCATTAATGTCATCGTTACTCCCATACTTATAGTATAATTTTTTTTGTAATATTGTTCCTTCTAAATTGCAGGTAACTTTCTTTTAATTCTTACAAGGTAAAAATTTTTTTTACTACGGTAATAATTGATTAATATTTATTTGTGTAAATTGTTATTGCTATTATTTTTTTATGACTCTTGTGATATTATTTGCTACTTGTTATTAGGGGATTTTTTTTTTATTTGGGGATTTTTTTTTTGCTGCTTTTATGTTTTAAATGACTTTTTGACCAAAATGGGTTTCTTTTAGAAACTATTTATCAGTAGCAAGTAGCAAATAACAATGACAAGTAGCAAATAATATCACAAGAGACATAAAAAAATAATAGCAATAACAATTTACACTAATAAATATTAATCAATTATTACAGTAGTAAAAAAAAAATTTCCCTTGTAAGAATTAAAAGAAAGTTACCTGCAATTTAGAAGGAACACTGCTACAAAAAAAATTATACTATAAGTATAGGAAGTAACGATGACATTAATGATAAAGTATCTATTTAAAACAACAAGAGGCAATAAAAAAAATCCCATAATAACAAGTAGCAAATAATATCACAAGAGCCATAAAATAATAATAACAATAATAATTTACACCAATAAATATTAATCAATTATTAGAGTAGTAAAAAAAAATTACCTTGTAAGAATTAAAAGAAAGTTACCTGCAATTTAGAAGGAACGCTGCTACAAAAAAAATTATACTATAAGTATAGGGAGTAACGATGATATTAATGATAAAGTATCTATTTAAAACAACAACAGGCAACAAAAAAAAATCCCCTAATAACAAGTAGCAAATAATATCACAAGAGGCATAAAAAAATAATAACAATAACAATTTACACCAATAAATATTAATCAATTATTATAGTAGTAAAAAAAAATTTACCTTGTAGGAATTAAAAGAAAGTTACTTGCAATTTAGAAGGAACATTGCTACAAAAAAAAATTATACTATAAGTATATGGAGTAACGATGACATTAATGTTATTACAAGGTTTTTTTTTACTACTGTAATAATTGATGAATATTTATTGGTGTAAATTGTTATTGCTACTATTTTTTATGCCTCTTATTATTGCTATCAATTGTCTTTTTTTCTTAATACCGGTAGCTCTGGAAGCCGTCAGTCTGACTAGCACATTTGATCCGTCAAAGTGAAAAAAAATAAAATATGTCACGTGTTCAAAAGGACTCCCTATTGATAAATAGTTTCAGAACAACCCTAAACTGATAAATAGTTTATAAAAGGAACCCATTTTGATAAAAAAAAATCAAAAAGTAGTGGCAAGCTCGTAATATGTAATTAGCCACTTTTTTTATAGGTTCGATTTTAGTTTTGGTTTTGTTAATTTTATTTTAATAATTTTATTGTAGTTAACCTGCTAGTTGATGGAGCATGGATCCTCTGGCCTCCGCCTTGATTGCGAGAAAGTCACCCGCCTTTCCACCTATTTCTCTCATGTATTGTTTTATCTCTCATTTTTTCCCTTTATTTTTTTTAATATTTTCTCTCCTATCTTTACCTAAAGTAACGGTGACTTTGAAAATCCAAAGTCAGAGAATCCATTTTCCTAGTTGCTACTAGCATCTAGAAGCAAGTTTATCGGTCAACCCATTTTCGATATGTGTATAAAAGATAGAATTAAGTTTATTTGAATATTAAATATGTAGTATTTAAATAATATTTATTTATTTATATATCTATTATCTATCTATTATTACATACGGTAAAGATATTTGGACACACAATTTGGAAACCTAGTATAAATATCGTAGAGCTTATGAGTGTATCGGGAATGATGAGATACATGATGAGAGAGAAAAACAATAAATAAAAAAATGGAGATGAATACTTTTATACGATGTTGAAAATCATTTATATCCAAGTATCATTACTCTATTATATATCCACACAAAAAAAATTATCTGTTATATATATATATATATATATATATATATATATATATATATTAGAATGTACCTCAAAGATCTTTCCCTTAGATGTCGATCCTACGTGTCAAGGAAACCATGATTCAAGAAGTGACCGGACCTTATAAATCTAATGCTTCCTCATAATGAAATTAATTAATGACATTAATTAGAATAATCAAAGAGAATTAAAGGAAATAAAAGATAATCAAAGAAAATAAGCTATTAAATAGTATTTAATGTTGTATAACAATTCAAATTTCATGCTACCGAGGGAAAGTTTTCAAACAAGTTTTTTACTTATTTCAAACCAATAATCTTTTTTTTTTCCATTACGTTTTCTTTTCCATTTCACCCTCTTAGTTTTAGTTTTCGTTATCTCCTTCTCAGATGAACTCTCTTACTCTTTTTTTTCTCTCTTTTTTGTTCAACCTCTATATTGTGTCATGATAATGTTCTCCTTTATTTTTTCATTTCCAAGTTGTTAAATGCTAACTCTTTATCTCTATGTGTATTGATATTGCATGTTGTCGCAAACGTCCCATCCGGGAGCCGCGAAAAAAGAAGATAAAATAAAAAGCCAGAGGAGTCGCCACTAAAATTTTTTATAGGAAAATCTTAGAAAACCCAATTATTTTAAGGAAAATTGGTCTAAAAAAAAGAGACAGAGATGAGTCCGGGAGCCGGTTACGAGTAGGGAAGGTGTTAGCACCCCACATCGCCCGTTTAAAAAACGGTACCTCAAGTTAGTTGTGCAAAAACATTTTAATAACCTTTTAAATATTTATTTTACCCCAAAAATTGCTTACTAATTTTTTTTTAATTTTATTGTTTATAAAAACTAAATGAGGTTGAACACGGCACATGAGTCCACAGGGTAACCTCAAATCTAAGGGACTGAACATGGCACTGTGTCCATAGAGCATCCCTAAAAATAGAAAAGTTTAATTATTTTGATTAATTAATTTAATATAAAAGGAGACACAAAAAAAAGGAAAATTTAGTTTTGGCTTGACAAGATGATTTATCTTGCTCCTACGTATTCCCGGGTGCGATGGGAAACTCAAAGCCACGTAGTTCTTTAGAAAATATTTGATTGGTTGGTTGATTTTAATTTTGATAAAGATTTGATTTTTTTGGTTTTTTATATTTTTTATTTTAGAAAAGAATTTTGTTTTAAAATAAACACCTTTGCACAGAGTCCAAGATAGCAACGTTATACGATAAACCCTTACAATTCATACGACACTTGAGGATGAATAAGTCCATACATCAACGTCGTAGATTGTTGTATGAATTCAAAAGATATTTTTTATAAAATTAAATTGGGTAAAATTGGTTAAAAGTGTAAATTGAAAAAAAAACATTTTATTATTTTTTACAAAAAAAAAGGGAATTCACTCTTGCACAGGGTTAAAGATAGCAAAGCTGTACGATGAGCCCTTATAATTCATACAACACTTGAGGATGAAAAATCATACATCAACATTTTAGATTGTTGCGTGAATTCAAAAAGATATTTTTATAAAAAAAAGATTTTTTTTTATTCTTTAGTTTTTCAAAGGATTTTTAATTAAACAAAATAACTAATATTTTTTATAAAGAATTTTTTTTTAGGATTTTTCCATGTTCTTGTTGCTTTAGCCCAAAAAATAAAAATTAAAACACACATAACCCAACAGCCCAAAACCAGATCCAACCCAAACTAACAACTCACATAATATATAATAGTAAACTGAAATGACAAGAAGGGAATGAAGGCAGAAGCAGATCTGAAGCTCTTAAGCTTCTGTCCATTACCAACGCAGGGGGACAAAAGAAGAGCTATGTTGGTAGTCCGTGGAGCAGCGGTGGTCCGGGCTGGGTGCGTCTGAACGGCGCCGGCGGAGCGAAGCTGGACGACGCGGTGGTGCGGGTTCCGAGTTGGACACGGCGGAGGAACGATTGCGGCTTGGCAGAGGAGCGGCGGAGAAGGAGTGGATAGCTGGGTGGAGCTCGCGGATCGACAACTCCCAGCGGTCCGGGTCTAACGTGAAGGAGGCGCGGAGGATGGAAGCGGATCTGGTCTTCCTCTCTTCCCCACATTGACGAACGGCCGACGGTGATACAGGGCGGCGGCGCGCGGTTGAGGCGGTGGCTCGGTTGATGGTGTCTGAGTTGTGGGGAGATGAAGGAGGAAGGTGAAGTGATAGGGAGGAAGATGAAGGTGGAAGGATGAAGGTGAGTGTGTGTGTGTGTGTGTGGTTTTTCTTTTTCTTTTTTGTTTTGTTGTTGTTGTCTGTTTTTTCAGAATGGAGAGAAAAATGAGAGAAAATCAACTGCTGATAATATTGGTTTGAGCCTCTTTTTTCGGTTCCCCCCTCCCCTTTGGTCACTGTTCAACGCAATATATAGCACAAGAATGAAGAAGATGACAAATCTTCCTGTTAGGCCAGCTGGTGTGGGTACAAGTAGTGGGGAGCAAATCGGCTTTTGCTCCACCACCTTGCTTGGCCGGTGCAAGGGTAGGGAGGACTGTACCATTATCCCTCTTTTTTTTGAAAAAGAAAAAGATGACAATGAGGGGTACAAGTGTGGGAGTAGGACATTTTTATTTTTATTTTAAGCATTCTTCTTCTTCTTCTTTTTTTATATTTGAGTTTGGGCTATGGGCTCAACACTTGCAAAAGAAAATTGGGTCAAGAACATAACAAAGATATATATATATATATATATATATATATATTACAATTTTATATTTCTCTTTTGTTTTTCAAAAATATTAATTAAAAAGAGAATACCCGGACAAAATTAGGTGTTCACAGCTGCCCCTCTTTACTTGTTTCTTATTAGATAATAGGTATAACCATAGTTACCCTGTTATCGTTATAAGAAACGAGTAAAGACATGAACTCCAATTTTGTTCTGGGTACACTAGCAAGCAAAATGACTCGTGGCTACAAAGTGATTTCATATGAAGATCCAGTGGGTTGGATTGCCCACTGTGGTCTACACATGAAAAGCTTGCAGGGTGGATTGCCTGCTAAGCTTAAAACAAAGATAAAGAGCTTACGGGGTAGATTGCTGGTGTTGCGTCAGTCGACGTGCGACGACGCTCGTGCGATTCCGGCAAGTGTACCGGACTGCCGTCAAGTAATAAAAGATATCGATCCCACAGAGACTGTGTTCCCGAATCACAATGAATTTCGAATCGATTAAGTTCTGGACTTTTTAGAGAGGGTTTTGAAATTGGTTTTTGAATTGAAAGATAGATGAGCAGAGAACAATTAAAACAGAAAACAATTGTTTATGGGGTTTTTATCTAAAACGGATTCCTAGGGATTTGGGTTACCTTTGAGGTTGTTTATGTTGCTAACTGATTTACCTTTGTTGATTACCGAAATTGCCTTGAAGGCGAGTTTATCCTCTAATAGCTTAAGCTCCCTTTCGGGTTACAAAAGTCGTGCCCAATTGACCCGACCCCTACTCTCGTGGTAGTCGATCCCAGATTGGACCCTTTGCGTTCCGTGACAACTCGTTGCTCCTCGAGGGACGGCTTCTAACTCTCGTGATTTCAGTCCCAAGTCTGACTTCTATAGGTCCGACACCCAAGTTCACCGCTAGGTTCCTCCTTGGAATGTCTCGGTCATGCAAATAACCTAAGTTCACCGCTAGGTTCCTCCTTGGATCATTCACATCTCACAAACCAGTGGCTGCCGGGCTTTACGTGTGAAACACCCTAGAAATCCTAAGTTCACCGCTAGGTTCCTCCTTAGAACGTCCATGTCACGTAAATAAACGGTTGCCGAAATTTATGAGTGATAAACACACTAGAAATCAGATCTAAAACAATTCGTAATTAACAAAGATTTTACATCAAATTAACATTATTTACAAACCTCGGGCAGAGCCCTAGTCCCTAGAAACTAAGCTACTACTCCAGTCTTGCCATGGAGATGACAAGCTGGGTTGACAACATAGTGAAAATCAGAAAAGAGAAGAGAAGAGGAGAAGAGAGATCTAAGCCTAGAGTAGTAGCCCCTAATGTGTTGATCATCAGATCTGATGCCTTGGTCCATATTTATAGAAATGGGGAAGTTAGAGTCCCAAACCAACTCAAAATCTGATCTATTTCGGTTTCTTCAGATCCAAGTAAAGCGCGTCACGGCCGTGATGGCCATCACGGCCTGGCCGTGACGGTCTCTGCCTCTGCCAGTTCTGGAAAATTCAATTTCTCGCGACGCGAGATGCTGCTCGCGACGCGAGCCTTCCTTTCATGGCCCGTGATGAATTTCACGGCTGTGCCGTGATGTGCTCTGACTTGTGGTGGTTTTGGGTCACGGCCGTGATGGCTATCACGGCCCGGCCGTGACAGACTCTGACTTCAGCCTTTCTTCTTTTTCAGTTTTGCTCGATCATGGCCGTGATGAGCATCACGGCTAGGCCGTGATGGGCTCTGTTTGGCTCATTTTCTTCAGTTTTAAAACTCCATCTTCATCCAAACTTCATCATGGTTGATCTTGAGCAATTTACCCTTGATATCTGCAAAACAACACACGAAAACCGCCTTACCCGTTCCAAAGGAAAATTAACCTAAAATCTAATAAAAATATGCCTAAACTACATGAAAATGCATGCAAAATGATGGACAAAGATGAGGTGGAATCACACTCATCAAATCACCCCAAGCTTGAAACTTTGCTTGTCCTCAAGCAATTACTCAGGCCATAAGATATAAATCTTTCAAAGCATGGATAGTGAACTAAGAACCCTAGAAGCTAATCCAAGTAATAGGCATTTTTAATAAGCATTCAAGAGATAATCAAGTTCAAGTCCAATTAGAAGCTTAGGTTCTTCAAGTTCATGTCCTCACTGATTTGGGCACTCATCTCACCTCACTCAAGTGTTTTAGGGTTTATTGCAATTCACTCCATTTCCTCAAGGAAAGTATTTTACCATAGGCTTGACTATTAACCAAATCTCCACTTTATTAATGAAAACACTTAAGAATCAAGAGGTCTTTTCCTTTGGTTGTAATGTGGCCATGGGATTTATTGTAAGGTGGGAAAATCAAGGAAAAGGGAATTTCAAGAAGGCTAGACAGATTATCAAACATTACAAAGCATGACACCTTCTAAAATACCCCTTTTTGGGCTTTGGTTTACTTTTCCACCTTTCTTCCTTCATTTAATATTTTTTTTTTCTTTTCATTTCTCACTTTCTTTGTCATCCCCTTCTCCATTTTTTTTCTGTTTATTTCATTTTTATTTGTTTGGAGAAGGGGAGATTTATAGCTCAAGAGAAATTACTTTCTAACTTTTTCTTCCCATACTTTTTCCAACTACCAATTTGCCCTTTTTGTAATACTTTAAAAGGTGCCATACCAAGCATTATTTCTCAAATTAATTCAAGGTACCAAGAAAAGTATTTTATCTTTAGGCTCAAAATTGGGCAACTAAGGGGTAGCATTTATCATTCAAAGCTCGGGAGGCCGGAAAAATACCTAGTGCCTCAATCATTTTCAAAAATGTTTTCAGAAATTTTTAAGTTTTGAAATGGTTTCAAGTCAAGTTCTAGAAAATACAGTCCATGAGGAATTAAATCACTCTATCACAAGAAATGGGGTAGATTTAGTGAATACCCCTATTTGGCTCAAAATCTTACATTTAGTAGTTCAAAAATCAATGAGGTACACAAGTCTAAGGAACCACATGCTAATTATCAACTATCAAATGACTATCTCAAGAATTTTTATTTTTAGCCATATCACAAGAATAATAAAAAATTGGGTTCAAAATTCACTATCTCAATTCATTTGGCTCCAAGTTCTTACAATCGGATGCATGTTCTAAGTGAGAGGCAATCTAAAGAATGTGATCATACCAATCTATGCCTATGAGAATGCAATATGAATGCAACAATGCAAATGCAAAAATAAATACCCCTACCCCAAGCTTGATTACTTACATTGTCTCCAATGTAAATAATCAAGTCGGAGAGAGGAGAAAAATGGAACAACTTACCGAGTCGGTAGCGGGTGTTGGCTTCACATTCCAGTCAAAACTTGGGTAGAAATTGTATCACGGCCGTGAGGCTGATCACGGGCAGGCCGTGATCGTTTCTGGTCCTCAGGAGTTGCCCTGTCACGGCCGTGATATACATCACGGCTAGGCCGTGATGCTCTCTGGCTTTGGCATCCTACTCATCACGCCCGTGATGGTTGTCACGCAGGGGCCGTGATGCTCTCTCGTGCTCTTGTTAAATTCATCACGGCGTGACCACTTTGTCACGGCCGGGCGTGATGGCCTCTGACTTTATCATTTTATGCTCTTCTTCTCTTTCTCAACCTGAAAACACTAGACAAACCTATTAATGATATTTTTGCCTCTTGATCTTCTCAAATTATTCAAGAGGTTAAATCAAAAACAAAAGGAAAAAGGGAAAGAAAACTTGGGTTGCCTCCCAAGAAGCGCTTATTTATGGTCTTAAGCTTGACCATACTTCCTCAAGTCAACCGGAGTCGGTTGGGCGTAGAAGTGCAGGAACACTTCTTTTCCATGGAGCTCCTTCAAATAGCCGTTTCTGCTCATACGGCCGATGCGCTCCGCTTTGCTCTTTTCTCTCGGAGCTTCCTAGCCTTCCTTCCTCCCGTGAAAGTATTGTTTCTGCATGGACAGCAATTCCAACTTCACCACTGGGTGCATCTCCAACCATGCATATCTTTGGGGTTGCTTCCATGCTAAGTTCTTTCTCTACCGCTGGAGACGTTACATCAATTCTGCACACATGGCTCTCAAAAGGAGGGTTGTTACAAGAGTTAATCAACTGAAAATTTACCCTACCTTCCTCTACATTTAGAGAGAGTTTGCCATTCCTTACGTCTATTAATGCTCCAGCGGTTGCCAAGAATGGCCTTCCTAAAATGATGGGGAATTTAGAATTCCCTTTCATGTCCAATACCAGGAAGTCGGTAGGGATGAGAATTTTCCCTACCTTTACAGAAACATTCTCTAGTATGCCTAGAGGAGTCCTAGTTGAGCCATCCGCAATTTGTAAGGGGAATTTGAATGGTCTCAACTCTTTGCTTCCCAACCTTTCCATGATAGTGAGGGACATCAAGCTCGCACTAGCCCCTAGGTCACATAAGGCTTGGTCAATTTGCAGTTGTCCGATCGAGCAAGCGATGGAGAAACTACTTGGGTCTTTTAGTTTAGTAGGCATTTTAGTCTCTACATCTTCTTGCTTTTTCCTGACCAACCTCTGTGGGAAAGGTATCGGGGGTTGGTACGGTGGTGGAGGGACATATTTCGGTTCTGGCTCTTCTTTTTCGCTCGTGTCCTCCTCCGGTTCCACCTCCATTTCAGCTACCCCCACCCCAAGCTTATCATCCCTCAAGTGTATGACATTGCAATGCTCATTGGGATTTGCTTCGGGTTGCCCCGGGAATGCACCCTTAGGTCTCGAGTACGTACTGGCTTGTTGGGCAATCTGGGTTTCTAGCATCTTGTTATGAGTTGCTAAGTTGTCTACCTTAGATGCTAGATCCTTTATTGCCTCACTCACTGCCCTTCCTTGTTGTCTAAACTCCTCATTCTGTTTTGTCTGAGTTTCGACAAAACTTTCAAATAAAGTCTCGAGTTTAGATCTTTGTACCTGAGGGTACCCCGGTGCTACTTTCTTATTACCTTGACCCTCTTGGAACTCATGGTTGAGCGTGTTGCTGTAGTTGCCGTAAGGGAGGTAAGGGTTGTTTCTTCTTTGGTTGTAGGGATTTGGGGGAGCATAGTTGGGCAGCTTCGGGTTCGTATCATAGTAGTTGTTACAAGAGTTCACTTGCTCACCCGAGCGCCCGGATCCATGTGGGCATCCCATCATGTCATGTCCCTGCATTCCACAAATCTCACAAACAAGGTTAGTAGCACCTAATGCACTCACATTAGCTCTTTCCAGCCGATCAAAACGTTTATTAAGTGAGTCTATCTTTGACATAATAAGATCTGTGCTATTTACCTCAAACTTACCCCCCGAAATCTTGTTCGGGTTATTACCTCTTTCGGATCCCCATTGGTGGTAGTTGGTGGCGACATTCTCGATGATGTTGAATGCCTCAGTAAGAGGCCTATTCATAAACGCTCCACCGGCTGCAGAATCTAGTGACACCTTCGAAGAGTAGTCTAATCCGTTATAGAAGGTGTGAACTATTAACCACCTCTCGAGTCCGTGATGTGGGCACGACTCCAGCAGTCCCTTGTATCGATCCCAAGCTTCCGATAATGATTCTCCGTCTTTCTGGAAGAAGCCGGTGATCTGGGTTCTTATGTAGGCTGTCTTGGATGGAGGGAAGAATTTCTCCAAGAACGCCTGCTCCAATTGGTCCCAAGTGGTCAAAGTGTTAGCGGGGATTTGCTTAAGCCAGGCCTTCGCCTTTCCAGTGAGAGATGAGGGGAACAATCTCAAACGCACAACATCGACTGAGGCTCCATGAATTCGGATTGCATCGGTGAACTCTAAAAATGTCTCTATGTGATCGGTCGGGTCCTCCGAAGGCAATCCTCCGAATTGATGTTGCCTAATCATGTTGATTAGCATGGGCGGTATGGTATAGTTTTCCGCCTCAATCTCTAGCCTTGCAATCCCAGTTCGCAAGTCTCTCGCATTTGGGGCTGCGTAATCCTTCAAAGGTTTTGTATCCGGTTGATTCGCCATGAGTGGAACGGGACTCAACCTTTCTCCTTCTCTTTGTAGTCTTATACGTCTGTGGAAGGTCCTCTCGATCTCCGGATCAATCTCACTAAGGCTCCCAAGACTTAGGGATCTTTGCATATAACACAAGAGAGATGGATACAATAGAAGGAAAAGAAATTTTTTTAATTTTTGATTTTTTTTTATTTCAGAAATAAAAATCAAATAAAAAGAAAAGGTCCAGAAAAATCAATTCAAAATTTGAATTGAGATTCGAAAAGGCACACTCCCCGGCAACGGCGCCAAAAACTTGGTGTTGCGTCAGTCGACGTGCGACGACGCTCGTGCGATTCCGGCAAGTGTACCGGACTGCCGTCAAGTAATAAAAGATATCGATCCCACAGAGACTGTGTTCCCGAATCACAATGAATTTCGAATCGATTAAGTTCTGGACTTTTTAGAGAGGGTTTTGAAATTGGTTTTTGAATTGAAAGATAGATGAGCAGAGAACAATTAAAACAGAAAACAATTGTTTATGGGGTTTTTATCTAAAACGGATTCCTAGGGATTTGGGTTACCTTTGAGGTTGTTTATGTTGCTAACTGATTTACCTTTGTTGATTACCGAAATTGCCTTGAAGGCGAGTTTATCCTCTAATAGCTTAAGCTCCCTTTCGGGTTACAAAAGTCGTGCCCAATTGACCCGACCCCTACTCTCGTGGTAGTCGATCCCAGATTGGACCCTTTGCGTTCCGTGACAACTCGTTGCTCCTCGAGGGACGGCTTCTAACTCTCGTGATTTCAGTCCCAAGTCTGACTTCTATAGGTCCGACACCCAAGTTCACCGCTAGGTTCCTCCTTGGAATGTCTCGGTCATGCAAATAACCTAAGTTCACCGCTAGGTTCCTCCTTGGATCATTCACATCTCACAAACCAGTGGCTGCCGGGCTTTACGTGTGAAACACCCTAGAAATCCTAAGTTCACCGCTAGGTTCCTCCTTAGAACGTCCATGTCACGTAAATAAACGGTTGCCGAAATTTATGAGTGATAAACACACTAGAAATCAGATCTAAAACAATTCGTAATTAACAAAGATTTTACATCAAATTAACATTATTTACAAACCTCGGGCAGAGCCCTAGTCCCTAGAAACTAAGCTACTACTCCAGTCTTGCCATGGAGATGACAAGCTGGGTTGACAACATAGTGAAAATCAGAAAAGAGAAGAGAAGAGGAGAAGAGAGATCTAAGCCTAGAGTAGTAGCCCCTAATGTGTTGATCATCAGATCTGATGCCTTGGTCCATATTTATAGAAATGGGGAAGTTAGAGTCCCAAACCAACTCAAAAATCTGATCTATTTCGGTTTCTTCGAGATCCAATTAAAGCGCGTCACGGCCGTGTTGGCCATCACGGCCTGGCCGTGACGGTCTCTGCCTCTGCCAGTTCTGGAAAATTCAATTTCTCGCGACGCGAGATGCTGCTCGCGACGCGAGCCTTCCTTTCATGGCCCGTGATGAATTTCACGGCTGGGCCGTGATGTGCTCTGACTTGTGGTGGTTTTGGGTCACGGCCGTGATGGCTATCACGGCCGGCCGTGACATGACTCGACTTGACCTTTCTTCTTTTTCAGTTTTGCTCGATCATGGCCGTGATGAGCATCACGGCTAGGCCGTGATGGGCTCTGTTTGGCTCATTTTCTTCAGTTTTAAAACTCCATCTTCATCCAAACTTCATCATGGTTGATCTTGAGCAATTTACCCTTGATATCTGCAAAACAACACACGAAAACCGCCTTACCCGTTCCAAAGGAAAATTAACCTAAAATCTAATAAAAATATGCCTAAACTACATGAAAATGCATGCAAAATGATGGACAAAGATGAGGTGGAATCACACTCATCAATTGCCCGTTAGAAGGCTAAACAAAAAGATAAAATAGTTTACGGGGTGGATTGCCCGTCAGAAGCTCGAACAGCAAGATAAAAGTGAGCTGACGGGGTGGATTGCCCGTCAGAAACTCGAACAAAAAGATAAAAAGCTTGCGGAGTTGCTTGTCCGCTGAAGCTTGCCAAATATAGAAGACTTGCAGAGTCGGTTATCCGTTGAAGACTAAGATTAAAAGGTTAAAAGCTTGCGGAGTCAGTTATCCACCGAAGCTTGAAAGGAAAGGTAAAAAGCTTGTGGAGTCGGTTATCCACTGAAGCCTGAAAAGAAAGGTTAAAAGCTTACGGAGTCGGTTGTCCGATGAATCTTGACAAAAGATAGAACACTTGCGGAGTCGATTATCCGTTGAGGCTTGAAATTAAAAGGTTAAAAGCTCACAGAGTCGGTTATCCGCTGAAGCCTGAAATTAAAAGGTTAAGAGCTTGCGGAGTCGGTTATCCACTGAAGCTTGAAAGGAAAGGTAAAAAGCTTGTGGAGTCGGTTATCCACTGAAGCCTGAAAAGAAAGGTTAAAAGCTTACGGAGTCGGTTGTCCGCTGAAGCTTGAAAGCAAAAGGATTAAAAGCTTGCGGAGTCGGTTATCCGCTGAAGTCTGAAAAGAAAGGTTAAAATCTTACGGAGTCGGTTGTCCGCTGAAGCTTGAAAGCAAAAGGATTAAAAGCTCGTGGAGTCGGTTATACGCTAAAGCCTGAAAAGAAAGGCTAAAAGCTTACAGAGTCGGTTGTCCGCTGAAGCTTGAAAACAAAAGGATTAAAAGCTTACGGAGTCGGTTATCCACTGAAGCTTGGAAAGGAATGTTAAAAGCTTACGGAGTCGGTTGTCTGCCGAAGCTTGAAAAGAAAAGGATTAAAGGCTTGCGGAGTCGATTATCCACTGAAGCTTGAAAGGACAGGTAGAAAGCTTGCGGAATTGGGCATCCGTTGAAGCTTGAAGTCAAAAGATCTTATGGGGTATGATACTTGCCAAATATAAAAAGTTTGCGGAGTCGCTTGCGAAGTCGATTATCCACTGAAGCCTGAAAAGAAAGGTTAAAAGCTTACGGAGTCAGTTATCCGCTGAAGCTTGACAGAGAAGATAGCAACCTTGCGGAGTCGTTTATCCGCTGAAGCTTGAAAAGAAATGTTAAAAGCTTGCGGAGTCGGTTATCCGCTGAAGCTTGAAAAGAAAGGTTAGAAGCTTGTGGAGTCGGTTATCCGCTGAAGCTTGACAGAAAAGGTAAAAAGCTTGTGGAGTCGGTTATCCACTGAAGCTTGAAAGGAAAGGTAAAAAGCTTGCGGAGTAGGGTACCCGCTGAAGCTTGACAGAAAAATAAAAATAAAAAGCATGCGGAGTCGGGTATCCGCCGAAGCCTGAAAGAAATGATTAAAAGCTTACGGAGTCGGTTATCCGCTGAAGCTTGAAAGAAAAGGTAAAAACTTTTGATGTTTATGAATTTACGGGGCTTTGTGCTCACAAAAGATAAACAGTTGCAATGCAATGAGATAATGCATGATACCATAAATGTCCTATATGCTTGATGAAAAACCTCAAATGATTTCAATGCAACATAAGGAAAGCCTGTAATACATTAATACTTCTTTTCTTTTTTGGTTATTATCCTCGACCCCTTAAAGCGTTGATCACAGACAAGTTCTGAGATGAACTAAAACAAGTCATATCTTTCTGGAGAATAAAGGCCAAGAACTTTTGAAAGGGTACGCTTCCTTTGCAATGATTGTCCCTATGCTTCATGTCCGTAGGCCACAGTACCCTTTGTCGGTAGATCATCTTGTTCTTTACGAACTTTTGAGACTTTCAAAAAAATTCTAAATGCTTTTGAAGACACCAATACATGTTTCACATTTCAGTATATACTTATCATGATGAATGCACACACACAATTGACAAAGGTTAAGGCAAAGGGATAAGGGTAAAAAGAAATGGGAGTCAATGTCATTATATTTGGACCGAAAAGGAATACAAAGCAGCACTACAATGGAGTACGGAATTGCAAAAAGGGTGTGGGGTGGAATCACATCTCCTCAAGTGACACCTCTTTCCATGGCTAGTGTTAGTATCTCTCATACCGTCTTGACTGCTCGTTAATCATCATCTGAGCGTGCTATCTGCCCCAGTCTTCATGCATCTAGCCCACTGATTGCCCCAGTTCATCGGCTTAGCGACACTTCCCTTGTTTTTTTAATTTTTTGAACCCTAACTTTTGCCTAGACCGTCTTTTCAGGTTTTCAGCCTAGCGGGTTGCTCTAACTTTTGCCTAGACCGTCTTTTCAGATTTTCAGCCTAGCGAGCTTTTCTTTTTTCATTTTTCACTTTCTGGTTTTTGGGATGTGCGTTCAAGCATAGTAATTTTTGACTGCGTCTGAGTTTACAGGGAGTGGAAGATCTTCCCCGTCCATCCTGGTGAGAATTGAAGCTCCTCCCGAGAAAGCCTTTTTCACAACGTAAGGTCCTTCGTAGTTCGGGGTCTACTTTCCCCGATGATCCTTTTGGATTGGTAGGATCTTTTTGAGCACTAGATCACTTTCCCAAAACTGTCGGAGGCGTACTTTCTTCTCGTAAGCTCTCATCAACCTTTTCTGGTACAATTGACCGTGACCCAGTGCTGCTAATCTCTTCTCTTCAATAAGGTTCAATTGGTCGAGTCGATCTTGGACCCACTCGGCTTCTTCCAATTCTGCCTCTCTCAATACCCTTAATGAGGGGATCTCTACTTCAATCGGGAGTACTGCCTCCATCCCATAAACTAAAGAATACGGAGTTGCCCCTGTCAAGGTGTGAATAGAGGTATGGTAGTCATGCAAAGCAAAAGGTAACATCTCGTGCCAATCCTTATACGTCACCACCATCTTTTGGACAATCCTCTTGATATTATTATTAGCGGCCTCAACTGCTCCGTTCATCTTTGGGCGGTACGGGGAGGAATTGTGATGCTTTATCTTGAATTTTTCGCACATCTCCTTCATCATCTTGTTGTTCAAGTTGGTCGTATTATCAGTGATAATCTCACTCGGCAACCCATAACGACAAGTTAATTCTCTTTTTACAAATTTGATCACGACAATATTCCTGGTCACATTGGCATATGATGCAGCCTCAACCCACTTTGTGAAGTAATCAATGGCAACAAGAATGAAGCGATGCCCATTTGAGACTTTTGGTTCGATTGGCCCGATCACATCCATTCCCCACATAGAGAACGGCCAGGGTGTCGTCATGACATTCAAGGGAGTTGGCGGTGCATGAACCTTATCAGCATATATTTGACACTTATGGCACCTCTTTGCATAATTAAAGCAGTCTGCTTCCATTGTCAACCAGTATTGGCCAGCCCTCAAGATTTTTCTTGCCATTGCATGCCCGCTTGCATGTGTTCCAAAATATCCTTCATGTACCTCCTCAATCATCCGTTTAGCTTCGTTTGCGTCAACGCACCTCAACAACACCATGTCAAGATTTCTTTTGTAGAGAATACCTCCATCTAAATAGAAACCCATTGCAAGTCTTCTTAGAGTTCTTTTGTCGTTTTCTGAAGTGCCCGGAGGGTATTCCCTTCTTTGGATGAAGCATTTGATGTCATGGTACCACGATTTTTTATCAGACTCTTCCTCTATTACCTGACAATATGCAGGATGATCACGACTTTCCATTTTGATGAGTGGTAGGTTCCTCTCGTCACTTACTTTGAACATCGAGGACAAGGTAGACAGTGCGTCAGCTAATTGGTTATCTTCTCGGGGAATATGATGGAATGTGACTTCATCAAACTGCTCGATCAAACCCTTGATGTAATCATGGTATGGGATTAACTTGGCATATCGGGTTTCCCATTCCCCTCTTAGCTGGTGGATGACTAATGCAGAGTCCCCATATACCTCCAGTATCCTTGCCTTTGATTCTATCGCTGCCAGGATCCCGAGCGCACAAGCTTCATATTCGGCTATATTGTTTGTATAATCAAAGCAAAGCCTTGCAGTGACAGGGAAATAATCATTTTCCGGTGAGATTAGTATCGCCCCAATTCCATGTCCCAATGCATTAGAAGCTCCATCAAATAACAAGGTCCACTTTTATTTTTCTGGTGATTGCTCGCGATCAAACAAAGCCATTATGTCTTCATTTGGGAAATCACATTGCATCGATCCATAATCTTCTATTGGCTGATTGGCTAGATATTCTGCAAGAGCACTCCCTTTTATTACTTTTTGGGTGACATAGACAATGTCATATTCTGATAGCAGGACTTGCCAGCGAGCAATTCTTCCAGTCAGAGCAGGCTTCTCAAAGATATAGTTGATCGGATCCATTTTGGACACCAACCAGGTAGTGTAACACAACATGTAATGCCTCAAACGGCGATCCGCCCAAGCCAAGGCACAGCAAGTGCGTTCTAGCAGTGAGTAGTTGGCTTCGCAACTAGTGAATTTCTTACTTAGATAATACATGGCATGTTCCTTCCTTCCTGACTCATCATGTTGCCCCAATACGCAACCCATTGATTCATCTAGCACAGTCAAATACATGATGAGAGGCCTTCCTGAAACTGGGGGAACCAAGACTGGACGCTCCTGTAGGTATTGTTCGATCTTCTCGAAGGCTTTTTGACAATCTTCATTCCATGTTACTGCCTGATTTTTGCGTATCAATTTAAAAATCGGTTCACATGTCGCGGTCAGTTGGGAGATGAATCGGGCAATGTAGTTCAATCTTCCTAAAAACCCACAAACTTCTTTCTCCGTTCAAGGTGCTGGCATGTCGATGATTACTCGAACCTTTTCAGGATCAACCTCTATTACTCTTTGACTAACAATGAACCCTAGAAGCTTGCCTGATTTCACTCCAAAAGTGCATTTGGCTGGATTCAGTCGGAGCTTAAACTTTCTTAACCGCTCAAAAAGTTTCAGCAGATTATCAACATGGTCATCTTCGGATATGGACTTGGCGATCTTGTCATCTACATAAACTTCTATCTCCTTATGCATCATGTCATGGAATAAAGCCACCATAGCCCGCTGATATGTTGCCCCAGCATTTTTCAAGCCAAAGGGCATAACCTTGTAGCAAAAGGTTCCCCATAAAGTGAAAAATGTAGTTTTCTCCATATCTTCAGGTGCCATCTTGATCTGATTATATCCTGAGAATCCATCCATGAATGATAATAATGCATGTTAGGCAGTATTATCTACAAGAACATCAATGTGAGGCAGAGGAAAGTCATCTTTTGGGCTAGCTCTGTTCAGATCTCGATAGTCAACACACATTCGAACCTTTCCATATTTCTTGGGAACAGAAACGATGTTAGCAAACCATTGAGGGTACTTTACAACCTCTAGGAAACCTGCATCCAGTTGTTTCTTGACCTCCTCCTTGATCTTTAGAGACATTTCTGCTTTCATCCTTCGTAGCTTCTGCTTTACTGGAGGACACTCCGGCTTTAATGGCAATTTGTGTTCTGCTACACTGGGGTCTAACCCTGGCATGTCTTGGTACGACCATGCAAAAACATCTTTATAATCCATCAACAACTTGAATAACCTACTTCGCTCCTTTTCTTTCAGGGAAAAGCCAATCTTGACCTCTTTTTTATCATCTTCGGTTCCCAAATTGATTAGTTCGCTCGGCTCTTCATGTGATCGAATTTCCCTGGCTTCTTGTTCTACCAACCTCAACAGTTCAGGAGGGACTTCCCCATCATCATCAGCAACCTCATCAGCATGATCAATAGGATAGTCAAAATTGTATGTTGAGTTATTAACACTGTCATTTTCAAGAGAGTCACTTTTAGATCTGCATTTTGGTAGTTATCAGGGAAAGATGAATGAATAAAGGTTAAAGATGGGAAACAATATTTATTGGTGAGGAACGATGAATAAAAGCGAAAGTAAAAAAACAAAAGGGATAAGAACATAAAGATATTGAATGCATGCATTTATTGATAAGTCATACTGAAACGGAAACAAGTAAGCCCATTACAACAAAAATCCTAAAGCCTTGGGCAGAGCTAAAGGATAAGCATTACATAATTACTTTGAAAAAAACTCTACGGTCCTGGGGAAATCAATGACCTCCCAATTATTGAGCTCTGTATCTGAAGGGCATGGATACACCAAATTGACACCATTATCGGCGAGATAATCATCTTCAACAGCTGCCGCTTGGTCCAGGAATGTGAACCCTACACTTCGGAAGCTCTGTCGAATGTCACAGATGGGAACCCTTTCAGCCTCGTATTCACGATTTTCCAGCCGAGCCAACCTCTTTCTTTTTTTCTTTTATATAACCCTCATCTTGTCGATTTTGGTGGGTTTATATCCCAACCCAAACCTGTCCTTGTTCTCGGTGAGCATGAGAATGTCGGTGACACCTTGGCTATTCTTCCCCAAACCGCTTCCAGGTCGGTATCCTCCTTCGAGCATAACCCTAGCCATCATAATGGACGCTTTAGATGACTGAGGTTTCAAGAATGGAGCACCGTCCCCGACATAAGTGGCATTGACAATTTCAAGCGATTGGAAAGCGGTCTCAAGAGCTTCTTCGACAGCTTCAATGTAAGGGGTTGTTGATGGCTTACTCACTAACATATCCTCCTCTCCAGAAACAATTATCAACTTGCTATCGACAATGAACTTCACTTTCTGGTGCAATGTGGAAGGTACGGCTCCGAACGAATGGATCCATGGTCGTCCTAGGAGACAACTGTAAGTTGGTGTGATGTCCATTACTTGGAAGAGTATTTCAAAGGTGCTAGGGCCAATCTGAATGGGCAATTCAATTTCTCCCATGACTTCCCTTCGAGTGCCATCGAAAGCTCTTACAATCATTGTGCTTGGCTTCATATGAGTTCCATCGAAAGGCAACTTCGCCAGTGTTGACTTTGGCATCACATTCAAAGAAGAACCATTATCAATGAGAACCCTAGCCATGACATGATCTCGACACTTCACAGAGATGTGTAACGCCTTGTAGTGCCCTATTCCTTCAGCTGGAATTTCGTCATCAGTGAAAGTGATATAATTATCAGCAACGATGTTACCCACGATGTTATCAAGATTATCAATTGTGATGTCATGAGAGACGTGAGCTTGATTCAACACCTTCATCAGTACTCTCCTATGTGGCTCAGAATTCATCAACAAAGACAAAAGAGATATCCGAGCTGGAGTTTGATTCAATTGATCCACGACCCTGTATTCGCTTTGCTTGAGGAACTTCAAGAACTTGTCGACTTCCTCATCAGATACCTCCTTTTTATTATCACTCCCTTTGGTATCCTTTTCAGCCGGCGTTCCTTCCACCTTCTCTTCCCCCTTGCGATCTTTTTCTTCCTTTTTTGTTCCCTCCCTTCGCAATACCACTAGAGTATAAATGCGACCACTCCAAGTCATTCCACCAATTCCCGAAATGTTGGTAACCACAGTGGTCCCAATGGTTTCATTGGGATAGGAGTCAACACAGATTTGCTTATAAGCTGATGCAGTAGCTTAGTATAGGTCATGGGTATCGGGTCGAAATGTACTGGCTTTCTTTCCGAGTTATACGGTGGTCTTGTTTGGCTGGTGTTTGGGTTTAGACCTAGGGGTTGAACAATTTGAGGTGGCATGGTAGGGTGTGTTTGAGGCTGAGAAGGGTATGATGGCCGGTAAGGAGCCATCTGTTGAGGATATGGAAATTGTGAGGTGGCAGCGATGTATGGCTGGTTGGCTTGGTGATATGGGGCGTATTGGGCTTGGAAGGCGGGTGTTTGGTTTGGTCTATACTGGTTTGGTTTCTTTTGTTCAAAGGTTACTGCGTGTGCTTCTCCTTCTTTCTTTTTCACAAACGGGGCTCTCTTCGGGCCGTTCATTACTGAATTTTCAGTGATCTTGCCATTCCTCATTCCACTTTCAATTCTCTCACTGATGATGACCATGTCAGAAAAGTTCGATGACACACTCCCAATCATCCTATCATAGAAGGGCGACTGGAGTGTATCAATGAACATTGCCACAATTTCTTTCTCGGTCAACAGAGGCTCCACCTGAGCAGCCAATTCCCTCCATTGTTGTGCATACTCCTTGAAAGTCTCTGTGTCTCTCTTTGCCATATTTTGGAGTTGCATCCTATCGGGAGCCATGTCAATATTGTACTTGTATTGCTTCAGGAATGCATCTGCTAGATCTTTGAAGGATCGGATGTGGGCCCGTTCGAGATGCGTGTACCAATTTGAAGTTGCCCCAGTTAAACTGTCTTGGAAGAAGTGAATCAAGATCTTAACATCTTGAGCGTATGATGCCATCTTCCTTACATACATGGTCAAGTGGTTTTTGGGACAAGTGGTTCCCCGATATTTGTCGAAATCGGGTACCTTAAATTTCGGTGGAATTACAACATTTGGCACCAGACAAAGTTCTGAAGCATCCCGCAGACCATAACTATTTACTCCTTCAATGGCCCATAGTCTTATTTCTAGCACTTCCAACTTTTCTTTAGATTGGGAATTTGATCAGCCGCTGGCTCGTCTAGTTTTATAACTAGAAAGACCGTGGTTTTGTGCTAATTATATATCATTTTCACCCAAATTAGACTTGATTGTCTTTAAGCAGCATTTTGAGTCTCTAGAGTATTTTTAGGTTAATTTAGTTGATTTTGAGTCAAATAAAGCACTTATGCTATTTCTTGTTTTCAGGTTAATAAAGTGAAGCAGTTTTGGATTTTTCGCCCCGTGAACCTGAAGGCTGACTGTTCCAGAAATTGCAACCCTTTCTGTCTCGCCCCGCGAATACTTGACTCGCCTCGTGAGTAATCCAACCCTGGAAGACCAGAAGCCAACACGGCTTACCCGTGTCGAAGGTCACGGCTGTGACAGTTTGGAATTTGAAGAGTCTCGCCTCACGAAAGATAAGCTCGCCTCGCGAGCTCGCCAAACACTGAAGACTGTTCGTATTATTCGCCTCGCGAAGGTGTGCTCGCCTCGCGAGATCGCGGAATCCAGAAGCTGTATTTAAGTCTGTTCTAGGACAGATTGAAGGAGTTTTTTTAGTTTTCGATCATCTTTCTTTTCTTTTCTTTTCACAGTTGCGGCTGCAACAGTAGGTTTAGCATTTTGTTTTTCCTTTGTAATGGAGAACTAGTCTCCTTTGATTAGTCTACTGTAATCGATTTCCACCGCACTTGAGGTTTTGTAATTCCTGAACTTTATGCTATTCTCTTTCAATACTTGTTTTATATGTTCTGTTTGATTAATTCAAAATCGTATATAATAGGTGTTGATTTATTTCGATGATTGTGTGTTCCTATATTTAATCGCGTTTGCTTAATTCGCGTGTGTTCAATCATGTTCGCTTAGTTAATGAGTGCTTCACCCCGTTTGCTTAATTCGGGAATAGGAACATATGTCTCGTAGTATTGATTTCGCTTGTTAATTGATGCTACAATCGAAAAGAGAGTAGAATCCGCTTAGGGCATGGAATTATATAAACCGATGATAGTGGGAAACCGAGAACAGTAGGTTAATCGCTTTAGTTATTTGGTAATTATTTAGTTTGCATTGTCTTTCTGCTTTGTTTTCTTTGTTTAATCTTAAATCCAAAACCCCCCAATTCTGACTTTTTCTGTTAACAACAACCCAAGAGTCCTTGTGAGACGATACTCGAGTTGTCGCTCCCTAAACTACATATTTTTACAAATCGCTCGCTTTTTGGCGCGTGCGCGACAGCGCGTTCAAAAATTGGCGCCGTTGCCGAGGACTCTTGTTGTTATTGACAGGAAAGAAAAAAAAATCTATTTGCTGAATTAGTTTTAGCTGCTTTGTCTGGTTGTGAATCTTAGTGCTTACTATGGAGAATTATGTGCAAGATTTTATGCCTAATGTTGATTATGAACCATGCATATATTATCCTAACTTTGATAGGCCACCACCATGCATATATTATCCTGATTTTAGTAAACCACCACCATGCATAAATTATCCTAATTTTGCTGGAAGTTATGAGTTTAGCAGCGGTTTTGACATGATTGGTGTGAATGAGGTCCATAGCTCTTCTTCCAACCAGGCCCTGGAGAAAAAAAATTGATAGGCTCACTTCTTTGGTGGAGCAATTGGTAATGGATAAGGTTCAGCCGGCAAGGTTGTGTGGCATGTGCGGCTCTCCTGAGCACCTGTTTGATGCATGCCCCATTCTGAAAGAAGGGTCAGTTACTGATTTGCCTCAAGCTTATGCAGTCCATCCTTACAATCAAGGCAATAAGCTTGAGGATAATGAAGAACCTTTGGAATTAGATGATTCTATGAATTCATATGCATGTGTTGAAAGTAATGGGATGGATGAAATGTGTGCTGAATTTCCAGACATTCAGGCCTTTACTGATTCAGTTTATTGTACTATTTGTACTGACTGTACTAACACTAACCCTTGTGTTGTGTGTGCTGAGAATTCTGCAGGTTTAGCAGGTGATGGATTTGTTAGCACAGTGAATGAAGAACGTGCAGAAGATGAAGCAGCACCAGAAACCCTCTCTACCTGTTTGTCACCTCCCACTGTGGAACAACCGGTGATGGAGTTCAAGCCTCTGGATTTTGCACCGTGGCCAGTACAAGAGGTTGAACCCCGATTTTATTGGGATGACTTTATTGAGAAAGAGATCAACCTTGATCCAAGAGGGAGTGAGAAGTCCGCCGCATTTGGCGGAGTCACCATGATTGTCAAGCACCCACCTCCATATCAAAGCTGCAAGTTAGGGGACCATGGAACAAGCTTCCGTCCCTTGTATATCACGTGGGCCTTATGCTGCATGCCATGGGATCCGGGAGGATCATATCGTACTTTGGGCATTCCGTGGCCGCTGTATCACAGACAGTGGGATCCCGGTGGAACCACCCCAATGAGTTTTCTTAAACCCTTTCTCTTTAGTTTACTTTCATTTTCTTGTTAGTTTCTACTTTGCTTTATTTTTGTTTGTTTTCTTTTATCTCCTGAATAATTTGAGAAGATCAGGAGTATGTGTGTTGAGTCTTGTGTCGGCAAGTTTGCTGGATTTTAATTGAATTTGCATAGATGGATTGCATGTTATTTGTTGACTGTTTTCCCCCTAGGATTTGAAAACTGAAAATTTGATCCCCATTTGAAAAATTGAAAACTGAACTTTGAGATATTTTGTTGTGACGGCATGATTTATGATAAGTTTGGGGTGAAATGATGCATACACTAGGGATAGAATCTCAGTCAAACAATTTGCAAAATTGTCCAGGTAAGGATTTGAGCCTCCAGCATGTTTTTAATTGTGAGAATCACTTTTGAGTTGCACTTTCCCGAATTTGCTTGAATCTGTTTATGGTTTGCATGTTTATGTGTTTGCATCAGATGATTTAGGCAGATTTTTCTTTGTAAATAACCACTTGGCCTAAATAGAAACAGTCCCTAATGCATGTTCCTTTGTTAGCCCCATTGAGCCTGATTAGCCTATTGTTTCTGGTTGACCTTATGTTACAAGCCAAAAATTTGAAAAACCATGTTAACCCGATCTTAGGATTAGGAGAGCATGGAAGCTTAACAAGAGAATGGTTGCAAGAAACTAAGTTTGGGGTGGCTACAAGGATGTGACATGTCATTCTGGATTGGGAAAAAGAAAAAAATAATAATAAAAAGGTTGGAGCCAAAAGAAAATAAAAGCAGAAAAAAAAGAGAAAAAAAAGAAAGAAATAAAAGTGCAAAAATGTCAAAAGGCTATGTGAAAGAAAAGGCTATAGTCACCCAAAAGAATAAAGAAAAATGGAAAAAGGAACTTGAGTGGAAATTCGGTATGTTGAAATGTTCATGCTCTCTTAGTTCCTAGGGACTTAAGCCTAGTACCTTGGTATATCCTACCCTTAGTCAGGCCCCATTACAACCTTAAAAGACCTTTTGATGTTGCATGCATGTTTTCCGTGGGAACCATTTTGAGATGAAGATCAAATTCATGGGAAGTGCTCTTCAAAGTAGAATTGAGTGAATTGTTGATAGCCTAGACAAACTGAGCGATTGAGTGAAACACTAAATGCCCTTGTGAGGAAGGTGATTGTTTGAATTTGGTGATCTCCCTGTTTGTGTGTAACTTGGATCCCTTGCGTAGATTAATGATTGCTGGAATGACGAAATTCTCAAATGTTCAAAGTAAATGAATGTGGGGATTGCTTTGTTTGAAAGGGGGGAACATTGAAAGAAAAATTATTTTGGTGAATTGCTTAAAATTTGTGCAAAGTTGATTGAATCTTTTAAAGCTTGCCATGTCTTGAGTCTTTTTAAGTTTTTGAGTTTTAGTTTGGTTGGGGACAAGCAAAGTTTAAGTTTGGGGTATTTTGATCAGTCGCTGGCTCGTCTAGTTTTATAACTAGAAAGACCGTGGTTTTGTGCTAATTATATATCATTTTCGCCCAAATTAGACTTGATTGTCTTTAAGCAGCATTTTGAGTGTCTAGAGTATTTTTAGGTTAATTTAGTTGATTTTGAGTCAAATAAAGCACTTATGCTATTTCTTGTTTTCAAGTTAATAAAGTGAAGCAGTTTTGGATTTTTCGCCCCGCGAGAAGGCATTCGCCCCGCGAACCTGAAGGCTGACTGTTCCAGAAATTGCAACCCTTTCCATCTCGCCCCGCGAATACTTGACTCACCTCGCGAGTAATCCAACCCTGGAAGACCAGAAGCCAACACGGCTTACCCGTGTCGAAGGTCACGGCTGTGACAGTTTGGAATTTGAAGAGTCTCGCCTCGCGAAAGATAAGCTCGCCTCGAGAGCTCGCCAAACACTGAAGACTGTTCGTATTATTCGCCTTGCGAAGGTGTGCTCGCCTCGCGAGATCGCGGAATCCAGAAGCTGTATTTAAGTCTGTTCTAGGACAGATTGAAGGAGTTTTTTTAGTTTTCGATCATCTTTCTTTTCTTTTCTTTTCACAGTTGCGGCTGCAACAGTAGGTTTAGCATTTTGTTTTTCCTTTGTAATGGAGAACTAGTCTCCTTTGATTAGTCTACTGTAATCGATTTCCACCGCACTTGAGGTTTTGTAATTCCTGAACTTTATGCTATTCTCTTTCAATACTTGTTTTATATGTTCTGTTTGATTAATTCAAAATCGTATATAATAGGTGTTGATTTATTTCGATGATTGTGTGTTCCTATATTTAATCGCGTTTGCTTAATTCGCGTGTGTTCAATCATGTTCGCTTAGTTCATGAGTGCTTCACCCCGTTTGCTTAATTCGGGAATAGGAACATTTGTCTCGTAGTATTGATTTCGCTTGTTAATTGATGCTACAATCGAAAAGAGAGTAGAATCCGCTTAGGGCATGGAATTATATAAACCGATGATAGTGGGAAACCGAGAACAGTAGGTTAATCGCTTTAGTTATTTGGTAATTATTTAGTTTGCATTGTCTTTCTGCTTTGTTTTCTTTGTTTAATCTTAAATACAAAACCCCCCAATTCTGACTTTTTCTGTTAACAACAACCCAAGAGTCCTTGTGAGACGATACTCGAGTTGTCGCTCCCTAAACTACATATTTTTACAAACCGCTCGCTTTTTGGCGCGTGCGCGATAGCGCGTTCAGAATTCCCTCCCGACTAATTCACTGGAGTTTCACCGTACATATTATGAGGGAAAGAGTATGGCATGTAGGAGGATCCGAAATTTGGCATCATTTGAGTCCCCTGGGGTCCATAATGTAGGGTGTATTGTGGTTTTTTTGTATTGGCAGAAAGTGTCACCGTCGGGGTGTCACCATCTGTAGGGTTGACAGCTTGTGCTTGTGGCATTTCGACAGCATCGGTGGGGGTTTGTGTCTGAGTGACATGTTCGGAGTTTTGAATGCCATCTTGTGGGCTGGGAGCCGTTGGTGGCACAAATCCACGAGGCAAACCGTATGGGGGATTTTTCGGGTCAAATGAAAAATGAGTTTGGTTGCTTGGATAAATAGTGAGAGGCATCATGGCCCCTGGTTGGTTGAAGCCTTGAATAGGAATCTAAGCAAAACCGGGTGGAATGAGAGGTGTGATCGGATGTTCTTCGTTCGAGGCTGGAGGGTTCTCCTCTGTGTTCTTTTCCTTCTGCATTGCTTGTAGGATCTCCATCATCTTAGTCATCCGATCCTTGATTTGACTGACTTCATCCCTGATCTCTTGGACTTCTTCTAGTTCATCCGCCATGGCTCTTATCTGTGACCGAGTGCGATAAGGGTGTCTTGGAGCAATTGTTCAGAAAAGCCACACACTGTTTTAATCAAAACAAAAGTGAGAACAAAATATTTGAAAAATGCAAAAAGCTGAAGATCACCTTTGGAGTTTATTATTATTTTTTTGAGTTAACACCTTGTAACAGACAAGAGATGCTCCCTCCATCCCACACAGATTGCATTGTGCTCATAAGATGAAATGGAGTTGACAACAAATCTAGGGGAAAAACAACTCTACACAATAGCTGTTGTCTCAAACACACTAGCAATTTCTGAATTGAGACATCTCGTCCTACCCTTTGCACAGAAGGAAGAATCCTATAAGGCAAAGATGTAGTTGACAACATACTAAAGGAAGACCGTGCTCCACGATAGGTGTCGTCGCAAGTCAAGTGCAAGAGTTGGAGTGCGAAGGAATCATAGGAGCAAGAACTGATTTCATTAAACTCCTCAAAGCAAAACACAGAATTATGGAGGCAAGGCCATATTTCATTAAAATCTCCTCAAAACAATACATAGATTGGGATTACATCATAATTCTCGACATTGTTACAACATTTTCATCCTGAAGTCAATAGCTTAGGTCTCTTTCTTTTTAGCCCTCGATCAAACCCTCCACACATTTGCATGAAATCATCCAACTCAGCCGGGAGACGAAGCATAGGGTCCGCACGAATTTGTTTTTTAGCCTTTTCAAAGCATTGGACAAAATTCGGAATACAATGGCTTAGCTCCAAATTCATGCTCATATATCTTCTTTTCCATATGTCGATATCTATCCCTCGCTCTTGGGCTTCTTCTCTCCACCACTTCACGGCATTCATTACTTGAACCCTTTGATCATGATAGTGTTTTGCTGAGGTCCACCCTAAATCGCACTGCTTCTTGATTTCGACTAGTAAGATATTCAGCTCTTGGACCTTTTGTACCAATTCATTAGTCATCCTGTCTTGTGCACAATTTTGCTTTTGTAAGTTGGCATTGACTCCCCTTTGTCGATTGACTTCCACTTCCAATGACTTTCTCACATCTCCTTGCTGAATAACTTCTTCTTCTAATCGACGCTTTTCTTTTCTTAGTTGATGCCTCTCTGTTGTCAAGGACAATACTTTGCTTTCAATATTCTGGATCCTAGTCATGACGCTCGACGGGACCTTGTCTGTATTCTTCTGGACTTTCGAGGTTGCGGAGATATCTGCACACAAATCCTTTAAATGTTCATTTTCCTTTGTTAACTTCTCACAACACTTCTGACCAATGGCTATTTTCAGCTCGGCATCTTGCTTTTGTTGTTCCATTTCCTTCATTTGTGCTTCCAGTATTTTCAGTTGTTCTGCCATTTGAGTTACCGAAGGGGAGTAATCTTCAGCTTTCGTGTTTTCTGTAGGAATGTTGACAAGACCTTTCCTTGATTTTCTCCATGCTTCATACTCTGAGACAATGATTAGGATTGGTCGGCCCAATTGTGATCTTCCCTCCATCCTCACATTTTTTTCATGCATTTCTAACTTCTTTTGCCAACAACTTGGTATTCTCACCATCCTCGTATCGGAAACAGCATCCACCAAGTTGTTCTTCTCGGGGCACGGTTTGCGTCCAACAAAGTTGTCGTAAGGCTATGGCGGGTGTGTAGGATATGCACCCTCCATCAAAGGAACATTTGGATAATCACCACAACTATAAATGATATATTGCCCCTGTTGACTTTCGTACCATGGGCATACCCAGTTAAAAGAGTCTCTTTCCACTTTGTCAAACTCGCTCTTCCATTCCTCTTCATTAAGCTGTCTTGTAGGGCTGTTATGGAAGCCTCTTAGTGGATCTGAATGGTGGTTGATATAGCCTTTTGCGTACATGTGAGTCATGACCCATACATAGAGCAACTATGCACAACATCTGAGCTTCCCCTTTGGATGCCGCTGGCAAAATTCTAGAGTCAAAAGCGTTTCAGCCAATACTGTCGGCACAAGGTTTTTCTTTCTTTCAACTGTGAAGAACACGTCCATTGCTGCTTGATCTATCATGTCTAACACCGATGGAAATAGAACTAACCCATATATTGCTAGTGCCAATACCCTATCAAAGGTTTCCCAGTCTTGTCGATCCATTAGTTTTCTCAAATGATTTTCAAGAAACTTTCGGGTCAACCCTCGTGAGTTTGAGTGCCAGGTCAAATTCACTTCAATTTCAGGAAGCCCTAGTAACCCTGCTATGCTTGCAGTGGTCAAGTATTGCCCCAGGTGAAAGTACACGGTGGGATTTTTCTGCATCGGCAACCTTAACAGGCAAGCATATTCTTCAATGGTGGGTGTAATGTCCATGTTTGGCAACTCGAAACATCTGAGATGTGGGTTCCAATACTGACTTAGAGCACTCAAAGTAGTAGCTTCAATCGGTATGAAAATTAGGTCCAAGATCCCTCCATACTTCTTGACGAAGCTTTTTCAATGTTCTTGAGGTAAAGATTGGCTCAACTCTTTCAGATTCTCTAATGAGTTCAAAATCACCTTAGAGCTCATGGTGGTGGGAGCATTGCTAGTGTGTCTGACTTTTTCCAACTTTTGTTATCAAATGTGTTATCTCTCACCAAATTATTTGTGCAAGGGAAATTTTATTTTATTAATAACATTTGGAAAGCAAAATTACTTATGCATGAGAGTGTACCAAGATGCATGAATGAATGACATATTGATGATGCATGGCCTAAAATACTACATGCACGGGCATACAATATAATAAGAATGAGTGTAACAGAATGCATGAATGAGTGGCATGTTAAGGTGCATGTGGGATGCGTGTAGAAAAATCGTTATGATGCATGAGATATAAATGTGATTATTCATGTTACAGAAAAATATGGAATGCGCTCCCTTTTGTCCTACATAGGTCATATCCTAAAGTTGGGACTTCTGAAGTCAAGACCCTATTTTGGTAGGCTACTAATGGCATTTTTTGTGCATGACTTTCGGGATAGATCTAAACCCCTAAACATATGGTCCCCGGATTACCCTCATCTAAAATATAAGGATCCGAATCCACGAACCTCACCACAGGGACAAATAAGTCACAATATGGTAGTCCATGTACCGGTAGCAATCCGAGCGGGAGAATCAATGACTGTCAGGGATGCAAAATCATCACAATAACATCACTGAAGCCCTTCTAATCTTATGGCATTCCAAGACTTGGGTATAGAGCCCAAAAGTGTGTGCAACATGTGATAGTGATGTGTGTGATGGGAGCATACAAACCTTCACAAAAACCTACTAGAACAAAACTACCCCAAACCTGCAAAAAAGGAACAAACAACACCAATACAAAAATTCTCTACCCTAAGGTTGCAAGAATATACAAAAACAGTTATGAAAGCATGAAAAAAAATAAATCAAAAAGGGTAAAACAAATATTTTCAAAGCTGTTTAAAAATGCACAACCAATTATGATAGGCCTGACTCTCAAAAATCTCCAGTGAAGTCACCAGCTGTCGCGACTGTCCCGTCCGGGAGCCGCGAAAAAAGAATATAAAAAAAAGACAGAGGAGTCGCCACTAAAATTTTTTATGGGAAAATCTTAGAAAACCCAATTATTTTAAGGAAAACTGGTCTTAAAAAAAGAGAGAGATGAGTCCGGGAGTCGGTTACGAGTAGGGAAGGTGTTAGCACCCCACATCGCCCGTTTAAAAAACGATACCTCAAGTTAGTTGTGCAAAAACATTTTAATAACCTTTTAAATATTTATTTTACCCCAAAAATTTCTTACAAGAAAGAATTATTTTTAATTTTTAATATTTAATATTTTAAATTTTTTTTTAAATTTTATTGTTTATAAAAACTAAATGAGGTTGAATACGACACATGAGTCCACAGGGCAACCTCAGATCTATGGGACTGAACATGGCACCGTGTCCATAGAGCATCCCTAAAAATAGAAATGTTTAATTATTTTGATTAATTATTTTAATATAAAAGGAGACACAAAAAAAGGAAAATTTAGTTTTGGCTTGACAAGATGATTTATCTTGCTCCTACGTATTCTCGGGTGCGATGGGAAATTCAAAGCCACGTAGTTCTTTAAAAAATATTTGATTGGTTGGTTGATTTTAATTTTGATAAAGATTTGATTTTTTTTTTAAGAAAAGAATTTTGTTTTAAAATAAATTCACATTTTCACAGAGTCCAAGATAGCAACGCTATACGATAAACCCTTACAATTCATACGACACTTGAGGATGAATAAGTCCATACATCAACGTCGTAGATTGTTGCATGAATTCAAAAGATATTTTTTATAAAATTAAATTGGGTAAAATTGGTTAAAAGTGTAAATTGAAAAAAAGAACATTTTATTATTTTTTACAAAAAAAGGAGAATTCACTCTTGCACGAGGTTAAAGATAGCAAAGATATACGATGAACCCTTATAATTCATACAACACTTGAGGATGGAAAATCATACATCAACATTGTAGATTGTTTCGTGAATTCAAAAAGATATTTTTATAAAAAAAGATTTTCTTTTTATTCTTTAGTTTTTCAAAGGATTTTTAATTAAACAAAATAACTAATATTTTTTATAAAGAATTTTTTTTATAGGAATTTTCCATGTTCTTGTTGCTTTAGCCCAAATAATTAAAATCTAAAAAATATATATATATTAAAACACACATAACCCAACAGCCTAAAACCAGATCCAACCCAAACTAACAACTCACATAATATATAATAGTAAACTGAAATAACAAGAAGGGAATGAAGGCAGAAGCATATCTGAAGCTATTAAGCTTCTGTCCATTACCAACGTAGGGGGACAAAAGAAGAGCTATGGTGGTAGTCCGTGGAGCAGCGGTGGTTCGGGCTGGGTGCGTCTGAACGGCGCCGGCGGAGCGAAGCTGGACGGCGCGGTGGTGCGGGTTCCGAGTTCGACACGGCGGAGGAACGGTTGCGGCTTGGCGGAGGAGCGGCGGAGAAGGAGTGGACAGCGGGGTGGAGCTCGCGGATCTGCAACTCCCAGCGGTCCGGGTCGAACGTGAAGGAGGCGCGGAGGATGGAAGCGGATCCGGTCTTCCTCTCTTCCCCACGTCGACGAACGGCCGACGGTGATGCAGGGCGGCGGCGCGCAGTTGAGGTGGTGGCTCGGTTGATGGTGTCTGAGTTGTGGGGAGATGAAGGTGGAAGGTGAAGTGAGAGGGAGGAAGATGAAGGTGGAAGGATGAAGGTGAGTGTGTGTGGTTTTTCTGTTTTTTGTTTTGTTTTGTTGTTGTTGTCTGTTTTTTCAGAATGGAGAGGAAAATGGGAGAAAATCAACTGCTGATAATATTGGTTTGAGCCTCTTTTTTTGGTTCCCCCTCCCCTTTGGTCACTGTTCAATGCAATATATAACACAAGAATGAAGAAGATGACAAATCTTCCTGTTAGGCCAGCTGGTGTGGGTACAAGTAGTGGGGAACAAATTAGCTTTTGCTCCACCACCTTGCTTGTCTGGTGCATGGGTAGGGAGGGTTGTACCATTATCCCTCTTTTTTCTGAAAAAGAAGAAGATGACAAAGAGGGATACAAGTGTGGGAGCAGGACATTTTTATTTTTATTTTAAGCATTCTTCTTCTTCTTCTTTTTATATTTGAGTTTGGGTTATGGGCTCAACACTTGCAAAAGAAAATTGGGCCAAGAACATAACAAAGATATATATATATATATATATATATATATATATATATATATATATTACAATTTTATATTTCTCTTTTGTTTTTCAAAAATATTAATTAAAAAGAAAATACCCGAACAAAATTAGGTGTTCACACATGTCACGAGAAGCACCACCATCGCTATAATGTAAACTTTTTTTTTCTATTCCGTTTTCTTTTCCATTTCCTCTCTCAATTTTCTTTTCGTTTTCTCCCTCTCAGGTAAACTCTCTTTCTCTTTCTCTTCTCTTTTTTTGTTCAACCTCTTTACTATGTTGGTTGGTGATAATGTAATCCTCTATTTTTTTATTTTTTTATTCATTTTCATGTTGTTAAATGCTAACCCTCTATGTGTGTTGATATTTTATGTCACGAGAAGCACCTTCATCACAAGCCTAGAGAAGAGAAGCATGCTGATCCTGGAATTAGATCCAAATCAGCGAAGTCAGCAAGAACGGTATTTTGATCTAATATGTATTTTTCAGAGTATTGTTACCTGATAAGCCTCTGGCTTATCTAGTTTTATGACTAGATGAACTAGGGTTTATGTGCCAATTAGTCGAGTTCACTCTCGTTTTCGCCCAAATTTGCCTTGTTTTGTTCCTAAGTTGGACTTTGACTCGTTTTGCGTCTTTTGTGTAGTTTTTAGCTTATTTTGGATAGAATTATGCTTTTGGTTGCTTTTGGTTGCTTTTGGTGTTTTCAGGTCAATAAGTGAAGCTCCGGGAGTCCAGGAAAGTCAAGAAGCAATGGAAAAAGCACTTCTGGAGATACTCGCCTCGCGAGTTTATGCTCGCCTCGCGAGCCTGAACATCAATCAAGCAAAGAATAAGTCATCACTCTGGTTCGCCATGCGATAATCTTCTCGCCCCGCGAGAGTCTGAAGACCTGCAAGACAGAGACCATCACGGCATAGCCGTGATTAAGGTCACGGCTGTGACAAATTTAGGTTTGAAGTCTCGCCCCGCGAGAGACATCTCGCCTCGCGAGAGCCTGAAGACCCTGGAAGACAGAGACCATCACGGCCCAGCCGTGATGAATGTCACGGCTGTGACAGATTGAAGTTGGAAGACTCGCCCCGCGAACACACCCTCGCCTCGCGAAAATCCAAATTTGAAAGCGCGCCAATACTAAAATTTGCCTCGCGAAGGAGGGCTCGCCCCGCGAGATAGCAAGAATCAGAATCCTTATTTAAGGGCTGTTTCAGATCAGAATTGGTGGAGGAGGTTTTTCCACTAGTTTAGATCAGTAGTTACGAATCCTTGTTTCTGGAGCTGCGTCTCCCTCCTCTTTTCTTTTCTTATTTTATTATGGAGATTATGTCGGATTGTTCGTTTGTCGTAACGAGCATGAGGAACTAATCCCCTCGTCTGAGGGATCGATGAAGCCACCCATGGCGGTGTAATGTTCATGTGATGTATGTGTTTCTCTCCTTCTCTCAATGAATGTTTTCCAGTTCTGATTTGAATGCGTTGATCATATGTTTTGCGTGATTAACTAGTTAAACGTGTTTGAGACCGAACGGCGATTCGCATTTTAGAACTTGGATTGGAATCACTAATCAAATAATGAGCACGACAGTGGATTTAGGAGATTAGTGCAACGTTATAGGGAACAAGAATTAACCAAATTCGAGATTAGGATTATGAGACCTAGAAAGTAATTAATCCAATCGTCGAATACGTCCTATTGAGCACGGCAGTGGATATAGGAGAAATTGGGGGTCCCGGTTGACATCGTAATTGAACTAGGGAGGAATTCATCATCACTTGGGTACTATACATGATTGGGTAGGTGGATTTGAGACCTTATACATTTTAATTTCTGATTTTTAGTTAATTAGTTTATTAGATTCGTTAATTGAATTTTTGATATTAATCTCTCTCCCTCAACCACCTTCCGTAACTTGACCAACGTATCTGATTTCCCGCGGATTAGTCGAATTGGTAGCCCAATCCCTGAGTTCGACCTCGGTAATTACTTACCGTGTTATTTTTATTACTTGCGACGACCCGGTACACTTGCCGGCGTCACAACAAGTTTTTGGCGCCGTTGTCGGGGATTGGCACAACCAATTTTTCTAATTTTAGGGAAATTTGATTATTTGGTTAAGTTTTTTTATTATTATTTATTATTATCTCTCTCTACTTCTTTGATTCCACTTGGTCTTGCCTTGTTTTGTATGCGAGGTACACGAGGGAATGCTTCCAGGTTGCGAATATTGTAATGGAGACCATGACACGTGGAGCTGTCCTTTCTACTACTCTCAAGAATATGTGGACTCATGCCATAATTTCTATGACAGCGTGCCCCAAAACAACTATCAGAGTCAGAATCAGTATTGGGGTGATATGAGGGGAGACCATCCGGGTTTCGCTTGGAGTAATGATAGCGGTGGTCTAGCCTGGCAACCACAACCTCAACAGAATTGGCAACCACAACCTTGGGAGTTGGCTCTTGAGAAGTTGAGTGCGACAATTGAGAAAGTGTCAGTCAATACAAACGCAGCCATTGACAAGTTGGCAACTCATACAGGGTTGACACTTCAGAATCTAGAGATGCAGATTGCCCAGCTCACAAAGCAACTAAATGAGTGTCCCCCAGAGACTTTCCCAGGTGATACCGAGAACCACCCTAAGAACCAATGCGATGCCACAACAACTAGAAGCAGTGGGGTGTTGGGATATGACTGGGATGTAACTAGTTCTCAGGGAGTTGAGGAAGAACTACCACATGTTGAGGAAGAACAACCGGAGGAAAAGGAATTGACAAGCGACAAGGCCCAGGAACAGCCACATGTTGAGGAAGAGCAACCTAAGGAAGAGGAGTTGGCAAAGGACAAGGCAATGGAGCAAGGGGGTAGAGATCAAAATGCGGATAAAGTGGTAGAGGATTCCACCATGCTTGCCAAGCAACCTGAAATTAATGCATCTGATAACTATGTTGGCTTACATGCATGTGTGAACATTGGTAAGTTAGACCCGCTCACTTGTCTGGCACACTTCCTCGTGAAAACACAATTTGACCCGAGAGGAAGTGAGTTCATCATTGCGGAGGTCAAAGAAGTTTTCACACTCAGACTAGATGGAAGTATGGATAGAGTCATATTGCTCCTACAAGGGCCACTTCACAAACCATGGGATCCGGGTGGAGGATTTGATATGATGAGCGTCTCTTGGCCCTTGTACCACGGACTATGGGATCCAGGTGGATACTTCTTAATAAGTCAGGCTCGGGACGTTAAACAAGCGCTACTTGGGAGGCAACCCAAGCTAGGTATCCCTCTCCTCTCCTAACTTTTGTTTTGTTTTTGTTTATGTTTTTGTTTTTGTTTGTCACTCTTGAATAATTTGAGAAGATCAAGAGTTTGTGTATGAATGTGTGTCGGGCAAGTTTGTGGGATTTTAATTATATTGAGCATAGATTTATTGCATGAATTATTTTGACCATTGATGATATCCCCTAGGTTCTGAAATTAGAAAATTTTATCCCCACTTAAAAATTGAAAACTGAACTTTGAGAATTTTATTGTGATTACTTAATTTATGATAAGTTTGGGGTGAGGGGGTGCACACACTAGGAATCGTATCTCGGTCAAACAATTTGCAAAATGTCCAGGTGAGGATTTGAGCCTCCAACTTTGTTTTTGATTGTGTGAATCACTTTTAAGTTGCACTTTCCCGGATTTGCTTGAATCTCTTCATGGTTTGCATGTTTATGTGTTGCATCAAATGATTCAGGCAATTTTCTTTGAATAACTACTTGGCCTAAAAAGGACCATCCCTAATGCATGTTCCCTAGTTAGCCACATTGAGCCTAATTGACCTATTGTTTCTTGATGACCCTATATTACAAGCCAAAATCTGAAAAACCATGTTAACCCAATCTTAGGATTAGGAGAGCATGGAAGCCTAGCAAGAGAATGGTTGTGAGGAACTAAGTTTGGGGTGGCTACAAGGTGATATGTCATTTGGGGTTGAGAAAATGAAAAATAAAGGTTGAAACCCAAGGCAAAAAAAAAAGAAAAGAAAAAAAAAAGAAAAAAAAAAGAAAAAAAAAGAAAAGAAAAATATTTGCCAAAGGAAAAGGGGCAGAACAAAAAGATTAGCAAGGAAAAGGCGTAGTCACCCGAGGCAAAAAGAAAAATGGAAAAAGGAATTTGAGTGGAATATGTGTCGAATGCTCATGCTCTCTTAGTTCCTAGGGACTTAAGCCTAGTATCCTTGAATATCCTACCCTCAGCCAGGCCCCATTACAACCTTTAAAAGACCTTCTGATGTTGCATGCATGTTTTCGTGGGAACCATTTTTGAGATGAAAATCAAATTCATGGGAAGTGCTCTTGGAATGTGAAGTTGAGTGAAAAGTTGATAGCCTAGACGAATTTGAGCGAATGAGTGAAATTTTACATACCCCTGTTAGGAAGGCAATTGTTTGAAATTGGTGATCTTCCTTTTGTGTGTGACCCTGATCCTCAACTTAGATTAATGATTGCATGAATGATGAAGTTCTCAATTGTTTAAAGTAAATGAATGTGGGATTACATTAATGTAGGGGGGAGATCATTGGAGAAAAACTGTTTTGATTGCATGAAATTTGTGCGAAATCGATTGATTCCTTTAGGCTTGCCAAGTCTTGAGTCCTTTTTGAGTTTTAGCTTGCTTGGGGACAAGCAAGGTTTAAGTTTGGGGTGTTTTGATAAGCCTCTGGCTTATCTAGTTTTATGACTAGATGAACTAGGGTTTATGTGCCAATTAGTTGAGTTCACTCTCGTTTTCGCCCAAATTTGCCTTGTTTTGTTCCTAAGTTGGACTTTGACTCGTTTTGCGTCTTTTGTGTAGTTTTTAGCTTATTTTGGATAGAATTATGCTTTTGGTTGCTTTTGGTGTTTTCAGGTCAATAAGTGAAGCTCCGGGAGTCAAGGAAAGTCAAGAAGCAATGGAAAAAGCACTTCTGGAGATACTCGCCTCGCGAGTTTATGCTCGCCTCGCGAGCCTGAACATCAACCAAGCGACAACAGTCATCACTCTGGTTCGCCACGCGATAATCTTCTCGCCCCGCGAGAGTCTGAAGACCTGCAAGACAGAGACCATCACGGCATAGCCGTGATTAAGGTCACGGTTGTGACAAATTTAGGTTTGAAGTCTCGCCCCGCGAGAGACATCTCGCCTCGCGAGAGCCTGAAGACCCTGGAAAACAGAGACCACCACGGCCCAGCCGTGATGAATGTCACGGCTGTGACAGATTGAAGTTGGAAGACTCGCCCCGCGAACACACCCTCGCCTCGCGAAAATCCAAATTTGAAAGCGCGCCAATACTAAAATTCGCCTCGCGAAGGAGGGCTCGCCCCACGAGATAGCAAGAATCAGAATCCTTATTTAAGGGCTGTTTCAGATCAGAATTGGTGGAGGAGGTTTTTCCACTAGTTTAGATCAGTAGTTACGAATCCTTGTTTCTGGAGCTGCGTCTCCCTCCTCTTTTCTTTTCTTATTTTATTATGGAGATTATGTCGGATTGTTCGTTTGTCGTAACGGGCATGAGGAACTAATCCCCTCGTCTGAGGGATCGATGAAGCCACCCATGGCGGTGTAATGTTCATGTGATGTATGTGTTTCTCTCCTTCTCTCAATGAATGTTTTCCAATTCTGATTTGAATGCGTTGATCATATGTTTTGCGTGATTAACTAGTTAAACGTGTTTGAGACCGAACGGCGATTCGCGTTTTAGAACTTGGATTGGAATCACTAATCGAATAATGAGCACGACAGTGGATTTAGGAGATTAGTGCAACCTTATAGGGAACAAGAATTAACCAAATTCGAGATTAGGATTATGAGACCTAGTAAGTAATTAATCCAATCGTCGAATATGTCCTATTGAGCACGGCAGTGGATATAGGAGAAATTGGGGGTCCCGGTTGACATCGTAATTGAACTAGGGAGGAATTCATCATCACTTGGGTACTATACATGATTTGGTAGGTGGATTTGAGACCTTAGACATTTTAATTTCTGATTTTTAGTTAATTAGTTTATTAGATTCGTTAATTGAATTTTTGATATTAATCTATCTCCCTCAACCACCTTCTGTAACTTGACCAACGTATCTGATTTCCCACGGATTAGTCGAATTGGTAGCCCAATCCCTGAGTTCGACCTCGGTAATTACTTACCGTGTTATTTTTATTACTTGCGACGACCCGGTACACTTGCCGGCGTCACAACATTACCCTTATTGGTTATTTTTACAAAATGGGCGATTTCTTATGAGATCATATGTTTTTAGAATTAGTTTTTTTCTTTATGCCTTTTAAGGTTTCTTTTTTTTAATTCTTTCTTTATTTTTAACTGGAGGACTAAATTTTGAATTTAAAACGTGTATGGTACCATCTGAAGTCCTACCTGAATTAATTTCATATCATTTTAAATTAATGTTGATTTCATATTATTGGCTTATCACTTAATGGTGTTAATATTCAATATTACTTATGATTATTCCATATAATTGAGTATAATATATGTTGATTATATATCTTTTAAATTTATACTCGAATAGCACCATTCAAATTCGATTCTAAATTATTTCCATATCAATTTAAATTATTACATATCATTAAACGAAAGCCTTTAATGTAGTAATTAAATACGGGAGAATTTTTTTAATTACATATCATTAAATATCATTGAACGCAAGCCTTTAGTTTTTAGTTTTGTCTATTTTATTTTATTTTATTTTGGTTAACCTGCAACCAACAACAAGTTTACCCGTCATCGTCAACCCCTTTCCGATATTGTGTATAAAAAAATAGAATTAAGTTTATTTGAATATTTAATATTTAAATTTATCTAGAAAAATGTAATATTTAAATAATATTTTACATATATTATATGAGTTTAATTGTTATATACTGATAGTGTAATGTTTTTTTACACTGTCAACCAATCACTAATCAAGATATGAATGATTTTTAAGATACTTAAGATATGAGTCAAAAAAGTTTACTGACATGACAGTTTATAGTTGGATGAATGCGTAAAATAGCTTTACACCATCAGTGTATAACAATTAAACTCATATTATATATAATATAAAAGAATATTAATTATAGTCATATGTAGCATGACATTTTATGCCGGCGTGATGAGTGTCAATAAAAAACATTTTTGCAAAATTTGAATGTACAATTAATTGAGACTCATAAATCTATTTAATGTGTTTACTTGATGAAAAATTAATTTTATTTATCAATAAAATTACTCTTTACATTTTTTATTATGTTTTGATGTCTTTGACATGATTTTTTTTTGACAGAATTCTAACTAGAATTTTTTTATACAAAAAAAATTAGGTGAGTTGGGTTCCGGGGGCTCACCAAGATCAGAACAGGCCTCAAGGTTCAAAGAGCACTTACTGAGGTACTTACAAATTACCCACCAACGAGATCCTCATATCGGCAGTGGGATTCAAATTCGCGATCTTATGAGTTATGAGTCTTATCCTTACCAACTGGACCAACCTTCGTTGACTGAATTCTAACTAGATTTTGATGTCTTTGTAAAAAGACTTTTTTATAACATAAAGGTGGCGTTTGGAAGAGCTTATTTGAGCTCTTTTTGACTTATCTAATGGCATAAGCTCTTATGCAGTGTGTTTGGCAGAGCTTATAAAAATAACTTATGTCATCCCATAAGGAGTTTTTGACTTATTTTCATAAGTCACTGGGAGAAGCTTATGGAATTATCATAAGAGCTTATGCACTAAATACCCTCTCCGTGTTTTTCACTATTTGAATCCTCTCTTGCCCATTTCTTTCTTTTTCTTTTTTAAGCGCTTATGGCATAAACTCTCATGCAATAAGATCTTATGTGATAAATTCTTAATTAAGTTGTTTACCCAAACACACCTAAAATCATAAACCAATGATCAGCCTCTGGCTCGTCTAGTTTTATAACTAGAAAAACCTTCGCTTTGTGCTAATTATATCTCATTTTCGCCCAAATTAGACTTGATTGTCTTTAAGCATCATTCTGAGTCGTTTAAGTATTTTTAGGTTATTTTAGTTGATTTTGAGTCAAATAAAGCACTTACTGCTATTTTTTGTTTCCAGGTTAATAAAGTGAAGCAGTTTTGGATTCTTCGCCCCGCGAGAGGCTGCTCGCCTCGCGAGCCTGAAGGCTGACTGTTCCAGAAAATGCAAACCTTTCTGTGTCGCCTCGCGAACCATGTCTCGCCTCGCGAGCCTGGAAGACCAGAAGCCATCAAGGTTAGCCCCTGATACTCATAACGGGCGTAATCAGAAGACTCTTCCATTCCTCGCCTCGCGAATAACCAGCTCGCCTCGCGAGAAAGCCAAACACTGAAGACTGTTCGTAATATTCGCCTCGCGAACAATGTTTCGCCTCGCAAGAGAGCGCAGCCCAGAATCTATATTTATATCTGTTTTAGGGCAGAACTGGGGGCTTTCTCCCTTTCTTTTCTTTTCTTAGGACGGCTGTGAATTTAGGTTTAGCATTTTGTGTTTCTTTTGTAATGGAGAACTAGTCTCCTTGATTAATCTACTGTAATCGGGTTCCGCCGTCACTTGAGGTTTTGTAATTTCTGAAGTTTATGCTATTCTCTTTCAATACTTGTTTTATATGTTCTGTTTGCTTAATTCAGAATCGTATAGAATAGGTGTTGATTTATTTCGATGATTGTATGTTCCTATACTTAATCGCGTTTGCTTAATTCGCGTGTGTTCGTTCATGTTCGCTTAGTTCATGAGTGCTTCACCCCGTTTGCTTAATTCGGGAATAGGAACATATGTCTCGTAGCGTCGGTTTCGCTTGTTAATTGATGTTACAATCGAAAAGGGTTTAGAATCTGCTTAGGGCTTGGATTTATAGGAACCAATGATAGTGGGAAACCGAGAACAGTAGGTTAATCGATTTTAGCTTGTTTGATAATTATTTAGTTTGCATTATTTTCTGCTTTGTTTTCTTGATTTAGTTTCAAATCTTAAAACCCCCAAAATCTGACTTTTTCTGTTAACAACAACCCAAGAGTCCTTGTGAGACGATACTCAAGTTGTCGCTCCCTAACTGCATATTTTTCCAAACCGCTCGCTTTTTGACGCGTGCGCGACAGCGCGTCAAAAATTGGCGCCGTTGCCGGGGAACGAACCCGGGGACTCTTGTTGTTATTAACAGAAAATAATTTTAAAAAAAATAAAAAATCTTGCATTGCTGAATTAGTTACGGCTGCTTGTCTGGTTGTGAATTTTAGTACGCCCATGGATAATTACATGCATGGTTATATGCCTTATGTTGATTATAAGCTACCACCTTGCATATATTATCCTAATTTTGATGAGCCACCACCATGCATATGTTATCCTAATTTTGCTGGAGGTTATGAGTCTAACAGTGATTGTGGCATGTTTGGAGTGAATGATCATTTTAGCCAACAAAGTGGAGGACATAGTAGCTTGGATGAGATAGCTTCTATGGTGCAACAAACGGCAGAGCTCACTCTTCAACTTCAACAAGCAAGCTTCCAGCAAATGGCACAAGACATGTTTGAATACCAACGGAAGACAGAAGCAAGTCTTCAGGACTTGGCCGCTCAAGTTGGTCACATTGCCTCTGCCTTAACCACACTACGAACTCCACATCTCCTTGAAGAACATACAGATTCACAAATAGATGTTCTTGACAATACCTCTTTTGAACATGATTTTGATAATAATGTCAAGAACACTATTAATGATGAACCGTGTGTTGAAATTCCAGACATTCAAGCCTTTTCTGATTCAGTTTGTTGTACTATATGTATTGACTGTACTAACACTAACCCTTGTGTGGTGTCTGCTGAGATTTCTGTAGCAGGTGATGGATTTGTTAATGCAGTGAACGAAGATCGTGCAGAAGTTGAAGCAACACCAGAGACCCTCTCCACCTATTTGCCACCTCCCCTTGTGGAACCACCAGCGATGGAGTTCAAGCCTCTGGATTTTGCACCCTTGGATATGAAGACACTATGGCCAGTCCAAGAGGTTGAACCGCACTTTTATTGGGAGGACTTTATTGACAAGGTTGACAAGGAGGTCATCTTTGACCCGAGGGGGAGTGAGAAGTCCGCCGCACTTGGCGGAGTTACCATGATTATCAAGCGCCCGCTGTCATACTTATGCTGTAGGCCATGGGATCCGGGAGGATCATACTGCAATTTGGGCATTCCGTGGCCGCTGTATCACGATGAAGGGGATCTCGGTGGAACCATCTCCATGAGTTTTCTCTAAACCCTTTCCTTTTTAATTATCTTTGCTTTGTTTTTGTTTTGTTTTCTTTTAGCTCCTGAATAATTTGAGAAGATCAGGAGTATGTGTGTTGAGTCTTGTGTCGGCAAGCTTGATTGGGTTTTGATTAATTTTTGCATAGATGATTGCATGATATTGTTGACTGTTGATGATTTCCCCCTAAGTTTTGAATTTGAAAATTGATCCCCATGTGAAGAATTGAAAATTGAACTTTGAGATATTCTATTATGATTGCACGATTTATGATAAGTTTGGGGTGAAGGGAAGCACACACTAGGGATAGAATCTCGGTCAAACAATTTGCAAAAATTGTCCGGGTGAGGATTTGAGCCTCCAGCATGTTTTTAATTGTGAGAATCACTTTTGAGCTGCACTTTCCCGAATTTGCTTGAGTCTCTTATTGGTTTGCGTGTCTATGTGTTTGCATCAAATGATTTAGGCAGATTTTCTTTGTAAATAGCCACTTGGCCTAAATTGTACCCTTCCTAAATGCATGTTCCCTAGTTAGCCCCATTGAGCCTAATTAGCCTGTTAATTCTTGATGACCTTATGTTATGAGCCTAAAATCTGAAAAAAAAAAAAAAACCATGTTAACCCGATCTTAGGATTAGGAGAGCGTGGAATCTTAGCAAGAGAATGGTTGCAAGACACTAAGTTTGGGGTGGCTACAAGGATGTGTCATGTCATCCTGTTTTGAAAAAAAAAAGAAAAAAAAAGGAAGAAATAAAAACAACAAAAATGTCAAAAAAGGATATCTAAAGAAAAAGGCTGTAGTCACCCAAAAGCATAAAGAAAAATGGAAAAAGAAACGTGAGTGGAAATTCAAAGTGTAAAAAGTTTCATGCTCTCTTAGTTTCTAAGGACTTAAGCCTAGTTCCTTTGTATATCCTACCTTTAGCCAGGCCCCATTACAACCTTGAAAGACCTTTTGATGTTGCATGCGTGTTTTCGTGGGAACCTTGTCTGAGATGAAAATCAAATTTATGGGAAGTGTTCTTGAAAGGTGAATTGAGTGAAATGTTGATAGCCTAGACAAACTGAGCGAATGAGCGAAACACTAATTGCCCTTGTGAGGAAGGCGATTGTTTGAATTTGGTGATCTCCCTTTTGTGTGTAACTTGGATCCCTTGCTTAAATTAATGATTGCTTGAATGACGAAATTCTCAAATGCTTAGAGTGAATGCATGTGGGGATTGATTTGTTTGAAAGGGGGGAACATTGAAGGAAAAATTATTTTGGTGAATTGCTTGAAATTTGTGCAAAGTTGATTGAATCCTTAAGCTTGCCAAGTCTGAGTTCTTTTTGAGTTTTAGTTTGCTTGGGGACAAGCAAGGTTTAAGTTTGGGGTATTTTGATTAGCCTTTGGCTCGTCTAGTTTTATAACTAGAAAAACATTGGCTTTGTGCTAATAATATCTCATTTTTGCCCAAATTAGACTTGATTGTCTTTAAGCATCATTCTGAGTCGTTTAAGTATTTTTAGGTTACTTTAGTTGATTTTGAGTCAAATAAAGCACTTACTGCTATTTTTTGTTTTCAGGTTAATAAAGTGAAGCAGTTTTGGATTCTTCGCCCCGCGAGAGGCTGCTCGCCTCGCGAGCCTGAAGGCTGACTGTTCCAGAAAATGCAAACCTTTCTGTGTCGCCTCGTGAACCATGTCTCGCCTCGCGAGCCTGGAAGACCAGAAGCCATCACGGTTAGCCCCTGATACTCATAACGGGCGTAATCAGAAGACTCTTCCATTCCTCGCCTCGCGAATAACCAGCTCGCCTCGCGAGAAAGTCAAACACTGAAGACTGTTCGTAATATTCGCCTCGCGAATAATGTTTCGCCTCGCGAGAGAGTGCAGCCCAGAATCTATATTTATATTTGTTTTAGGGCAGAACTGGGGGCTCTCTCCCTTTCTTTTCTTTTCTTAGGACGGCTGTGAATTTAGGTTTAGCATTTTGTGTTTCTTTTGTAATGGAGAACTAGTCTCCTTGATTAATCTAGTGTAATCGGGTTCCGCCGTCACTTGAGGTTTTGTAATTTCTGAAGTTTATGCTATTCTCTTTCAATACTTGTTTTATATGTTCTGTTTGCTTAATTCAGAATCGTATAGAATAGGTGTTGATTTATTTCGATGATTGTGTGTTCCTATATTTAATCGTGTTTGCTTAATTCGCGTGTGTTCGTTCATGTTCGCTTAGTTCATGAGTGCTTCACCCCGTTTGCTTAATTCGGGAATAGGAACATATGTCTCGTAGCGTCGGTTTCGCTTATTAATTGATGTTACAATCGAAAAGGGTTTAGAATCTGCTTAGGGCTTGGATTTATAGGAACCAATGATAGTGGGAAACCGAGAACAGTAGGTTAATCGATTTTAGCTTGTTTGATAATTATTTAGTTTGCATTATTTTCTGCTTTGTTTTCTTGATTTAGTTTCAAATCTTAAAACCCCCCAAAAAACCGACTTTTTCTGTTAACAACAACCCAAGAGTCCTTGTGAGACGATACTCGAGTTGTCGCTCCCTAACTGCATATTTTTCCAAACCGCTCGTTTTTTGACGCGTGCGCGACAGCGCGTCAACCAACTCTTTCAATATGAGCAAATTGTTATGAAGTATTTCTGTAAAAAAAAAAAAAAATGTTATCAAACAGTCGTTGAGAGACGATATTACGCGATAGATGGCGAAAAATTATTTTAAAAAAATAATCCAAACCCACCCTCAGTGAGTCTAAATAACCCAATAGGAATATGGGTTGGGCCAGGTAGTGGAGAGAGTGGTTTGGAAAAAACAGGCAATGTCATAGGCAGTCAAGTGCTTTAGTTACAAACTCCGCAGGTGACGGTGGGCGTTGCCGTTTAAGCAAATGTTGTCGGTAGTAGGATTAAGGTGGCCACCTGCATATGCTAAATTTTTCCGCCACGAGTTCACCACTAAACCCTCTTACTCCTTTTTCCTACCAAACACAAATAATAGCCTGAAATCTTCGCCGCATTTCCATTTGAAGACCTATTTCAAAAGGACTGAACAACTCACACCCTTTTCTCAGGTGTTTTTCTTGTATCACTTGCTCATCCTTTTTGCTTCCAATCCAATGCAAATATCTGATAGAATCTTCTTATTTTTATTTATTTTTAATACCAAATTACAGGGATTCTCAGCTTTGAAAGAGTATAGTCCATTGGAGAGTGGGAATCTATGGAGCACTCTTGCTCTCTATGTCTTCACTCTGCATGTACCTTTCAGTTTTGGAGGCTTATCCCTAGTTGCCCTACTTACACGACAATCTGTTCTTGACCCACAAACTGAGGTCACCCACCTTTATCATTTATTATTCTTATTGTTATTTGGAAATTGTGTTTCTCTGTGATATACTACAAATGGTCCTTCAGTTTGAATTTACATTCTGCTCAAGTTTAGGTTCACGAACAAATATTGTAATACTTCTTTCTTTTCAATTTTTTTTTTGATGCAGGTCTTATCACTTCTCATTATCCAAACACTCGAGCTTAATGCGGCTCTGGTTTTATTTAAGTACACGGCTAAGCCACGATATAAATTTACAAATTTCTTCAAAAATAAAAATTTATTGAACGACAGGAATTGGTTTGTGGCATCAGTAGTAGGATTCGGGGTTCTTGTTCTTCTGATTTTTCTAACATCGCTACTTGCTGATAGATTATTTGGCTCCAAGGTTAGTGATTATGTTTATTTTTCCCCCATTTTCATTTCTACACCATAAACTATGCCTCCCCCAGTTCCATATTCGTGGTTATTATCCTCCTTTTATCATTATTTGAGCTTGTGCTACCTGGTAATAGATTGGAAGCATGTTTTTTTCAAACTTCATAATTTGTTCAATTCTGCAACTAGTGAATCGGAAACTGGTATCATTATGTGTTTTCTTTATAAATGTCTTTCTGTACAAGTATTAAGTGGCATTAGTCTTTAGGTATGAATGTATGATTAAGAAACCTTGTCTCACAATAACATGTCCAATCCTATCAAGTAAAATGCTGGACATAATTTAGTTGCTATATTTTTCTGTGTTGCTATCTTTTTCTATGTCTCTCTCTGTTTCTTTTTGTTGATATGAGTGTTTCTTCAGTCACAGTAAATTCGCTGTGCACGGTTTAATTTGTAAAAGCTAAGACACAGTATACATGTCAGTATAATGTGTTATGTAGATTCAAATCATATAGCCTAATGACAGAGACAAACAGGAATATGATTACTGCTTGATGCTTACTGCATTTTTTGGAAGAAATAAAGGTAACGGCGGAAACTCAAAGAAAGAAGAGAGTAAGGGGAAATATGATAATTAAAAGTAAAAAATATAAATTGTTGGGTTTGACATCTGACTTAGAAGTTTGATAATGCATTGGATGAGTTATATATATATATAGGTGAAAAATGTGTATAATAATGTTTAGTTCAAATAGGTTAGATAAGTTGCTGCGCACCCATATTATCAATAACAGATCTCTAAGATCGATTTGCATTCCCAATGTACTTAGCAATTAGCATAAAATTACCCATGCGATTTGATTCAGTTTTGGAAAATATCCAACACTATCTGCTATCAAAGTTTAATATTTTACTTTGTGTGAGCTGTGGATTTATCATCAATCATCATCGGATTCTCTGGATCCTTAATATACACCTTAAACAATATCTTATTTCCAGTAAGAAAATAAAAGCATCATAATTTCAAACCGTGGAATTATCAATTCCTCCTCAGCCACTTAAGCAATGGTCCAAGTGGTTAAAAAGGATGTCTATGATGCAGGCCAACCAGATTTGATCTTGGGCAAGAAACATCCCCCCACCCCCACCTCCACCTCATGATTCAGCATATAGTTGTTAAATATGCAGTTTTTTTTAGTCTGCTTCAGCAAAACGACAGGCATTAAAATTTATGAAATGACGATGTTCTCCATTAATTTATTTTGCCATATGTTTTCAGCCTGTTAACCCCATAGTGAAGGAGATCCTCCTAAACAGTGATATCTCAAGACTATCTTGTGTGCTTGTTTACTGCATTGTCACTCCCCTTTTGGAGGAAGTTGTTTATAGGGGATTTCTGTTAACATCGCTTTCCACCACCATGGAATGGCAGCAAGCTGTTGCCATAAGCTCAATCATATTCAGTGCAATTCACTTCTCTGGTGAGAACTTTCTACAACTGTTCATCATCGGGTGTGTCCTTGGATGCTCGTATTGCTGGACTGGAAATTTGAAATCCTCCATTGCTGTACATTCCTTGTACAATGCTTTGACCTTACTAATAACTTATTGTTATTAAATTTTATTTGTTGAGATATTTGAGCAAAATTGTTGAACTACCATCTGTATTTTACCATCTTTTAAGGGGTTCTGTTCTCCTCTTCTTATGTCAATGATTTTTAATAAGAGAACTGGAGAAGAGACAAATTTCAGGGATGGTCTTGGACAGAAATTACTTGAGAGGATCGGTTATGGTCTTTTAAGTGTGCTGGGAACACTTGCCGTATATAAGAGAAGAGTCTGGAGAGACATTGGTTTCATTGAAGAAGAAGTTTACAGTGAAATTGTATTCACCATTTGAAAACATAAACATTAATGTTACTGTTACTGCTGTATATTAGGGTCAGTTAGTTAGTTATTAAAGTTAGATTCAATTAGTTTCACACTTATTGAAACTGTTACATCGATGTTAAGTTAGTTGGATGACAATTATTGTATATTGGATGTTTATATGGGCATTGATGTATGTTTATATATATATATATACACACACATTGATGTAAAGGTATTGTTGGAAGCTGTGACAGTTGAGCCTCTTAAGGAGGTTGGGCTCAGCTACTCTAATCATGCATTGAAGATCCAAGGAGGAGATTTGTTGTAAGTAGATTTTGTAATTCATATGATTATATATATCGAGAGCAAGTGAGGTAGTGTATTGTGACTTACCCTTGCTGCTGTGAATCGTCCTCTTGTAGGAGTGATTTTGCTCCGAACCACAATTACATTGGTGTTCTTTCTCTCTTACCCTTTACTCTTCTTGATGTATGATTCAGATTGATTGATTGATTGAGGATCATGAGCACACTGCTCATTAGTAGTTGAGTATCTATTCTCTCTGTAGTTGTTTGAAACAGGCAACACGAAGAAAATAAAGTGGTTACTTTCTTTCCACTCCATAGCATGAATGTTGGCAATATCTTCCAACTCTTCCGTGATTCCATAATCTGAAACGGACCACACCGTTGTGGTCTCAGTCAACCAGGTTAGACTTGAGTTGTGCACACGATCCCACTCAACCACTGCTCCAATTTTTATCAAGCTACAAGCTATTTCCTCCCATGGATTTTCATTTTTTCCTCTTGCTTTTTATTAAAATTATTGATTATTGATTTGTTTTTGTCTTCCTTTGTTGGACATGGGGGTGGGAATAGGCCGGACCATCCTACAAGATGTTTTGGCCTGACCTGTTTAATAAGAATGTCAGGTCTAGGCTTTTTTAAAAGCCTTGAGTTAAATAGGCCAGGTTTATGAAAAAACATTTTAAGCTTGATAGGCTGGCCTGTTTAAAACTAATATTATTGTAATTAAATATATAATTATATAATATATAATACAATATTATTTCTATTAAAAAATTAAATATTATTTATCACATTTAATTGAAATCCAATTTTAAGAAACCCTAACTCTCACTCTCACATTGAGTTTTGAAACTTTTCTCTCCCACTCCATCGTCAGCCGCCACACTCTACTTGGTTCCTCCGTCTGCGTCTCTCTCGTCCGCTTCGTCGCTCGTCGGCCCGTTGTTCCTTCGACATTTTGACGGTGTCTACTCGTGTCGTCGTCTCGTCGTTCCCTCCTCTCTCCTCTGCGGCGCTTCTCTTCTTTTACATATATGTTTGGTGGGGTTTATGATGTGTGGGTCGGTTGCTGCGGTTTCTGGTGCGCGTTGGTTGGTTAGTGAAAGGATTGTAATAATTTGGATCGGAGTAGAGAGGAGAGAGCTTAAACTGAAAAAGGATGGTGATTTGTTTGGTTGTAACGAGACGTTGTTGTACCTCGAAAGACCATAATATCAAACTACAACTAAGTAAGTTGGCTTTATGGATGGAGGGTGAGAACGATTTTGCTGGCCCTATGTGAGTGCTAGAGAGTGCTTGTAGTGTCCATTTTACCAGATATGTCCATATCAGCATTGCGATAACCAATATTATTGCAATTGTTATGATGGTTGGTTTGGTTGTCCAAGTCTTCTGGCCTTCCACAGTTCCACTAATAATATCATTTTTGTTTCTTTTTGCTGCATTCTTTCCTTGATAAGTGCTTCAACTTAATTCTGTTATGTTTTGTTTAATTTAAGTTCTAATACTATTTGGTATTTTATGGCTTTGGTTATCTTTTTTTTATTTTAGTTTATTTTTGTGTAAACCATATTAGCTATTTTGAAACATGTTAATTTGTTAGTATATTAGCTAATTAGCCTATTATTGTATAGAGTAAGTTATTTATCTAGAATGTATTTACAATATAGTTATTATTCATTCTATGCCTCACTCATGGGCCTGTGTAGTCATAGACCTATTTAATGATAGGCTTATTGGCCCATTTAGTGGCAAGAGTTGAGCTTATTTAGCAGCGGGCCTATGGCCTATTTAAAGGCATTAATGTGAAATAGGCCTTTAAAAATACTTTTAGGTCAGGCCGGGCTTTTAAAAGGTTAGGTCAGATCTCAAAAATAGCCTATATCAGGTAACAGGTCAGATCTAAGCTTTATATTTTTGAAACAGGTCAGACCTATTTAGCTAAAGTCTGGCCTATTATCACCCCTAATTGTACACGTGAATATGAATTATTACTTCCCTACTTTAATTCAAGAGGAGTGCTATTTTGACACCAAAACCAAACACCAGTACCTATTTTTATATTTTTCCCACATATTTATTCATTATTTCTCTCTTATCTTTCATCATTTTTTTTTTCTAAACTCATCATGATTGGTGGTGTCCAAAGTTGATGTCCAAAGTTGATTTCAAAATATCATTTCTCTTGATTCAATTAATCCTTCCAGCGGTGTTAGTTAACTTAAAAGTGTGCAGCACAAAATCCGTTAGCCTTTGCCGTTTATATCAAGTATACATTTAACATATTATGGTCCTGCCAATACTGAAAAAAAACCCTCTTCAAAAAAAAATAAAATACTGAAGAAAAAAGAAATAGAAAACCGAAAAGGAATTGAAGCTTCCTATACTATCCTGTGTTAATTGAATAGGTACCACTTGGCTATATGCTTAGATTTTTCTTTGCCAGCTATTTTTAAAAGAACTAGCATATCATCCCTTTTATAATAAGAGAATAGGTATATTAAAGAAAGAAAATAATATAATAAGTTATTTTAAATAATGAATAATACATTTTGTTTTACTTTTTTTGGAATATATATCCTTAATTTAGTGAATAATTATAAATTTAAATTATGAAAAGAGTTTAATTTCTATGCACTTCGATGTAAAGAATTTGTACACAAACATCCAATTATATCTTGACAAGTCGTCATCATTGTTATTTCTATTATTAAAATAAAAACATACTTATCAAAATATTAGTATCAGTATAAAACTTTTTATATTAACAATACATATTATTTTTATCCTTAATGAAAATATTAGGGATAGAATAATTTGAAAGAGATGTCATTAAAAATAAATACAAATTAAAATAAACATTAGGAATAAAATAAACCATTAATAAGATAGGTAACATAGATTTCAAATGTGGAACGGAATAGAAACGGCAAAGTTAAACTCTTATGTGGCAAATTAATAAACAAATTCCTTTCATGTTAAAGTAACATTTTGGTCCCTACACTTGACACGAATTCTTGATTTGGTTCCTATATATAAAAAATTATTAAAATGGTCCCTATACATACAGAAAATCTCCATTTGGTCCCTGCCGTACAAAATTTTAGGGACTGATTTGATAATTTTTTGCTCGTATATGGACCAAACGGATAACGTATATGGACCAAATGGAGACTTTCTATACATATAAAGATCATTTTAATAATTTTTTATATATAAAAACCAAATCAAAAATTCGTGTCAAACGTAGGGACCAAAATATTACTTTAACCTTCCTTTCATATGTGATAATGCTATCTACAATACTTTCACACGCAGCTCTACTCATATTAGGTGCGAGACCAATCCTTGCTTGAGGAACTGACATTGTTCTTATCCTAAAGTTTTTCAACGGGTTTGAACTTAACCTCTGACATTATAAAAGCTTCTCGAGTTATCGACCGCTGAACTAAAGCTTGCTTAACATTTAAGTTGTATATAATCTAATTAAAAAAATTGTCCTAATTCTTTTAAGAATAACCTTTATTGCATTTTTACAACGAAACACAAATATTTCTCCCAATTATGATATTTCGATATTAAAATTTGATATTATGAAAAATATCCTAATTTTAAATAAATTATAAATCAATAAGATAAAAATAAAAATAAAAATAATAATAATAATAAACAAATTCAAAACTATAATATCCTTTATAATATTAAATTTTGATATCAAAATATCATAACTCTTTTTTTTTTGGGAAGATATGCTTTATTTGTCTTTTGTCCTCTTAGCCACCAAATTGGTCCACATGTTCTGATGACATTTTATATGCCAAAAAGAGTCATGCACATCACCGTGATAGAGATCTCTCATTTAACCAAGAGTAGTGATATTTGGTCATAAAAATAATATCTAATATTGTATAAAAGTATTTATTTTTATTTATTTAATATTTTTTTCTTTTTCAACATGTATTTATCATTTTCAAAACATTTATAAACTTCATGATATCTATACAAAACATTCAAATTATGTGTCTAAATATGTATACTCAATAAGTAATTAAATAATAAGATTAGAATGAAGATATGTGGAAACAAAATGTAAAATTCGATGTAATTTGTGGTAAAAATTGTAAAAAAAATTAATTAATGTATTTGTGTCTATGCAGTAGTACATTTTTATACGTAAATACTTTTTTTTATAAATATATATGTAAATACGTAAATACTTTGGTTTTTCCTTTTTCCATTTTATTAAATTTGACCATAAATATAACATCCCTAAGCCATCTCAATTATAAACAAGAGTGGACAAACGTGAACTGGGCCCAGTAACTTGACAAAGGTCTTTAAATTGTGAAAGATATTCAGAATTTTTTGCGAAGGTTATATTTATCAAGTAGGCTAATTAAATTTTTTTTTTTTGAAACAAGTAAGCTTGCTAATTAGTCACTGAATTACTCGTTAACTTGACTAATGGTTTGGAATTGGATTTCTAAATACCATCCTTTAATTATCTTTTCCAGATAACTCTACTCGGGTTGGGTGGACAGCACATATATAAAGCTGGAACATATTTTATCCAAATTATAAATTATTTTTTTCCATTTTTATTTGAGATGCAATGCAATCCCTCTTTACATTGTTTAAATTCAAATTGAGAGGAATGCTCGGCAGCTTCAAAAAATTCTCTGCTTTATTTAACTTTACTTACTATACTAGTATTTTTTAGTCATTCGAATCTTATGGGTAAATCTTTTTTTTTAAAATAAAGTAATTGAAATTTTTAATTTAACTACAAAACTAATTACAATTTTCATTTTGAAGTAAAATTACATTATATTTTATTAAAAAAATTATAAAAAAAAAAGTTTTGGTAAGTTGGGTCTCGGGGGCTCACCAGGGACAGGACAGGCCTCACGGCTCAAAGAGCACTTAAAGAGGTACTTACAGATTACCCACCAAAGAGGTCCTCGCATCGGTAGTGGGATTCGAACTCACGACCTTGTGGGTTATGCGATGTATCATTACCAATTGGACCAACCTTCGTTGACATATATTTTAGGCTTAATTGTTGTTTTGGTCTCCCTACTATTAGTCATGTGCGATTTTGTTCCTTAAAGTTTTTTTCGTGTACATTTGGTCCCTCTATTTTTGCGATGTTGCAAATTTGGTGCACATTCTGTCACTGCCTGTCAATTTTTAATGATCAACATAGAGAAATCACTTCTTTATGAGCATACAGAATCACTGCTCTAAGCGCATAGAACTTTTTTGTGAGCTATTGTGGTAAATAATTGTGTGGAGGAAAAAAAAAAGTCCCGAAAAGGAGGGACTAAACCAATAAATAGCAGAAAATGACCACTAAATCATGTTGAATCGAAGACGCAGAGAAGGGAGAACCTCAACCAGAGGTTGTGTGTGCTTAGAGAAGTGATTCCTCTATGTTGATCATTGAAAAAATTGACAGACATTGGACAGAATGACCAAATTTGCAACATTGAAAAAACAGGGATCAAATGTGCACGAAAAATACTCCAATGACCAAAATCGCACATGATGAATAATAAGGGACCAAAATTGTAATTAAACCTATATTTATTAATTGAAACATAAATATAAAAACTACTGATATTATAATTATATACTACATAAAGTTCAATGCTACATTCTTTTATTTATTGTCACTTACGTATCACCTGTAGACTTGTAGCTGGCTTTACTTTAAGCATTTCTTTTGGAATGCCGCCTTTATTTTCTTTTGTTAATATGTGAATGATCAATGAAGAATATATGCACCTAACCTAATTTAGTAAAGGAAAACTCTTTAACGACGACATTAATTTCCACACCAAATTCTCATCTCGTTTTCGTTTTCGTCCCTTCAAATTAAATAAAAAACATGATCGTGGTATCATAATTTCAATGTTCCATGACAAGGAGTTTTTCCCCTTTTCTTTCTCATTTGTTTGCTTTCTCCATCCGTTTAATTTTTGTTCTATTGTATGATGTGTGTGGTATGTATTGAAGTATTTTAAGCAAGGAATGTAAATTTACCTAATCACCATTAGTAACTGGAAATTGCTCATGAATCATGATGGAGTTGTTCAAAGACCAAGAAACACATGCAGTACTCATCAACCCCAGTGACCTGGGCCCAATAGAAAGCCAGCTGGACTCACTTTGCGTCAGTGTTACAATGGATGCAACAACGTTAGCAGTCACATGGGCCCTACACACAAATAACCAATCAAATACTGCAACGTAGACTTTATGCTTATCCCGCAATCAACGTGGGCATCAAAGGACCGCTCTGATCAAAGAAACAAAGTTTAATGCGTTGGATCCCACTAGGCCTATATGGGTTTAAAAATGGTTTCTCTTCTGTCTTTCTAGCACCTTGTAGGGTACCAAGTTTCAACTCGACATCTTCTCTTAACCAAAATTTCTTTGTTCTTTCTCCAACAGTTTTTAACTTTTAACTATTTCTGATATGGCTGGGTTTGAACAGCAGATGAAGCAGAGGGCCAGGGAGCTCAAGATGTTGGTCAAGAAAGGGGTGAAGATCGTGGGAGATTCATGCAAGAAAGGGTGGTACAAAGTCAAGCATATCAAACGCTAATTATCTCTGACTCAGTTGATTGATTTTTGCTTTTTTGGTATTATGATTATTCTCTTCATAGTTCCTAGGTTTGGTTTTGGTTCCAATATAAAAGATCATCCGAGTTTATGTTCTTCTTTTTATGCCTCTCTCCCTTTCGGGCTTTTTATCTCCTTTTAGGGGTATAATTTTGAGTGTCTTCGTTTCCGTTTCTTTTATTATTATTTTAAATGTTTATAATCACTATATATGTATTTCCTCTGGATTGATATTTATTTTACGTTGTTTGTGAGGAGCTAAGTTCAAGATCTTGATGTTTTCTTTCACTCAGTTTATGTAATATATTCTCATCTCTTGCTTATTATTTCGGATAAAGCTGCTCTCATAAACTAAGTTTCAACTCTTAATTAGTTAAATTGATTTAGGATGAATATATTACTTTAGAAGAGTCTAATTTTAACCCTAACGGGTTGCTCTAGTGAATCATGACATCATCTCATATCATGCAGGTTTGAGCCCTGTTAATCCTCTTGTGATAGGTAAATTTAAATCCTAAAGATTTTCCATGTTTTCTATCGGAGCATCGTTCCCCAACCTAAACTTTTGAATATATATATAAAAAAAAAGTCTAATTTTATTGTTTCTTTTTTTTTGGGCAGTCGGCAGTCGTTAAAATATTGTTTGGATAATAAAAATATGGATGGGAGAACTAGAATAGAGAAAAAAGTAGAGTGGAAAAATGAGTAGCAAACAAGAAAATAGCCACCGAAAGAAGTAGGAAAGAAATAAAAAAAAATCAGTTCTATTTGGTTGGGGGAAAAAAGAAAATAGGGTTTTGTAGTAAAGATATTATATTTATCCCTCTTTATTCATTAACTCTCTTAGAAAAGCCAAAATGCAGTAGGCATATATGAAACAATGCAAAAAAAAAAAAATTTAAAAAAAAATTCATGCATGCCACTGGAAAGAAAAATGAACCTGTGAGATCCATTACTAAAATCATGAATCATCCCACTAATTGTCCATTATTCTCGTACATCTTGTTCAATCCATGACAGCAAAGTGATTAGCCCCATTCTTCCTTAGCAGTTCAAACCAAAATGCGGCGTGGAGTACAACTCTTCATGATAGATTTTTAAAATTAATTAAAATTAGTTACTTAACTATAATCTATACTAATATAAAAGTTGGACAGAGAATTTTAGTGTAAATACATATGTCAGTACTAAGGTTTTTTAGCTTTTTTTATTTAATTTTTTTACTTTTTTTTTACATTTTTTTAATTTTTAATTTTTTTTTGTTTCAAATTTTTTTTACGTTTTCCTTAATCTTTAAAATTTTCTTCTTAATATTTTTTTTTGCTAACACTTTTTTTTTTGAATTTATTTTTATACACTAACGGTTTAAAGTTTTTTTACACTGTCAACTAATCATAAATTGAGAAACAGTAAAGATAGAGTTGTCATGTTCTTGATGTTTTAATTTTTATATACTTATATTTTAATGTATATATAATTTTATATTTTTTTATATACTTATATATATCTTAGTATTTTTCGGTTCGAACCGAATCAAACCAAACCAATTTTAATTGGTTCTGATTTTCAAATTCATCGAATTATTGGTTGGAGTCTTACAACCCTAAACTTTTTCGAAGAACAAGGTAGCTTTGCTAAAAAAATAATCTTTTTTATAAAAAAACTTTAATTTTTTTTTTACTTTTTTTACATTTATTTTTTTTATTATAAAATCTTTTTTATTTTTTTTATTTTTTTTGTTTTGAATTTTTTAAAAGTTTTCCTTAATTTTTAAATTTTTTTTCCTAATAAATTTTTTTTGCTAATACTTTTTTTTTGAATTTATTTGTATACACTAACAGTGTAGATTTTTTTTATGCTGTCAACCAATCATAAGTTGACAAACAGTAAAAGTAGAGTTATCATGTTCTTGATGTTTTAATTTTTATATACTTATATTTTAACGTATATATAATTTAATAATTTTTATTTAAATATTTATATATATTTTAATATTTTTCAGTTCGAACCAAATCAAACCAAATCAATTTTAATTGATTCGGATATTGTTATTGACTTTTTAAAGTTTATAATTTTTTTTAGTTTTTTAGCCAGGAAAGGTAGCAAAGCTACCCTGTTCTTGAAAAAAGTTTAGGTTAGTAAGACTCGAACCAATAATTCGATGAATTTGAAAATCCGAACCAACCAATTAAATTGGTTAGTTTTTTTTTCTTTTTAATGCACGGCTCAGAATTGAACCAAACTCAATGATCATTAATTTGGTTTTTTTGGAACCGAACCAATTACTATATTTTAATATTTATATATATTTTAATATTCAATATGTATATCACTTTATCAATTAACAACTTTTCTTCTATTGTTCCTGTAACAGTAGAAGGAGTTGTCAACCGATAGATTATTTTGGATTATTTAAATTTATTTATTTAGTTTCTAAACATATATTCTTTATAATATTTTTTAATAAATTTATTTTTTTCCCAAATTAGTTTTTTTCTAATTTACTTTTTTTAAAATATTTTTTAAAAATATTTTTGTTTTCTAATTGATTTTATTTTTCTAATTTTTTTGAATATTTTTTCTAATTATTATTTTCCTAATTTTTAAAAATATTTTTTATATATTTTTTCTAATTTTTTTCCTAATTCATTTTTTTAATAATTTTTTAAATATGTTTTTTCATTTTTTAAATATATATTTTTTATAATTAATTTATACTTTTTTATAATTAATTTTTTATCTAATTTTTTTAAACCTATTGTTTCCTAATTTTTTTAATTAATTTTTTTCATAAATGTTTTTTATAATTATTTTTTGTTTAATTTTTTCTAATTTACTTTTCCCTTTTTCCTTTTAAAATATTTTTTATAATTAATTTTTTTATGTTTTCCTTAAATTTTTTAAAAAAATTCCTAATAATTTTTTTTAAAAAATTCATAATAATTTTTTTTGCTAATACTTTTTTTTGAATTTATTTGTATAAACTGACAGTGTAGAGTTTTTTTACACTGTTAACCAATATTAAATTGGCAAACAGTAAAAATAGAGTTATCGTGTTCTTGATATTTTAATTTGATATACTTATATTTTAATGTATATATAATTTAATAGTTTAAAATTTAATTTCTTTTATGTTTTTTATTTATATATATATATATATATATATTAATATTTTTCTGTTCGAATCGAATCAAACCAAACCAATTTTAATAGGTTCAGATATTGTTATTCACTTTTTAAAGTTTATAATTTTTTTTTGTTTTTAAATAATTTTAACCAGGAAAGGTAGCAAAGCTACCGTGTTCTTCGAAAAAGTTTAGGATCGTAAGACTCGAACCAATAATTCAATGAATTTGAAAATCTGAAACAACCAATTAAATTGGTTCTTTTTTTTTATTTATTTTTTGTGCACGACTCCGAATTTAACCATACTCAATGGTCATTAATTCGGTTATTTTGGAACCGAACCAATTACTATATTTTAATATTTATATATATTTTAATATTCAATATCTATATCACTTTATCAATTAACAACTTTTGTTCTATTGTTCCTGTAACAGTAGAAGGAGTTGTCAACCGGTGGATTATTTTGGATTATTTAAATTTATTTATTTATTTTTTAAACATATATTATTTATAATATTTTTTAATAATTTTTTTTTACTGTTCGAAATTGAACCAAATCTAACGATCATTAATTCGTTGAACCGAATCAATTACTATATTTTAATATTTATATATATTTTAGTATTCAATATGTATATCACTTTATCAATTAACAACTTTTCTTCTATCGTTCCTGTAACAGTAGAAGGAGTTGTCAACTGGTAGATTATTTTGGATTATTTAAATTTATTAATTTATTTTTTAAACATGTATTCTTTATAATATTTTTAAAAAAATTATATTTTTCCAGAATTAGTTTTTTTCTAATTTAATTTTTTTAAAATGTTTATTTTTATAATTGATTTTTTTAAAAAAAAATTTCTTATTAATTTTATTTTTCTAATTTTTTTGAATCTTTTTTTCTAAGTATTATTTTCCTATTTTTAAATATTTTTTATATACTTTTCTAATTTTTTTATTTTGTTTTCGATTTTTTTCTAATTTACTTTTTTTATTTTTCTAATATCTGTATTGACATAAATAGAGACAGACCCATTCATAATTTGTATTTTTTTCTATATCATTGCCTTTGTTTTTTCTATTTTAAATAATAAATCTATATCTATACTAATTAATAAGGGGAAATATTGATTTTAGTATAGCACAATGGTGCAAGCCACATGTCAAGTGATGAAAATTTATTATTATTATTTTTTATTTTTTAAAATATATATATATATATATATATATATATATATAATATTTACAAACCGGTAAAGTTACAATGTTTTGGGAGTCAAACACGACAATCTCTGAATTGACATAAATAGAGATAAAGCTATTCATATTTTCTAATCTATTTTTTTCTACATCATTGCCTTTGTTTTTTCTATTTTAAATAATAAATCTATATCTATACTAATTAATAAGGGGAATTGATGAATTTCTAATAAAGTGACACGTGTCAGCACCACATGATTTAAGAGGATTAGTTGATCATTAGTAATAATCAAAGAGGAACACTTAACACATAGTTTTACATTACTTATTGTAATATCATTTTAAAATAAAAATAATATTCAATTCTTTGCACTCAAATTATAGATAAAATTGTTTCAAGGTTTTTGCTGATCACTTCTGTCTATAAATAAAAAGCCTTAGATATGAATGAGTACCACCATTATGGGTTGGAAGGAAATATTGAAAGCAATGTGTGAAATAAATCAAGAAAATGTTTGACATAGTGGACTTAATTTGGGATAAAGGAAAAAAAAAGAGTTTCGTATATATAAAGATACGATTCAAGTTATTAATAATAGTAATTGATGACCCGTGTATCGCACTAATAAAAAAAAAGTTAGGAATTAAGGAAAGCATGAGAGAAAGAGGGAAACAGGAATTCGGGTTGGATAAAAAGTCAAAGAATCAATACTCCAGAGCATTTTCCTAATTCCCTTTATATAAATTTGTTTAAATCAATAGTGGGGTATCTTTTTTAAAGCATGCATTTATATGTTCCTAGAACATGCTAGAATTTCACAGCTTGAGGTTGTATATATATTTGTATATAAGTTGAAATGTCTTTATTAGTGCTAAAAGAGTTGTTTCAAGTGGTTCGAAAATATATATGAAGGCAAGGTGTCAAATTTTCACTTAAAAAAAAAACTGTTTAGCGATCGGCATATTCAGTCGCTAAACTTTCTAATTCGGTCGCTAATTAAGTTAGCAACCGAATTAGCGACCGATTCATGGTGGTGGCTGATAACCTGATCGCTAAGCTTTTAGAGACCGAAATAATAATTCGGTCGCTAAATGGCGACCGTAATTTCGGTCGCTAAATAATAAAAAACGGCCGCTACACGATTGGTCGCATTATCTGGGTAGCCATTTGTAGCGACCGATTATCGGTCGCTAGTTCGGTCGCCAATTTTGGTTACTGTTACCCTATATTAGCGACGGATTTTCGGTCGCTAGACCACAATCTGTTAATGGTAACTAAAGTTTAGCGACCGAATTATTGGTTTCTAATTCGGTCGCTAAACTGGTTTTTATTAAAAATTTTTAAAATTTAATTTTTAAAATAATAATTTTTTCCTGTTTTTCTTTAAAGTTAAGCAAAAATACTAATAAAACACACCAAATTACTAATGAAATATACAATCATAAGAAATAATGAATATATATATATATATAAAAATTAATCCAAAGTGTCTTACAAGAATCGTTTAAAGTCAAAAATATGAAGAAAAAAAAATTCAGTCATGATGAGGGGGAGGTGGAGGAATCCAATCATCCTCAACGTCCGTACCACCGACGTCTGCTATCTGATCGTCCTCTGCAATAGCAGCATCGATGGCTGCGGCCGGACCTGGAGGAGCGACAAAGCGAGCGCACAACCGCCGTCGAGCATCACCATGAGCAATCGAGTCTCGGATCCTCATACTGCTCCAACACCAACCGCAGTGATGTCTGCCCTGCTCGATGCTCGCCTGCATCATTCTTGCCGTGTGCTCGAGTCAATCAGGCAATCTGGTTCGCCATCTGCTGCTCTCTCTCGCTCTTCTCCCGAAGCTCCGCGTTCAGCTGCGTGATGGTGTCCTGCATTTGGTTGAACTGCTCCTGAGGGACGGTATCAGCGTA